>CM053789.1:115879302-116194879 GCA_028749045.1 Cupressus sempervirens | reverse complement strand
TAGGGGGGACAAATAATGAGGGGACAAATTTGGGAAAAAGGCACAAGAAGTGGAGAGATGAGGTAGAGAGAGAGAGAACTGAGATTGGAAGACCGATGAGGTAGAGAGAAAGATAATAATTAGGGCATGGAATAGATAAACATGGAGAGACGGAGAGTAATTTCAATTTTAAATTTAAGTTTAATTACTTTAAGATTTATTTTATTTTATTAAATATTGTATAGGTGGTAATAATTTTTTCTTATTTTTGAAGGGAATTTATTGTATTAAATATATTTTTGAAGTGAAAATATCATATTTTTAATAACTATAATTTAATCTTATAGAATAACAATAATAATGCCTTTCATTTTGTGTCCTGACTACTACTAGCTTATATATTATTTATATATGTAAAATAAGCCGAGAGATATCCTTCTTGAGGCCCCTATTGTACTAAGTGAGATTATGAAAATAGGCGTCTCGAGAAGGATATCTCTCGGCTTATTTTATATGTGTGTGTGTGTGTGTGTGTGTAAGCTAGTTACATATATTGTACATATTTTAAGAGAGTATTTTATTATTTTACATTACTAATAACCATTATAATATTTATTAAATTTTACTAATTATTAACAATTAACATTGTTAAAATAATAAATTAACTTACTATTACACATAAGTACAATTAAATGAATAAATTTATAAAGCTACTACTAGTGTTTATATTTGTTGTGATGTTTTAATTATTTTAAATCTTAGTCAATAGAATAAAACAATATATACAAGAGAAAATTCAAAAAAATGATTTATAATATAGCTATTTTAGTTATATTCTATTTTTAAAAAAACTAAATTAAATTACTATTAATTTTTAAATTATAACGGAAAGTACATGCCACTATGTGGCACTTGTTTTTAATAGAGTCTAAAAAATCTACAAGAAATGAGCTTGTAGAACACATCTAATAAAAATTGAATTTTATAATCTAGAATATAAGAGAATTAAATTATCTTTAATGTATGATCTTTTCTATAATCAAGTTGGACATAGTAAACATACAATTCTACTTCCAAATGATACTAAAATTCTCAAGGACAAGCTTCTGAACTTGAGAAATCATAGTAAATTAAGATAATAATTTTCTCTCTATTATAATGTACAAGGGGCTTCAATTGGCATTTGTACATTTCAAAATAAGAAAATTATATTACAAGAGGTCATCATAGAGGATTATAATTAACTGGAGTACACCTATTTTGATTAAACAATAGATCCTTAAATGTATGCTCCCAATAATACAATAAAGTGGCTAACATTAATTTTAACAATCTATTAAGAAATTTTAGAAATCTTTTTCTTGAAGATAATTTTATTATTATTGAAACCTTTTAACTCTTCCCTCTCACAATATACATAGCATGGAGGATATCAACTTTTTTTAATCATCCATAATAGGAGACATCTAGTATTTTTTCCAAGATTGTGCTTTATTTGATCTACATCTTAAGGGTGCATCCTTAGCATAGAAAATGATGACATTTGAGATAAACTCATTTAGATGAGATTGGAAAACAATCCTAGATTTACCCTAAATGAGTTTTTGACCTTTTCTATTATGTTCCATCCATTTATATAATTGTTTAGTTCTATGATCCCCTTCTTTTTTTTCTAATTAAGGGAGGTGGGAAAAGGGTCCTCAACCCCAGAAACATTAAGGATAGAGAATATTTATGCTCTAATCCATTACAACCAAGCAATAGGAAAGACCAATACTAACACAAACTACTAGAGATCCTCCACTTAGAAAAAATTAATTAAAAACAAGAGTAAGTTCTACTAATACTAGAGTCTAACTTATCAGCCAAAACTTGTTGATGATCAAAATAGATAATAGATTCTTGGAGTAATGAAGGTTAACGTAAACTACATTAAACATAATAATATTTAGACTATCTTGAAACTACAAGAAGGACCATAGTTAGTCATAATACAATTAGAGTAAGAGTACTAAACATTTAGATGAACAAAAAGGAAAATCCAAGGCTAGCATTTAGGCATGTTTAATGTTATCCTAGTCCTTGACCATGCACCTAAGATGCTTGTTCAAGTTGTGAACATCATCCACACTCTTCATTTCCAAACAAATATCATCCTTCTATGTGCCATATTTGTTGAGTTTTTTCTTACTTGTGACTATAGCAAAGATGGACTTCCTCCTCATCTCTTTCTGGACCTCACATATAGTCAAGATAGGCACTCTTGGCTCAATACCAATAGTGGCATTGTCCAACATGTTGTTTAGAGATATCACTTTTCCATATAGGACCTTAATCTGATCTTTAAGGTTCCTTTTTATTTTTTTAAACTTTATTTCCTCACTAGTATCCATGTAAATTATGGTTTTGATTTCCACATTAGGGTTATTAGCTTTGGTTACCTCAACTTCAGGGCCTATAACTACCTCAATATGGGCTTATTGGAACTCCTATTCAAACTCCTTTGACTCTTCACCATGTACTTCAGCTTTAAATTCCTCCTCTACAACACTATTCTCCACTTTCTCTGAAGTTTCTTCAATCTCACTATCATTGGTATCTTTCACATTCTTGTCTTGGGTTTTCTCTTTACTATCTTCCTTGTAGTTCTTACACTTTTAAACCTTTAATATATCGAATATCCTTTCACTAGAGATGGACTCAATATGATAATCCTTAACCTTCATTTTCTTCTCTCCTTCATTCTTATCAAAATCTTTTCTTTTCTATCCACCTCAACAATTTCCCTAAGGAGTTTACTCTTTTTAGGGGTTTTAGTTGCGATAGTTTTACAGGACACATTTTTGCATTTTACTTAGGTTTCCAATAGTAAGAACTCTTCTAGAGTTTTTTCTCAGATTTTCTAGAGTCACCAAGCACTAAAAGAGGGGCTTCCGATTTATTTTATGCATCAAATTCTTCAATTACAACTTTTTCCTCTTGGTCTCTAGACAGTTCTCTTTACCAATAAGGTACCTACCTTAACAAAGGTGATGTGAGAGTACATGGTTGTATAACACAAAAATCAAACCCCAATGTATAGGAAATTTTTCACTATTTATAATACTATTGATTAAGGAAGAGTCCAAAAAATAAATGTCAAATTTTTTACCACTTCTTTACATGTTAAGATGTAGGAAGTGGTATCCTTAAAAAAGTGATAAAAGACCCTTCCAAAATAAAGTAGGAGATAACTCAAAGGAAAATAATGACAAAGAGGCAAGGGAGGCAAGTGTGATCATACCCATTTCTAGATTTAATGGTGATAAGTTGCTTTGTGCTTTTGAAAATCTTATGCTTAAATTTACTATAGTATCCCATCCCCTTCCACTCAATTTTATCCTCTTCAAATTTATGGCACATTTCCTCACCAATCAATTGAGGAGTCATAGAAAGGTTGATACTGCCAATGGTGACCTCTCCTCTATACCAATGGTTGGAAAGCTTAGCAGAAAGTGTGGAATTATGGCCTTTCATAACCACAATGTACCTTCTCATCCCTACCCACACAAAATTGTTTTGTATTTCTTTATTCTATAAAAAGTCGTTAAATATTCTTAGATCAACCTACTTTAGAGGATCCCCCATAATGTCAAACTTTTGAAAATCTTGGAATTCTTTAAAAATAGAAAACTCAAACCTAACAACTCCCTGACTTAAAATATCTTTCTAAATTATAGATTTTGACATAAAACCACCTAAGGCATCATTATAGTAATATTTATTATAGCAGAGAGATACAGAAAAAAATGATAAGTGTTGGAAATATTTTCTTCCTAATCACTTATTAAAAAGATAGTACTTATCAAACAAGCTTCCATAGTTATCGGGAAAGCACCAATTTTAAAACTCATAAATTTTGGGCCCTTGAAATGACATGGGTCATTATAATAAATGATGCCACATTCCAAATTCTATAAATAGGGGGTGTATTGATGATGATTCATCGAGATTTTCTATACTTTATAAATGATAACAATATAATGTATCACAGTCTTCATCATTATAACTTTATACCCAAAGTGTTTCATGATTAATATGAATAAGGTGTACCAATCAGCCATATAGTTTGTTGTCTACCTCTCCTAAGGTTGCCAAATTCTAACATTATGAAAAAAATGGATGCATTTTTATAGTCACTCATGAGGATTTGGATGTGCCAAGGGCAGGTAGTCTTATATAGGAGAATATCAATGATGAGATTTGAGTCCCCTTAAATTTCAACATTTGGAGCACCATAATCCTATAAAATTTTAACTTTGTACCACATAGAAAATCCCTCAACATAGTTGTTAGAATTAATTCAAAGTTTCTTATAAAATCACATGATAAGAAGACCATTTTTGTTTCTTATGATATCATCTTCTCCCACTAAGCCCATCTTTCCTTTAAAGAACCCATCAACAATACACTTAATCAAAATTTCCTTGCGAGGTTTCCATGTATATTGCTTTCTTTTCCATATGTTATTCTAGTTTAAATTTATCAAGTTTTGTGTGAAATTCTAGTTTTATTTTATTCTTAGGTTTTTTGATCTAGGATGTAACATTCCCTTGGGAAAGCTTGAATTATTGATGCTTTTCCTAATAATTTTCTTAGCAATACATAAAATAGGAAGACTTTACTTCTTTCCTCTCTATAAATTATGTCGTTTCTTTTCATCCAAATAGACTAGGCTATAATGGGAGGAATAAGAAGCCAGTGGTTGTTAGGAACACTATGGAGGCTAGTAGCTTTTCTCCATTAAAGTATGAGAATTTTAATGGATATGTCTTTAAGTTTGGGGTTAGGATAGAGGGTATAATAGTATAATTAGTACTATTATTATTTTAATTCTAACATTTATTTTGAAAGTATTCCTTGTCCCAAATTAGACCTAGTAATGTGGACATTAAAATTCGGTCCATTGAAGTATGAGAAGTTTGGTCAAGTTCAATGTGACTATATTAGGCATGGTCTCTTCTAAAACAAAGGTTCAAAGTTCTCTAGTAAAGTAATAGTGAATAAATAAGTGGTTAATAGTTTCAACATCCTTCTCACATTAAACACATCTATTAGTAAAATTGAGCTCTTTTTTGTGGGGTTATCTAACATCATGATATTCTTATGAGAAAGTGCCCATCATATGTAATTAATCTTAGAGGGAGAGTTAGTGATCCAAACCTCTTTCTAGAAACATATTTATTCTTCCACCGATTCTAGTCAAACATTAGTAGATTTGATCAAGAAGAGACCATTGTTGTTATGTTTCTAAATCAAATTTTCCTCATACATATATTTGAATAGACAAGGGTTTGGAAACCAACCTTTTATAGTGCACACTTCCTCTCTTCTCATACCCATAATTCTTCTTCCCTACCTTTGTCTTAGCTAAAGGCTTTCCAGGTCTAACCATCTAACCTTTGCATTTTTCCAAACAAAGTAGTTTTTCAATTTGATACCTATGGTAGACTTGAGCCAATTCTTAAGGTTAAGGTTACTACTTAGCTATTGAATTGGGAAATGAGTAGCCCAAGAATCATTCATGAATATAGTATGTATTTCATACCCAATGAGTTTTTTCTCTCCTCTTTGAACTATCCCTTTAGATTTAATTATATTAGTAAAAAAAAATGACATACCATTAATAGAATCCATTTATAAGAGAACAAAAAAGTTGTCATTTTCCAAATATTTAGATCTAATGATTGAAGTCATTTGAACCCTCCAATACCTTCAAAAAAACTTAACAAGTAAGGCTTAATTCATATTCTTAAAATATGTAACCCCTAGTCCACCTTTGTTCTTAGGTTTACAAACTTTATTCTAGTTGACTAGAGACATTTTTCTTCTTTTTCCCATACTAGGCTAGAGGAAGTTTTTTGAATCTTTCCAAGAGTGCCACCCACCTTTTTAGGTATAAGGGGAAGGTCATAAAGTAAACAAGAATTATTTGGGAGAATTAAAATATTAGAAAATTTTCCCCTCCCAAACTTAGAATTTTTCCTTTTTAGCCTATTAAATTTCTTAGGAATTTCTCAATAATGTTATTGTACAAAAACTAGAATAGTTTCACTAGACACAAAGGAGGACAAAGATAAGTATAGTGTATGGATGCACTACACACTAGTAGTCTTGAACTACTCAAATAGACCTCATTGATAGTGTTAAAGAAATAAATAATACTTTTAGTAAATATAATATTCTATCCTAATATAGCAAAATAGTCATTAAATATTTTTTTTTTTAAGTAGTGACTTTCGAGAGAAAAGATTCTTGAAAGAGCATCATTTTATTGAAAAATTGTTGATGACTAGAATGAGAAATAACATAGGTCCCTTTAACTCCTAAGATAGCTTTATGAAGATAAAATTCTAGTAATTTTTCTATCCATAACTTCAGCTAAAAGGATAAAAAGACAATAAGAAATGAGATCCCCTTGTTTCAATCCTTTCACAGAAAAGAACATAGTAGGCTTACCATTAACCAAGAATTCATATTTAGTTATGGTTACATATTTTATGACCATTTCGTGAAAGTTCCTTTAAACTTGAATCTAGTTAGAACTTTATCCAAGAAGGACTACTTAATGCTTTCATAAGCTTTGGAGATGTCTCATTTGAAAACTATCAAGGCCCAATAGTTAGCATCATAGAGTGTATAATTATGATTAGAAATAATAACATTGATTATTTTTCCTCCTAAAACAAAACCATTTTTCATTTTTAGAGAACATTTTATCCAAAAAAGGTTTTTTAAATGTTCACTAGCACTTTAGAAATAATCTTATAAGTCATGTTACATAGGCTTATGGGCCTATAGTCTCATGGAAGAGGGCTTTCTTGATTTATGAATAAGGTCAATATTTATGTGACTAGTTAACACTATCATAACATCCCTGAAAACATCTTCCCAAATGGCATCCCAATATTCTTTAAAGAATATAGGACAAAACCCATCCAAAACTAGGGACTTGAAAGCATGTAAAGAAAAATAATCTTCTCTAACTCCTTCTCTAGTAACCCAAGAAGGCAATATAAAATTATATTCCTTAATCAAAGATCGTGAGATACACCAAAGAAGGTTATAGTTAGACTAGGATTAGTAGAACCATTTTGAGTAATTTAAAAAAAAAAATAGTATTGATATATTCATCCTCTTTTACCTCTACTCCATTAGAGAAAATAAGGGATATAATGCACTTTATGCTTCTATATTTCAAATTAGTTTGATGAAAATACCTAGTAATATTTTCTCCCTCCTTTAGTCATTGAACATGAGAGTTTTGTTTCTAGAAAGTCTCTTCTTGAATGGATAGAGAAACCCATTGATCTCTAAGAGACTTTTAATATGTACATAGGAGAGGATTAGGAACATTTCTTTCTAGAAGCCCCTAAACCTCTGTGATATTACTCTCCAAGGTTCTTTTAGTATCAAAAATATTTCCAAAGTAAACCTTGTTCTACTTTATGACTTTATCCTAACTTCCCTCAATTTCATCTCAGTGTTAACTAATGGGGATGTCTTGGCTAGGTTAACCCACCAAGAGAGAATATAATCTCTTAGGTTGTTATTATAAATCCAAATATTCTCAAATCTAAAGGGTCCAACCACCCTTTTACCTACTTTCCACTATAGTAGAAGATCATTATGATCTAACCCAGTGGGAGGTTTCCAAAATTTTTTTTATTAGTCTAGTTAAATGAGAGAGAAAACCCATCCAGTTTTACTTGGATAAAGCTAGAACCTTATCTTTTATTTTTCCAAGTGAAATTATCCCACTTAGGTCTATATCATTGAGGCCTGAATATTAGAAAAGTTACCCTAAATCTTCCACCCCCAATTTTTTTAGAAGGGTGGAGAAGGGAGTTGAAGTTTCGAATAACTATCCATTTGATATTAATAGTATTGATAAAGTTCACAAGGTAGTTCTATAGAAGTTTATTTTTTCCTTTTTGAGTCAAGGCCTAAACATTAACTAAATTCCATGAGAAACTAGAAGCAAGATCTTGGAAAGAAGTAATAATAAAGTTGTTACAAGAATTCAAGAAAGTACCTGATAACTTACTCGCATTTCAAATGTTAGTAAACATATTTGAAATTCAAAAATATCAACACTCAATGACACAAAATGCCCAAATAGAAGTACATATGCTACTAACAAGTAGAAAATTAGCGTTAGATTGATAAATTTCCTCTAAATTGAGAGGAAGAACTCCCTCTTTGAATGGTTTGAGGTGAATTATAATGTTGATATGCTTTTAACTAAAGAAGTACCAAATGAACCAAAATCTACCCATGTAGATTAGAGAGATTTAAATATGAAAAAAAAATAAATGTCAGAATCTGATAGAAATTCAAATTCTCTTGCATTCAAAATTTGGAACTCACTAAATCAAGAAAAATGTCTCCTTTGCAAACATGTCTTATTTCAAAAAAAGAAAAATCTATGGAGTCGAGCTTATGCACAATTTAATGAATAAAACATGGTACTGAAAATGAGTTTGATGAGACCAAATCTCAAAAACATCTAAAGAATAAATGATAAATTCAATGAATTATAAAAAATTCCTCCACTATTCAATATCTAAAAAAGAGTTGTGCATTACATCTGCATAGAAAGAAAAATTTTCCCCTTTATTATAGTTAGAAACCCAAAAGATATTCTCCATGTCTATAGCACAAAGTCTCTAAGAAAAAAGGCCAAATCTAGAACCCCTTCCTCTAAATATTTTCTCCCTTAAATAATTTCCTCATAACCCATTTTATTTCTATAATCAATTATTTCTATAGAGAATAAAGTAATTTATCTTTAATTGTTTCTTTTCCAACCACTTATAAAAATTGTTTTTAGTTGTTTCATTTTAGAATTGCTTAATACAATATACCATATATGTTTATAAATAAATCTAGGAGTATTTAAGGCCAAGGACTAGGTGGGCAACCCTCACATTTGAATAACTAACAAAAAATTTGAATGCATTTTTGAGTTGTAGGATGTGCATATAAATTGAATGTCATCTTGAACCATTGAACCCACTAGCATTGTCAAACTACTATGAACTTTTGAACCTCTTGAACTTGTTGATCCTTTGAACTAAGGTAAACCATACCAAACATACAAAATAGGATAAACTTATTTGAACTTGTGAACCTATTAAACTTGGATGAACATGGTTGAACCCATTGAATTGGGAGTTCAAAATTAAAGAATTCTCCCAAAATTATGTTCCTTTATTCAAAGGCATTTTCCCTTTTATTTTCCTCTATGTTCGACATTTTTAATCTTTGAACCTATTGAACCTAATTGAACCTTTCGAACTTATGAACCTATATGAAACTTCATGATCTAGGCCAATGGGTTCAACAACCTATATTCTTACCTAACCATAATTTAATGATGAAAATGTTTATTGAAGCACGATATGCAAGTAAAGGAATTCTTTAGTAAAACTTCAAATGAGGCTTAGAGGATATACACATGCTATGATTTAAAATGTATGCATTAGTTCACTACTCAAGAAATTGTGACCCTACTTATTTACAATATAAGTTGTAGTTTATGATAACAATTAAGGCTTCATATTCATCAATAGTCAAGAGAAGCTGAGTAATATGCATGTAAAATGTGTCTAGAATCTATATAAGCATACAAAGGGATTTGCAAATAAGGTTTCAAATAAAATAAGTTATAGATTACATTCCATATCATATATATAATTGAAAAGAATTTCAATTATTCCTTATAGGATATGTAAGTTGTAGACAAAGACTTCAAAGTGATATAATTGGTATGTGATTTAAATGAGAAATCTACTCATAATTTTTTTGATTTTCCAATACATAATAGAATCTTATTAAAAGAATATAAATTATGTGTTCCTAAGTATTCCATGAGAAAAAAATAATATAAGAAAAATATAGAGGGGTTATGTCTAGTCACCATGGATTGGACAATACAATAGAATTAGTGAGAATACACTATTTTTGGCCAATGTTGAAGGCTGATGTTAGAAATTTTGTTGATGCATGTACAATTTGTCAAAATGAGAATAGAAATAATAATAGTGCAAGTCTATAATAACCCTCACCTATTCCTTCAAGACCTTGGGAAACTATAAGCATGGATTTTGTGTTAGAATTTCCTTGGAAATAAATAAATTTTGAATTTTTTTTGTTCTTATGGATTGATTTAACAAAGTTAAAAATTTATTTCCATATAAATTTAGTAGTGATGCTTCTAATATACAAGAATTTTTTTAAGAATAAGTAGAAATGATTAACAGACTACTCATGAGAATAGGGTCACATACCGATGTAATGGTGGGAAGTCACTGTAGAGGATTTGATGGAGGAAGCCAGGTATTAATTTTTCATTCTCATTATAACATCTTCCATAATGGATAAGAAAGAAAAGGTATTCAATCGGTCATTATAGAACATAATGAGATTCCTAGAAAAATAACATGGACACAAATGTAACTACATACTACCCAAAGAAGAATGATTATACAATCATGTTGTTAGTGGAAGCACAAGGAAGTTACCTTTCTAAATTATCTATGGAATTTATCGAAGATGGATATTAGAGTCATGAAAATTGCCACATATTGATCTAATTCATGCATATGGGGAGAAGATGATTGAATTTATTCATGAGATGTATGATCATGTAAATTTGTAGATCTAAATCTAAGAAAAATAAACAATAGGAAGATTATAAAAGGAGGGAAGTCCTCTTTAAGTGGGGGATATAATGTGGAATAGCATGAGAAAGAAGATGATACCAAAGGCTAAGTAAATTAGGGTAATGAAAATGAAGATAGGATCAAGTCAAATCTTAGAGAAGTATGCAAATAATGCATGCAAAATACAATTTCCAAAAGATCATCGAATATCCTCAATATTCAATATATTTTACTTTACAACATTTAAGGTTGAGATGCAAGATCAGTTTTATTCACAACAAAAACAAGAAGTTAAAAAGTTCTGATAGAAATTTCAAAACAGGGATCAGAGAGTATATGAATGATATTAGATAGAAAAGTCATGAGGAGATCAAGAAGATGAAAAAAAAAAAAGAAAAACCTAGTCAAATGAAATGGTAAACCTAAATTAGTGATAGTATGGAGGGTTAAGGACTAGATCAAGAAGTCAGTCACTTCATTATAATAACTCATATCAAGTAGAATTGAGATTCATTGACCTATGGAGTATGGTGTAGAGACACCCACTCAAGTTAAATAAGAAGATAAGGATAATTATGTTCCTTGGTTGATTTATGTATTTAATCAAATCATATGTTTGTTTTCCTACACAATAAGTCCTACTATGTAACAAAATTACATGTTTGGTGTCTTTATAGAAAAAATTGGGTCAATGAGAAACTTTAACTATTACATGTTAAAATATTATTTTTTGGGTGTTTCTAGACCCTAGAGGGGTCTAATTAATGGTCGATGAGTAAATTTTCCATAGAGTTACACATTATTTATCATTGATAAATTTTCTTGTAAATATTGCTAAATGTGTAACTTTTTAGCTTTTGCAAGAAGCATGATTTAGAATCTCATTAGTCATGAGCATATATCCAAGTAGACTAGTCTATTAAAGCTAAGTGGTATTTAATTTAGTGTGGGGAGAGTTAGTGTGTGTTGAATTCATGTATGGAAATTGAAAGAACAATGAAAAGTTTCTATTTTCCAACAAGATTGATTTCATAGAGATTTTTTTACCTATGTGGATAAATTTGTATGAATCTGTAATCAACTAGAAGAGGTAGATTTATTCTTTATCTTCCATTTACAATTTTTGTTAAATTTATAGGGCTCTATAATTCATAAGATAAATATATTTTCATCTTGGTAGGTGCTAATTCATACCTATACCTCGGGGTTTCTATCAAAATGGCTTTAGCTTTTGACTTCACTATTTGTTTTTAACCTCTCTTAGAAAATGTGATTTTTTTCCAATGTAATTTAATATTTGAAAAGTCTTTTTGTGATTTTGGTTAGGGAGATAGTGACAATGTGATTCCCTAGGTGGACATTTTCATGTGGGCACCTATTTCTCAATATTAGAAATGGGAGAAAATAGAAATGTGTTTTAACTTAAAGGCCAAAAAAAATGATTTTAGAGTTATTTTTTGTCCTTGAGATATTCTGAGTGTTACTTTTCATAGGTCATATCCATGTCTAGTAGTTTCTTCAAAATATTGTTTGTATTCCTTATATTAGGTAATTTTTAGGTTGTAGTATTTGGATACTTATTTTGACTCTAAGGTTTTAGATAATTGGGGTTGGAAAGAGATGTAATAAAGGTACTTCAAATTTTTTAAATTTTTTTCTAGAGCCCAAAGGAAACTTTTAGGGTTGGAAGGAGGTTAGGATGGCTATTAGGAATATTGGCCCTTATAAAGTAAGTATAGTTCAATAAGTTATAAAACCAAATACAATTATTAGAATATTT
This sequence comes from Cupressus sempervirens, assembly GCA_028749045.1. NCBI lineage: Eukaryota > Viridiplantae > Streptophyta > Pinopsida > Cupressales > Cupressaceae > Cupressus > Cupressus sempervirens. The sequence goes on along the minus strand of CM053789.1, from coordinate 116,182,414 downwards.
TGTTATAATTAATTTATTACTTTCTCAAATATTAGAAAGTTACTTGAACCTGGCTAAGTATTTTATAGTTGTGAATGAAAGAACCCTATTTGGGACTCCTAGTTTGTAAGGTGTGAGAAAAAGTCATGGTGACACCATGTGGTTTAAGTTAGGACCATTAGTGAATACTGGTAAACTAATATAAATATTAGGAAGTAATCATTTTAAAGGTATACTCCTTTAGTGTCTTAAATGTTTTGTTGAATCCCTTGAGTTGAATGTGTTCCTTAAGGATAGTATGAAAGGGATCTCCATCATTTTTATTTAACTAATTATTTTAATATTTTAAATAAGGGAAAAAAATATTGTGCCCATTATATTATTTTCAAATTTTCAATATAACCATAAGCTAGTTTTTAAATATGATCAATTGAATAAGTGAAACCACTTGTTGTAACTTTGATTCACAATTGATCGTTAGTCTAGAAAATGTAAAATAATAAATAGCCAAGGATATTCTATTGTCTAAATTTCCAACCATATCAAAATTACTGTTGTTCAAAATATGAGCTAGGCAACGTAAATGAGAGGGGAGGGGTGAATTAGGAATTAGTTAAACTTTATATTACTTCACCAATTAATCCTTCATATAATATTCTAATCTAATTATATGCATGAAAGAATGAAAGTAAATAAACATTCATAACATTTTGACACAAGATATGGTTACCAAAAAACATTCCAATTTGAAAGTAAAACTGGGATGGGGATGATACCCTCAAGATTTAGTAATGTAGTATAAAATTAACCTGGTAAGGCTTACAATTTGACCACTTCTAGTGATCTGCCCTATTAAGAGCACTAAGGACTATGAGGTCCACCTTGTCAAAGGATTTACAAACATACAATGAAGTATGCACTTCCCTAGGAGATTTAGCAAAAGACTATTAAGTCTACCTTGTTAAAGGAATTGGTTGATGCACCTGTTAGGATGAACCAGTGCCTAATCTATGATCTACAACTCTAATTTGTCGGTTGAGATTCTTTATATTACAATGATCACCTAACTGTGATAGATAAATTTTTGCTATCCCTTATACTACTAGTAGCCTTCTTTAATTCACACTTCTTCTCATCATATATTATTCACATGTTTGTCTTTGGATATGACATAATGCAGTACATATATACGAATCCAAATCACAACTTACTAGAGTCGACTACAATAAATTTTTTATCATAATCCACAAAGTCATCCCAACTACTGTAACTCAGGTTCTGAAGACAAACTCAATGACGTTCTTATACATGACAAACATTGTCAATGCTTGGCAATCTATGGCACCCAATTGAATTTGAAGCTTGATCCATACTAATCACTTCCAAGAAGCTTGAACTATGTGACTCGGTGAACTCTAAGAAACTTGGTAGAAACTAGATCACTTAGCTGGCACTACATGACTCAGTCAACACTACATCCACTTTGATAACCTTGTGAGCTCGGTATACACTATTGGACTTAGTTAACACTACAGAGCTCGGTTAACACTATGATATTGTTAACTTCCCCTGACTGGCTTAGTAGCCTCTACTACACTCAATTTACACTAGAATTTGTCTCGAAGGCTCGGTAAACATTGTGTAGCCCAAAAAATACTACAAACTAACTCAAGTGTTTAGTAGACATTGTATTCTGACTACTTAGCTCGGGAACAACTAAATCACTTGGTTAACACTGCAAACTATTCCTCAGTAGTAACTATAAAGCTTAGTAGGAATTGTAGAGATTGGTAACAATGTAACCAATTGACTACGTATTTAGTCATTGATAGAAAAATTGACCTTGATGTCAACAATATCCCCCTTTGGAATTAGTGACAAAAACACTTATCAGAAAAAAAAATATGATCATACAAAACTGTATATCAAAACTTCCTTTGCCAACATTTTGTGTCTCAACTCAATTCTGTTGTGCATTGGTACTGTTGGTATAAATGAATATTTATTTATTACACTTACTTAAGTTTACTTAGGTTAATGTATTATTTAATTATTTTACACTATTTTATTATTTATTTAGGTGAGACACTTAGGAGTTTTTGCACTCTCATTGATGTACACAACTCTAATTATGCACATGGTGTCTACAAAATAGAAGTTTGCATCATTCACTGAGTTTTCATGTTGAAAAAATAGTTATCTACACTCCTCATTTAGAACATTTTGTCTACACCACTGATTTTTGTGCTATAGCATTGTAGGCTTTTTGTCACATCATCGAACTTAATTCCATGCTAAATGGAGGATAAGTCATATCTGGTGGACATGTGCCTGGTTATATGACTTATCATGTTGCTAACTTCTATGCATTCTAGAAGCTCTACTAAGGCACTCCTAGTGTACTCTCAAGCGAGATTACTGAATGAATATTGTCATTCTAATCATACTCTCTTTATTAGTCTACTATGTGCTTGTGTTGAGTTCTTTAGTTCTTAGGTGAATTCTGGCCTAAGCCAAATTCTTACATGGTATCATAGCTCTAAGGAAGATTCTCTATACATAGCCATTCAAGACTATTCATGCTTCAACACCTCAACCCGAATCTAGAGAATCAATAGAAATTGGGAGCATATAGAGCCAGATCTAACCTCACCATGGAATCTAGAGTGTTGATTTGGTGAAGATTGACTATAAATTTTCCAATGTTGGGTGAAAGTTGATCGTGAGGCAAAATTCTTTTTGCAAATCAGAACTTGGAGGCCCCAATTTGTAGTATAGATATGGTCATTTTATTGATCTGATAATTTATTCTTCAGATTTACAATTAATTTTCTTCTCTTCAATTCTGATGTATTTTTTGAATTTATTTTTTCATAAAATTATTTTGTTATTAGCATAGGGAAAGAAATTTTTTTAGCTGAATTGGGTAGTGACACCCTAGCTCGGCTCTCTATAATTTTGGTGGAATATTTTTATTAGTCACAGGGTATTATTGGAATTCTACAAGTTTAGGCCATACTGTGCATTAAATCTACAATGCCACACACCACCAACTAGCGATGAAATCAAACTTGGGCAAAATATTCTTACCACCACCGGCCACACAAATTCCAGCCAAACAAATCTAACAAGTCTTATTTACCGGCAGTCCACTATACTCACCCATGACAATTTTCTTTGGTAGCTATGGTGTTTTATTTTTATACACCTCTGAATCCCCCATTTCATGCATGTGGGACTATCCTTCAATATTTGACAGTGCATAATAATCTCTAGTGATGTTAAATCATTTTCTAGCGTCAACAATACAGTCTAACAATCTACACCAGTCCATGCAGTAGAGTCTCATTCAGACATGCAAATGAAACGTCACTAAATCATCAACCACCACCTTGCATAACTACCACACAGTCAACTCACCAAATCAGCAATTAGTCAACAACCCACATCAGTGTTGTCCATATTGTAGTTAGCAATGCACTCGACAAGCCACATTAGAAAATTTGTACCATGTAGTTAGTAGTCTGTGTCAGGATACATGTAGGTGCCACATCAGATTTTTTGTACTATCCATACAATACAGATCCATATAGTTGATGCAACAATCCACATGGCTGACATCACCACTAGGCTTGGAGTTGCTAATGTCATCAATTTCATGATGCTAAATTTGATAACCATCTGACCATAATTTTAGGGCTAAATTGAATTTCTATGACAGTTGTATGACCATCAAATTTAACCCCATCATTTTTTGGTGCAACCCCTCTCCAGATTGATTTTCAATTTTGTAGTCTGACTTTGGGAGGCCATAACTCGGACATCTAGACTCCAAATTAGGTGTATTTGTTTTTGAAATTGGGTATAATTTCCTAATTTTTTTAGTGGTGTAGATATTTTATAGTTTTGGTGCAAAGATTGTTCAAAAATTGCATTTTTTGGTGACTATACCTACATAATCCTACATTTTGCAACTTCAAATGCTCCGTACAGGCACATCTGGAGTCAAAAATAGGTTCCATTTTTTTGAAAGTGCATTATTTTTCATCTGCTTTCTAGATCTAGTATCAGATTGTAGGGTTATGTGGACAAAAGTGTCACTTTCAGCAATAGGGCCTTTCTTTTCTTTGTAATGCTTCAAAATTGTAGCACATTGTAAAGATCCAGATTTGTAATCCATATAGAAGTTGTAACAAGAAAAATTAGAAGTCCATGAAGGCCAAAATTGGGAAGTGGCCCATTGTAATCGCACTACTGATAAAGTGCTCAAAGCATCTATTTTGGGGGGTCTTCTGATTTAGTGAAAAGGGGGGGTGTTCTTGGTGTTTTGTTCTCTCTTTTCTACACTTTTCTTTCATTTTTTTCATTAATGGCCACTTTAAGTTTCCTAAATTAACTCCTCATAACTATGCTACGTTGTCAATCAAAATGTGGTATCACTTAATGCATAATGGAGTTTCACAATATGTAGATGGTACTCTTCCTAAACCAACAGGTGATAGAGTTTCAGATAGTGATATTTCAGCTTGGATAGCAATGGATAGGAAAGCCCTAGGTGATATATGTTTGGGGGTAGATGATAAGATCATGTATCAAATCAAGAAGTGTTCCACATCCAAGGAAGCTTGGGATACCCTGAAAAACCTTTATGGTAAAGTTTCTAAAGAGGATGTGTTCAAAATTGAAGATAAGCTTGTCTCTTTAGATCCTAAGTCATACAACTCAATATAGGATTTCATCATTAAGATGAATGAACTAAGGATGAAGCTTACTAATTGTGGGAGTTCTATCAAAGATGACAGATTGATCTATTTCATCCATAACAAGCTACCATCAGAATATTCCACATTTGCATCTTCTTTTGACACCTCAAAGACTATGTTAGGGTCTACCTACAAGAAAGTCACTTTTGATGAATATGCTAAACTATTGGATGATGAAGAAAAGAATTTGAGATCAATGGGGATTCTAAAATCACCTTAGTCCAAAGCATTGGCGGCCAACAATGAGGGTTCTCAACATTTAGCTGGACAGTCTTCAAATAAAGGAAAGGGTAAGAAGAAGTGGAAGAACAAATCTGAGGATGTAGAAACGACAACACCACAATCCAATCAACAAGTAAAGTCCTCAAATTCCAACAAGAAAGGGGACAACAATAAGGAGAAGAAGAAGTGTGCTTATTGCAAGAAATTGGGTCATGATGAGCATAAGTGTTATCTTAAGAATATTGATGAATTGACCAACATCATGAAGAAAAATAATGTTCCATTACCTAATGCTTACAAGGAGAAAGGGTCTTCTTTAGATTCAAAAGGCAAAGGGAAAGAACTCATGGCTAATTTAAACTCTTCAAAGGAATGGATATTTGACTTAATTGCCTCATATCACATTGGTTCTTAAAAGGAGGTTTTTTCTTCAATGAAGTAGTCCAAGGTACCACACATCTTCATGGGAAATGATAGTAAAATGGAAGTTCAAATCTCCTATCAATCTACCAAATCACTCACCTCAGAGATGGACATAGAGTTGAGTTCCTTCTAGACTCAGTAAAGGTACATAGTCTTAAAGATGATTCCTTGGTTGCAGTGGAGAAAGTGAATCATAACAAAAGGTTGCACTCTTTCTCTCATTTTGTGCCCAAGTCTCCTTCAAAGGCCTTGTTATCAAAATCAAATTCAAACATGCAATTATGTCATGAGTGGTATGGTCATTTTGACTTCCTCTATCTTTAGAAAGTTTGCACAAATTGAATGGTGAAATGTCTACCTCAAATCAATTTTTGTAAAGGTGAATGTTCAACAAATTTAGTGGATATGCATCCAAAGGGGAAGTTATAGAGAGGGAAGTCTTCAAGAGCACCAGGGGTTCTATAGATGGTTCACATGGTATTAGTAGGTCCTTTTGCAATCAGCTAGGGTCGCTATATATTGACTATCATTGATAACTTTTCAAGGTTTACTTGGGTCTATTTTCTTCATAACAAGAATGAAGTGTTGGACAAGTTTCTAGTCTTCAAGACTCATGTAGAATGGAAATCTACAAAAGCCATCAAAGTTCTTCACATGGACAATGAAAGCATGTATGTGAAAAGAAGACTTAAGGACTTTTTTAGACATGAGGGCATTGATCTTTAGACTCTGCCAGCATTTAGTTCACATAAGATAGATGTTGCAGTATTGAGGACCCAAACTCTCAAATCTATGGCAAGTTGCATGACCCAAGCCAAGTCTCTAGATCCATCATTAGAAGTCAAAGCAATCTCTAGTTCCACTCATATTCTTAATCATTCTCCTCATCCAACCTTATATGGAAAAACTCCTTTTGAGGCATGGTGTGGGAAAAAACCTATTGTGACACACTCCAGAGTCTTTGGTTGTCCTACATGGGAAAAGATATCTTCTAGGGGATGCAAGGCATAGTCACCTCAACCTTATACTTTCATTGGTTATGAAGACAATGTGAAAGCATACAAACTTCTAGATCCTGAGACACATCAAATTTTTGTGGAGAAGGATGTATACTTCGAGGAAAGTTCACCTAGCTTGTCCTCTACTCCTCTTTGCACATCATACATTGTGGAAATTAATAGTGACACGATTGATAGTGCTTAATAGATTTAGACATGTGGGGTTATATCGACAATTGTAGTGAGAGGTCACTCCATCAGTTGAGTCCATGTGCATACATCACCATAGTGAGAGGACCAGAACAACAAGGTACATCAAGTCTTCGAGGTACAGGTTTAGTAATAGATATGGGGGATGGTATTGATGATCTACCTCTTCTTCTTGAAGTAGTAACACCTTTTTCAATTGTCATGAGGGCTCCATCTGACTCTCTTGTTCATTCTCTACATGATTGATCCTCATAGGTTGAAGTGATTGTGGATAATTATGATCAGTAGTTGCAATAGGGTTCTTGATCAGTTGTAGAGACAAATAATTCTTTGAGACAGGTTCTTCAACCAATTAAGAAGGTTTCAGAGACATCACTTATCCATGGGATTCTTTCCATGCACAACAAAAGTGTCTCATTTGTACCCTTGGCCATGTTTCTTCCTAATTGGAGGAACAACATTTTGTAGTCTTGGATTAGGTTCTTCATTGGATCAGTCACTGTTCAACACTCTTCTTAGAGTGGGGAAGCTATCATGTCTCTATTCCTCTTCTCATCATTATCTTATGTGTATACTAGATGTATGTTGTTAGGGATTTTTTTAGTGGTGATTATTCACCAATTGGCAAATATGTCCCGATTGGGCTATGGAAATTGGTGGAAAAAAAATCATATACTAGTTGACCGGTTCACCCATATTTTAAAAAATACTCATATAGTGGTCAGAACGTTCACCACTATTATTACATAATTTCAGTTTGGTAGTCAGGTTCTTTGACCATATTTCTCTTTAATGTTTACTTTTATTTTCCACAGAATTAATTGAGGGTCTCTTTCGATGATCATCATTCGCCAAATTCCCATTTTCCTATGTGAAATATTTATTTGTCCAAGGACCCAATTCTCCATACATCACACACAATGGGGTCCCAAATTCCCACCCTATTTGCCCACTCAATTACTTGAAATTACATGGCGTTCACCAAATATTAGTTCTTATCATATGTAATGGTTGGACCATTCACCAAAATGAAAATGGTTTATTTGTAATTGTCTATTTAAGATGTATGAGTTTCAATATTGAAACATGCTGAAAGAAGGAGCCTTATTCATAGTATTGCAATCAGTAGAGAACCAAAACAACTATGACTACGAGTCCATAGTATTTTATTATAGCCTTAATTTGATGGAGATGTCATAATCAAATTTAAATAGGAAGAGGAGTAGGACTAATGAAGGTGGAGATGTCCAAGAGAGGACAACGAAATGCAAAAATATATCTTCATACTTTGGTGGGGGTAGACGCAACAGTGTTGGTCAAAGTTGTACACTCAAAAGTGTCCCACTCTAAATTTTTCTATCCAAATGATTCCATGAGTTCGAAATGCTTGGATGCTGGCTTAGAGCTCCCTATCCACAGAGTGCAAGAGAGTATATTTCAAAAATAAGAAGGCTCTCAGATGAGCCTTAGAGATACTCTTCTTGCTAGTAAACCATGCAATGGGAGGTTCCAAAGACAAGATGCAAGAATGCAAATGTCCAAAGGAGTTCCTCAAGAATGCAATGCAAATGAAGATTAAGCTAGAATGAGATGCAAAGTGGAGCTATGCAAAAACATGTATGAGAATGTTACAATACCATTATTAAGCTATGTGAGATTAAGCTACATGTAAAAATGAAAGCTAAGCTAAGCTAGAATGCCATGATGCCATGGATGAGAGAATGTAGACAAGAAATAGAAGTTCTCCACAAAGCTCCAAAGAAACCTGTTAGAAAACCTGCAGCATAACAATATTCAAAATGAGGATTGATTGAGGGGGAAAGCTCTCTCCCTTTTAAAGATGTATGGATGGTAGAGATCAAGATGAAGATGTTGGATGATCAACGGTGGAATTCAAAAAGAGGAGTGATCCATGTGCACACACAAGTCAACCAATAAAATATAAGTTGACTTGTCATATAAGACAAAAGTCACAAAGCCTTTTCTTTTAATTGCAAAATAGAAAAAGGACTTTATGTGTGCACTTTAAGTGGGTTAGAAGAATGGGGTGTTTTATTTAATTAAAAGGGGACATGTTCTTTTAATCAAATAATGAACTTAAGATAGCATAGTCAAACTATAGGTTATAATCAAATAAATTGATTATTAGCCATTTGGTCTAAATAAATGATTAAATTAATTTAGCCAAAATGTTGAGAAGGGGGCTAATAGTCTAGATGACCATTTTTAGGTGATTAAATTTGCCCCTCTTTGACTAATGCATGATCGATCTAGGAACATATTATGTCAAAGAAAATAGAAAGCCAAGTAGGCAGTGGTAGATATAGATGTTTGATTCCAAAGAATGAAATGCAGAAATAGATAGCAAGTCCTAAATGCACAGCCTGATAGTGGTAGTATTGAACATTAGGAAGATGATGTTAGGATCCAAAAGGAATTCTAACACCTAGCAAAGTGAATAGATCGAGAGCAAGTGAGAAGATCAAATGAATGCTCCTAAGAAATAGATAGCTATAACAATCAACAATAGAGTATTTTTGCCCCCTCGGGATTGAAATTAAAATGAGGTAAGGGCATGTAGAAACTGGCTAGATATAAATAAATTGAGATATAGAAATGTCCAGTATGACAAATAGATGATTAGAACCCAAGAATGACTATAAGAAACTGATAAAATGCCCCAGTTTGACTAGAGTTGACCTTGAAGGATATAGCATAAAATTAGATCAAATCTAGTAGAAAGATTATTTAGATGTCAAAAGGTGACTGGAAGTAGATATGAAGCATAGAAATGATGAAGACATGAAGGAATGAAGATGCCCCAGTGATGATTCAGAGATTAGACCTCAAAAGGTCAGCTAACTGCTCAGAAGAAAGTAGAATTTTAAAAGACAATTTTGACCATCAAGATGAACTCAAATTTGGATTTCGATCCTGAAAATGAATCTAGGACATTGAAATTATTTAAGAGGTCAAAAATTTATATAATGTGATGATAAGATAGAAAAGAGATGAAGCGAAAGATTAAGAAGGTGAAAAAACATGAACAAGAAGAAAGTAAAGAAATATATGAAAGGAGTTAGCCAATATGTCTATGAAAAGATGAAGAGAGAGCTCTCCCCATATGCAAGAATGCAAGACTAAGCTATAAAATGAACCTAAAATGCAAGCTAATATGCAAAGTGGTTTACCGGCAAGAAGTGCATAACATTTAGACTCTTATTTTCATCATTGAGCATTTATTAGGGACATCATGAGATCATACAACCATCACTAGTATAACTATGAGGATATGAATATGATCGATATTAGATAGGTATGTGGAAATCCAATCTAAGCATCAGTGACATGTAAGTCAAGATAACTACGTGATTAGATTCTCTAAGTTTAATTTAGCAAGATTTCACCTATATCAAGGCATAAGCGCTAGGATAAACCCCAAGTGTGGTCTTGTCAAACAGTCAAGGATGATACATTTGTAAGTCAAAATGTTGAATAGGTCAAGCGTAAATGTTTACAACACTATAGACAAACAAAGTATACCCACAAGAAAAAATCAAGAAAATATGTCCCATGCCCCCAATCTTCTAGTCAATGACATCCTCGAAAGACTATTAGGGAGGGAACACATGGAAAAGAAATCATCATAGACAACACACAAAGTAGATAAAGATCAGCATAGCTCAGTCATTTAAGTGTTAAAGTGTGTGTGTAAGTCACTTGGCCATTTCTTCAAGACTTGATTCTGATAGTGAGAAATATCGCGACATCGAAGACCGTAGGTAGACTATCTAAAAAAGTGTTAAAAAAACACTTGATATCAAGGTGGGGGAAGTGTTGAGAAAAATTATTTTGTGAGTTGTCAAAGAAACCCTAATGCACAAGAATACCTCAATAGGCTAAGTAGCTATGCCCTTGAGATGAGGACAAGAAACAATTCCAAGCCAGGAAATGTGTAGTGAAGTGGATGATCGAGACTGATAGACATAGGTGCAAGGGTTTGAAGTAGTGCCTATTTCTAGGTTTTCACCACTTGACAGATTTTTTTAGGACCTTTTTCAATTTTTTCTATTTTTAAATTTTTGATTTTTTTTGGTGATACATCAAAGTGCCAATTGCTAGGTTTTCACTAAGAAGATCCTTTTTTTTAGGAAAGTTTCTAATTTTTAAGATTTTTTCAGCATCATATATGATTTTTTGGATTTTTTAGAATAATTTAGAGATCACTAGTTCTCAAGCAAGATCACATCATATTTTCCCAATGTCTAGCAAGGTGTAGGATATGATGGAGCAATGAGCTGGTGGATAAGCAAAGATGGATGAAAAAGGGGTATGAAGCAAGTGAAAGTGATCCTCAAGGACCGACTCCTCAAGAGTACTCAAGCTAGGGAAAGAGGTGAAATAGTCATATGAAGCATGTTTTGGATAAGTAATGGAAGAAATGAGCAAGATAGCATGTCGGATAAGTGGTGAAGCCAACAAGTGTGATAGCATATAAGATAAGTGATGGAAGCTAATGAGTAAGATAGCATGAAAGCGTGTAGTCCAAAAGAGTAGCCATGTCAAGAGACCTATGAGAACCATGTTTCATTTATTATGATCAAGACCAAGGGGTCAACTAGATAGTATAGCAATGAGATAGAGGCTATGAGTGAATGGGAGAGAACAATAGAAACTCTCATGGATAAGATAACCAATATGCAAAGATAGCTCAACATTGTCAAGATCAAAGAGAGAAGAGGGGATAGATGGATGATGGAAGAATTATGCATGATGCCTGTTTGCCAGGTTTTCATCATGGTACTTATCCAAGGTGCCACAAGAAGTAGTTTTCACCATAGGATGAATTTATTTCTCTTTACTTTTTCTACCAAGGTGCCACAAGAAGTGGTTTTCACTAAGGCACATTTTCATTTTTTTCATCTTTTCTATTTTTTCTTCTTCCTTTTTTTTTGATTTTTTAGAAAGAGCTGAAGCTGTTTGAATGTAGATAATGCTCCTATAGCAAAGATAAGTCATGATAAGCCAAGACCATAGAAAGGTATGCTCAAAGATGTTGATAGGGTGATGAAAGAGAAATGGCAGTAGGAAGAGTATATGGAGGATAATAGTTCATGTATAGAAAGTAAGTGTAAGCTTTAGAGGATTTCATGAGGGTAGGTGAAATATTGGACAAGATCAACATTGACACACACTTTGAAGGGTATTGGAACGATGGAGGAACCATGGATGAAATAGCTTGAGATTTAGATGTATGATGCGATAGAAGAGATTTAGAAAAAAGTGGAGTGGAAGGCTTTGGAATATTTTTAAGAAGATTTTTGGAAGAAGATGGAATGGAAGCCTTTGGAAGCTTGAATGTCAACTTTGAAGTATTTTCAATATTCAAGTCTTTTAAAAGAGACTTGGGAATCCATATAGCTTTAGAATTTCCTTTGGATACTTCAAAAAACATTTCTTCAATAATGGGCTTAGGAACCCATATTTTCTTTGATTTAGCTTTTTTAATAGTGGACCTTGGCAGTCTCTTTTGTGCATTCTCCTTCTTAACATTCACATGTCTATTAGATGGGACATAGTGATCTTTCTTTTTCAATGGATTCTTATGTTTATTCTCACTTCCAAAGGACTTTGGATTTGTGGATGAATAAGTATGATATGACTAGTTTAGATGTATAGATGGGTGAAAGTCATCAAGGATGAGTGTCTTTCTTGATCTTGAGGTATTATAGGAGAGCTAGGGAATGAGCTAGGAGTGAATGTAGGAGATGTAGGAACATAAGCCCCCAATATGGATGGAAGGTTTGAAGACTTTAGCTTTGATGGATGAGGACCAAGGATAGATTTAGAAGATGCAAAGGGATAGTGGGAAGGGATATCAACATCTTTAGAGTGAGCAACATGGTCAAAGCCATCAATAGACTCATGAGTACCTTTCATAGGAACAACATTTTTAATAGAAGCACTTGAAGCTTGAGCACAATTTTGAAGTGGATGTGGAGAAGTAGAACATGAGGCGATGCTTTGATCTTGACAAGTAGCTTTGGATAGCATATGAAGAGAACTTGTCTCATAATTTTCAGTAAGCTCAAGGGAGATAATGGAAGTGGTATCTTCATCATACTTGGGGGGTGGACAAGATATAGGATATGGAGGGGGACAATATTGAAAGAGATGAAAGGGTGCTTGATCTTGATCTTTCTTGACATTTATAGCTTTTTCTTTTTGAGAGTCCTCTTGACATGAAGCCACTTCTAAGGACAAGGGAGAATGAAGAGTGAATGGAGTAGTGCTTGGATTAGGCATAATAGTGCATGAAGGTTGAGGATGTTTAGGATTAGTAGCATGGAAAAGTTTTGTAGCCAAATGAAGGTTAGCTTGAGATTCTTTTAGAGGTAGCCCTTGATGATACACGTAGTCAATGTGGAAAGCATTAGGTTCCTTTTTTGATAGAGGCATGTTGGAAAGCTTTGAAGTGTTGGGAGATGCATTAGTGTTTGAAGAAGTGGAATATGTAATGGAGCCACTACTAGACATATTTTCATCAATGTAACCTTGCTCAAGAGAAGTATCCTTAGCACATGAGTCACTAGAGGTTCCAAGATCAACAATCTCATCATCAATGAGATCTTGGATTTTATGTTTCAGCTCTATACAATTAGAAGTAGCATGGTCATTAGATTGATGATAGGCATAATAAGCATCCAAGAAAGGATTTCCATAAGAGCTAGACTTAGGCAACATGATGAGCTTAGTTTCAAGAAGTGTTTGCAAAATGTCATCATAAGAATGTTTCAAGGGAGTAAAAGTCCTCTCAAAAATATGTCTAGGATCTTATTGTTGTTTCTCAAGTGAATAGCATGCGTTCATGTCTTTATCATTATCTTCGTCAAAGATAGGTCCATCATGAAATTTTAGCATATGCTCAAAGGAGGTATCACTCGCTTGTTCTGTATAGAGGTCTTTAGATCTAGAAGATGAAGACATTTGATGTCTTGAAGTAGAGCATGTAGACCTAGAATAAGAGGATGACCTTAAAGAAGGTGACTCACATGCATGTAAAGACCTTAAGGAAAATTCGTGTAATGATGCAATATTCTCCTCTAACCTTTTCTCAAGTTTAGACTTCATTTCTATCATGCGCTTAGAGAGATGAAGGTAAGCAAGATCATTTGTCTCTTCTAGTTCTTTGTATTGTGCATATAGATCTTAAAACTCTTTAGTGACATGGAGGATATCATGATCATCTAGATTTGGTTGAAGTTTGGTAGCACAAGGTTTAGATCCCATAGTTTTAGATGCAAAGCTAAGCATAAAATAGTCTAGAAGATAACTTGATGTTTAAACTATAGGAGGTAGAGTGTTCACTTGCCAAGATAGTAGAGAGAGATTAAAGCGACTTGTCAAACAATACATCCAAGAAACTTACGACATGAATGAATCAAGTCAATAGCTAGGCAAGATGCCCAAATAGTCAAATAGATAGAGCAAGCGGGGTGACAAGTGAACAACTCTTCAATCCAAGAGTGTAGTCAATAAATCAAGGCAACCATTTCAGAAAAAAAATAACTAGCAAGTGGACATAGACCATGAAGATAGAAAGACCAAGAGTACCAAGACCAAAGAGTTACTTTAAGCATGTTCAAGAACTAGAGACATAAAAAATAAAAATCAAATGATGAGAATCCCCTTAGCAAGAAACATAAGAAAATGTTTGCATTTGATGTTTTGACTTGGTTGAAAAAGTTTGACAATAGTTGATAGCATAGCAAGTTTGATGTTCAAAAGAAATTTCTTTCCAAGAAAGATAGTGACACATGGAGTAGTCTTCAAACAATCAAGCAAGGGACAAAGAAACCTTGCATGATACAAGCATATCTGAGGTCTCAAAAGAATTCCCTAAAATTATCGTCATGTGTATGTTCAAAAGATTTTCACAGGTATACCACATTCAAGAACACATCAAGCAATATCTACCTAAAGGACATGGTTCATTACTCAACAACTTGGCCCACGCTTGATGCTCCTTCGCCTCACACCAAGTGGTTTCCCACAAGAGATATTGGATTTGTCATGAAAATTCCATAAGCATAACAAAGGGAACACAGATGGTGAGTGTAAAATCTTGAGGTGATCCGGGTAGTCCACTAGGATCGATCCTTGCACCAAGAAGTTGAGCAGCTAAAAAAGGTAGTTACTAACTTAGAGTGTTTAGATAGGGCTTCCGTTCATAGTGTTCCTCTTGCTCCCAATTACAGGACACCTCACCTTGTTGTGAGTAACTGATCTCACGACCACAAGAGTACTTTAAGCATTCTTGCCTAGTGATCTCCCTATGGTCGAAATCCCATAAGCGATCACACTAGGCGAAGACAAACACTACGTCTACCAAGGTTTTGTGTCCTTGATAGCCTTGAGTTTATAGTGGGTTGGAAGAGCTGGGTAATATGCTTGTCCCCACTTGGGTCGTTCCTCTCAGATTGTCCAAGAGCAAGCCCTCTAAAGGATTTTAAACTACACAAAGAGTGGATCAACTTTTGGAAGTCAAGATTTCTGATTCACCACAAGGGTGAAGAGCATACTCTCCTATTCTAATTATTTTCTCCAAAACACTCCAAGAAGATTTAGTTGCCTCTTACTCTTGAAACCAAATGGTAAGTCAAGATTTCTGATTCACCACAAGGGTGAAGAGCATACTCTCTTATCACCAAAAGATTCCAATTGTAAGTTTTAATGTGCCTAAAAATAAACAACTAGTATGTGCCGCACATGTAAACATAAAGAACAAGAAAAATTGAGTTTTTATGCGTTGGGCAGCCCTACAAACAATCGTTAGTAACCCTTGTGCATTTGAAGCTTTGACATGCATTCTTTTTATGCAATGTTTCAATTTTTTCATAAGGATGGCAACTTGTAATCACAACTTGTTAGCACCAAAAGTTAGTGTGAAATAACATAAAAATCTGCAATAAAAAGTGGTGATTTGCCTCAAAAATCTAATTTATCTTCCAACCAAGTGCATGCAAAGAAAGTGCAAGTTAATCACAAATGCTCTCATTTTTACTCTTTGATTTTAACCTAGTCAACAAGATTGGACTTGTTTACTATGATTTCGGATCCAAAAATAGAAATGAAAAGAAGATACCCCTAATAAAAATCAGAGAGCTTTCCAAAAATGTAAGAAATTTAAAAAAATCTATTCATTTGTGCCCTAGGGACCCATTTTGTCAAAACAGACTAGATTTATCAAATCGAGTTTTTGATCCTTAATATGACCTCAAAAGTCAAAAAACAAAGAGAGTACCACTCTTAGAATTCAAAGAACTTTCTAAAAATGTAAGTTTTTCCAAAAAATGCACTGATTTGCTATCAAAAATGGCTTTTTATGAAAAACAAAGAAAAAATCATAACTCCCACAAATCATGTCAAAATGCTCTAAAAATCAGACTGCGACATTTTAAAGACGTACCACGGTGGATGCCAAAAATGTACAATTGAAAGTGTCCCACTCTAAAACCTTCTATCCAAACGATTCCATGAGTTTGAAATACTTGGATGCCAGCTTAGAGCTCCCTATCCACGGAGTGCAAGAGTATATATTTTAAAAATAAGAAGGCTCTCAGATGAGCCTTAGAGATACTCTTCTTGCTAGTAAACCATGCAATGGGAGGTTCCAAAGACAAGATGCAAGAATGCAAATGTCCCAAGGAGTTCCTCAATAATGCAATGCAAATGAAGATTAAGCTAGAATGAGATGCAAAGTGGAGCTATGCTAAAACATGTATGAGAATGTTACAATACCATTATTAAGCTATGTGAGATTAAGCTACATGTAAAAATGAAAGCTAAGCTAAGATAGAATGCCATGATGCCATGGATGAGAGAATGTAGACAAGAAATAGAAGTTCTTCATAAAGCTCCAAAGAAACCTGTTAGAAAACCTGCAGCATAACAATATTCAAAATGAGGATTGATTGAGGGGGAAAGCTCTCTCCCTTTTAAAGATGTATGGATGGTAGAGATCAAGATGAAGATGGTGGATGATCAACGATGGAATTCAAAAAGAGGAGTGATCCATGTGCACACACAAGTCAACGAATAAAATATAAGTTGACTTTTCATATAAGACAAAAGTCACAAAGCCTTTTCTTTTAATTGCAAAATAGAAAAAGGACTTTATGTGTGCACTTTAAGTGGGTTAGAAGAATGGGGTGTTTTACTTAATTAAAAGGGGACATGTTCTTTTAATCAAATAATGAACTTAGGATAGCATAGTCAAACTATAGGTTATAATCAAATAAATTGATTATTAGCAATTTGGTCTAAATAAATGATTAAATTAGTTTAGCCAAAATGATGAGGAGGGGGCTAATAGTCTAGATGACCATTTTTAGGTGATTACAAAAGTAAGGAAGGTACATCATCAAATGAGCCTATACAATCTCAACCTAGATAGGAGTCCATTCAACAAATTGGGGAGCCTAATAAATCTGGTGACAGAGTTGTAGAACCTAATATCTCTAATGAAGATGATGTTGAAGAAGAATATCTAGTAAATAACCAGTACTAGGATGAATCAATCAACTTTGGTGATGATGATGGTGCAATTAATAGTAACACTAAAAGGAGGGGAAAATTAAAAGACTTATTATATATAGTTATAGATAAACTAAACTGCAATGGTATTGGTAACTATCGATAAAAAACTGTCAAAAATTGGCTATACAATTTGGGAAGTGGTGTGTGGTTAGTGGTAGCATACTAGCGAGAGAATGTCACTATCACTAACATGACATTTAATTCTTTTTGGGTACACTATACTCTGCAAACAACTTACCTTGATATGTGTCAGCATTCCAGTGACTACCTCGACAATTCTCCTTCCGTCAAGAAATGTTGGCTGAAATTAAACCTCAGCCATTGATCTTGGATCATCAGACAGTTTGAGTTCTCAAATAATACATTTAACATAATTACAGTGGTAGTGGCAAAGATTATGCTTCCATAATGTAAGGTCAAACAACCACGTCTTTAAACCATCACTTGCCACTTGCCACTTGCCACTTGCCACTTGCCAATAATTTATGTAAGTTGCTATGTTAGGTTAGGCTACTTATTTCCCATCTTTTGAAAATAGCCATACCAAGTATAACTTTCTGAAAACCATTTGCCATAAAAAATAAATTAATTCAATTATTTGAAAAATAATTTTTCCATTTTTTTATAAAAAAGGTATCGGTTATTAAAATATTTGCCAACCAATATCCATATTTCAAAACATAATTTGCCATCAATATTAATAATTTTATTAAAAAAATAAATTATAATCACCATTATTTTATAAAAATGGTCTAAACTATTAAAAAATTTGCCACCAAATATCCATCAATTGATGCATAATTTTCCAACACTATTAATTTTTTTTTCACCCAAATGACATGTAATTCCCCACAATTTTATAATTTTTGTAGTGGGGGTGTCTTGATTACTCCATCCATCCATGCATCTTCTATCATCTCTCTTTTTGGGGGAGGATTTTTTTCTCATGCGGTTTTCCCTCTTTCTCCTCTTTATGAGAGATTGCATATCATTATGTACATGGGTACCTAACATGGCCTTGTAGCTATGACCCATTATGCATTGCATCCTAGTTTTCATAAGCTTAAGGGAATTCCCCTAAGTTGCACTTAAGGGGGGGTGTTGGTGTAAATAAGTATTTACTTATTACACTTACTTAAGTTTACTTAAGTTAATACCTTATTTAATTATTTTGCATTATTTTATTATTTATTTAGGTGAGACACTTAGGAGTTTGTGTACTCTCATTGATTTACACAACTCTAATTATGCACATGGTGTCCACAACATAGGAGCTTGCATCATTCACTGAGTTATCATGTTGACAACACAGTTATCTGCACTCCTCATTTAGCACATGTTGTCTACACCATTGATTTACGTGCTACACCATTGTAGGCTTATCCTCACATCGTCACACTTAATTTCATGCTTAATGAAGGAGAACCTATATTTGGTGGACATGTGCTTGGTTGTTTTAATTATCATTTTGATGACTTCTATGCATTCTAGAAGCTCTCCTAAGGCCTTTATATATAGGAACTCCTAGTGTACTCTCAAGTAGGCATATTGAATGAATATTGTCATTCTAATCATACTCTCTCTATTGGTCTATTGTGTGCTTGTTTTGAGTTCTTTAGTTCTTGGGTGAATTCTGGCCTAAGAAAAATTCTTACAAGTACATACACTATTTTTTTATTTTTCAAAATTGCTTTTGTAAAGGTATTTTCTTTTCTTATATTCATACTACACTATACTTCTCCCCCATACATATATCTCCCTTGTATACAAATGGAGTAGTATAGTTTTCTTCCTTTACATATTACTTCTCCCCCCTTTTGACATAAATTCCAAAGGTGTATAATATCTATATGTTAATACAAAAGTGTGAAAAGAATTCAAAATGTACCTTCAAAATAACTACCATTGTCTTGTCCCAATTTTCCTATAGCACCTTGCTTGCATGTAATATAATCTATACTTCTGCTAATAATTCAATCATGTGATTAGCTACGGAGAAGTTTTTATCATGCATGAGTGTCTTTGCATGTGCAATATGTTTTTGTAATGCATCCATGTTTGGAAGAATCATGCCTTAGATTTTTGTAAGTGTGGCCTTGATCCTGGCTTCCTCCTTCAATGGTTCTGCCTATAGATTTCTTAGATATATGATCTTTGTATAATGTGCAGAGCTATGGCTTAGGTGAAGTGATAGCTAATGTGAACTTTCCTTCATGTCTTCATCTATCTTGGATAATTTCTCCTTGACATCTTTGGTGAAGATAGATGTATCATTTAAATTGAAAAATAGTAATACAACATTGTTAATAGATATTTCTAATGTACCAAGAATAGTAGCTAACTCTACTTGGTCTATTACAATCCTTTGTGCAACTTCTTGTAACACTCTATTCTCAAACTTCCTTTATACTCTTTAAAGTAGCTTCTCCTATCTATTCAAGTCTTCATTGAAATTGTGAACAATATTTGCTAATTGTTCCAAAATAGGTTGAGTTCCATCAACCTCAATGCTTAGAGCATCAAACAATATGCTCTTTATGTCTTCAAAGACTTGGTTTTCTTTCTTCTTTTCTTCTCTAAGCTTCTGCTACGTAGCTCTTTTCTTCAATAATTCACCCATGGTGTTCATTTGATTAGGAGTGAGGGTAGAGATATCCCAATTCATAATAACTATATCCTCATTGAGATCAATAGCTTGTTTTTCTTTTCCCTTTTCTTTCAAAATGGTGGAAACAATTTGCTTCCCCTTGTCTAGGACTTTAGTACTTGGTTGAGACTCTTTCTCAACTATCATTGTACTTTCTATATTTGGAATGGAAGTAATAGTTGAAAATGATGGACTAGCAACAAAATTTGAAATGGCACTAACAACAAGAATACCTTACTATTGCTTGGTCAAGCTTGATGATGGAGGACCTTGCTACTTAGTAGATGAAGTGTTGGGCACTTTTATCAATGTAACTTTTAGCTAAATAGATTTAGAGCTTGGTTGGATCCTTGGTTTAGTAGTGTTATCTACAACCAACTTGGTAGAAGCTATCTTTGAGCCAAATTCCACTAAGGTTGTGCTCAGAGAGTGAGGAAATGAGGCCATGAATGTTGTTACAATTTTCTCTCTAGTAGTCTCATTAATACCTTGTATCTCTAGAAGACTTCCTCTAGTAGCTTCATGTTCTTCCTCATCATCCAGATTGACATCATCAAGTTCATTGTCTTTTATTTCTATGTCTTCAACATGAACAATAACATCACTAGGTTGATGTAAGTGATATATATTTTTCCATGTTGTTGTAGCTAGCTTCACCACATATTCTATATGTTTTAACAAAATCATACATCTGGTCATCTTGAGAGTGGACTTTTTCTCATTTTTCTTCAATGATCCTTTCATCTCCTTATTACTAATATTTGGCATTAATTGCCTTAAGGTCTTTTCATAGATATCCTAGATAATATTTTGTGCATTTTTCCATCTTGGCTTTATTACCTACATAAGATCATTAGGTATTTTCTATACAAGCTCACCTAGAGAGTACTTCCATTTTCCTAGCTTGATCATAACAACATCCTCAATCTGCATTTTCCCATCCTCATTCCTTGTCTCCTACTTGATGAATTTAAATTTTTCCATGCTAGCTCCTTCGTCCATTCTCTTTAATCTTTCCTGAAGTGTAGGTGTAGATATTTTGAAGATTATCTACTTGGCTTCATCTTCACCTAACTTCAATTTCTTTCTTGACTTGGTTTCCCTTCTTGTGAATATATTAGGGGATGACTTGGCGGGTCTGGTTATGATAACCCTTCCTTTCTTCCTAAGAGGCTCTTCTTCCTTAGATTTTTCTTCTTCTTCTTCTTCTTCATCCTCTACATCATCTTCTTCAATATCATCACCTTTTCCCTTGGTAAGCATTAGAGGGGAACCTGCTTTCTTAGTGCCTTTCAATATTTTTTCTATTATTTTTCTTCCTTTATTGACTACTTGAGGTAACGTAATCTCAAGCTCTATTCTTACATTACCTTCATCATATGTGCTGAAGTATGTAGCTTAGGGATCTACAAGCTCATTCACCAGAGCCTCTATGATATCCTTGGTGTCATCAATGTTAATCTCATACTCTAGAGGCTTAACCTATGCCACTCTAGGTCTAACTGTTTGAATGTATACTTTGTCATAGTCCACCATGAAATAGATATCATCCTTGTAATCGTCAACCAATTTCTTGAGAATCCTATATCTATTATTCATATTCTCCTTGAATATTTCAATGTAGTTATCCGTGATAATTTCAAAATTTTTGCACATTTCTTCTATATACTTATTAATCTGATGGGTGATCCCACAATAATGGGTTCCACTTTTTGACCAATTTTGACATTGAAATCAATATTTTTGCAACAAACGTCATGTTCAACTAACTATATGTCAAAAATTATAAATAATTTCAAGATGACATAAACTAATGATTTTGAGTACTCTGTTCCTACTTTGTAATCATATTTTTTAATCTGAAAAAATAAATTATTTAGGTTAATTTTTTCATCTCCTTCCAAAAGTGGTACATAATAAAATTTAATATTTTTAAAGAGTGACAGTCCGTTTGACACACAACTTTTTTTCTAGAAATGATAATGATGCATTTCTTTTGATGTTAGATTCCTAACATCAATATACAAAGGATGCATTTGGTTTGATTCATTTTGGTTGAATATTGTATAGTTTATGAAGTTTTGAAGTGACACAAATCATAATTCAAACATACGTTTCGTTTGACACAGATATTTTGAAGTCAATTTATTAGAAACTTTTTGTTTTTTGTTTTAATAGAAAGGTATCTCAATAAGCTAGTTCCTGCATATTTTTCAAAAAAAAATTTGACCTAATTTACTAATTTTCCCGAGGTGTCGAAGTCGGTTGATGCTGAATCAGTAATGAACCTATAATGAGTTAAACTCATATTTGAAAGTCTTAATGAATATAATATGTATTAAAATTATAGTCATTGGAAAGCTTGCTCAGAGTAGCACAAATTGGCATTTTTAATTTTACAGTAGGAGATCATTCAATCTCAATTTTAGGGGTCAAAAAAGCCAATTTCATTTTTTCTCCAAAAAATAACACCAAAAATTTATAATTTGAGATGTTTGCACGATCAAAATGTTCGTGCGAACTTGTTTAATATGTTTGTGCGAACAAATGTTCACACAAACATATGAGAAAAATAATCCGATAGGCAAAAATTTAATTTAACATGTTTCCATGAACATTTATAATCATTTGTTTTTGCACAAACATACAAAAAAGGAAAATTTATCAAGATCTCAAATGAAAAAAGTGGAATTTTAATTGCAAAATTGCCATTACAAATATTTTCGCATGAACATATTAACATGGTATGTTCGCGCGAACATACCTTATTTAAACTTAATATTTTTGCGTGAACATACCATGTTAATATGTTCATGTGAACATAGTTAGCATGTTCGAGCGAACATATGTAAAATTATATATGCAAATTTTTCATCATTTCACGATTTCCTTCATCCCCCAAAAGTGGTACCTAGTATTATGGGTTCACCCTGATACAAAATAGGAATAGCTTTCCTCCATACTACTGTACCTTTGGAAGGGGAAAATTTTTTAGTAAAGAAGAATAAACATGTTAGAAGAAATCCAAACTTACATGGATTATTCTTTGATCCTCTGATACTCTTCATATTCTTGTTGAATTGATTTAATAGCAACTCAACAAGGTCAAAGGATAGGTTATTCTTGACAACCTTGTAAGTGAGATCAATAGCTTCACATGATACACTATTTAATCTACTTGAGTAGTAAATCTTATGTGCAATGATATGAATTCCAAATTTTAGTTCCATATTAGTTACACTACTAATATTCATTCCTCTTCCATCCCACTCAACAAGAGTTCTCTTTTCTAGTTCTACCCAACCTATGGTTTTAGTTATCTTTGATTTATTAAGCATTGGGAGTCCAGTGGTTCTATGAATTATTTTCTTGGTTATCTAAATAGGTTTCTCCAACCATAACTAACCATTATGTACATGGCTTAAAATATATCTCATCCATTTGACCTATAAGTCTCCTATCTTATGAGAGATATGAGTCAAGCCCTTAGTTTCTAAATGCTCATGTTCGAGTTTCAACGCACCATCCACACAGAATTCCCTAAATACTTCATTCATTTCTAGGGTCCCGATTTCTTGGATTTAGCAATGATAAAAAGAAATTGGGTTAAGCACCTCTATAATCGATAGACTTAACTTGAAGTTTGGTGGCTTATAATAACCTCCACAAGCCAACATTTCAAACCCTTTCTTTGCTTTGCTACTCAAGGATGCCATGCTCAGTACGGTTTCTCAAAACTTTGAAAGTCCTTCAAAAATAAGTGTTCAATTTTCTCGGGGGCTCTAAAATGGATCTACAGTAACAACTCTATAAATTCAAGGTGAAAATAATTCCTTCAATTTCCTTCTTTTAACAGATTTCCCTTCATCGATTGCCATTAATGCTTCATACTTCACACTCGCTCGGTGATAGACTATCCTCCACTTAGTTTAGTCTTTAATGCTCAAAAGACATCTATAGCTTGGTAGAGTCACCATTACTCAGTAGGAACTATCAACTTGAGTATGCAATAATGATGTAGTGCAAGTTAGGAGAATCCCCAAAAGAGATATCTTGGCTCCTAGCAACATAACTGCACAGTGGAAACACAAAAACAAGAAGCAACAATGCAAGATCTGATACCAATTTACAATAATTTGTTCATAAAACATAATTGATTACATAAAATATTCCTAGCTATAAGGCCTTATAGGTTAGGCCCAAATACAAATAACAACTACCAAAATTAGTTATGCAAGATCTAACCCAAACACTAATCCTAGCTAGTCCAAATCATAACATAACAATAATTTGGAAGAAACCACCAAGGAAATCTAAACTTGTGCTCGCAAGCCCACCAAGAAATCCCCTTGTTTTCTAGCCACAAACCTATCTCTACTCCAACTAATCCAACATTTAAGTGAAAATTTCCTTACATTCGGTGCTATGTCCACACATTCACAATTCCATCACAATCTTGCTATAAATTGCGTCACATTTGGTTCTCTATCCATAGACTTAGGAAAAACTCACTTTTTAGCTACTCTCCATGCTCAATCCTCCTCCAAATGAATCCCTCTTAAATACTTCACTAAAACCCCTACTTTTACCAATCTAAGCTACAAGTTGGACTAGAATGCTAAAACCTAAATAAACCTAACATTAAATACTTGAAGAGCCACAAGTTGGCATCCAACAGAAATTAAATGTCCCAAAATTGATACCCAATAAAAATTGTGATATCTTTTAGCCCCGATTGAATTATAACTAGTGCTTCAAACTAAAGGTAATTATTTAGGTCATCTACCACCCCTTAAATTCATAAAGGCTGATACATTAAGGATATGTTTGCATCCATCTCAAAATTCATGCACATCAACCTGTTGTGCAAACTTCCACAAATTGATACTCCAAGGGAATTCCATATCTCCCAACTTAAAATGAATTAGGACTTGTGAATTTGAAAAAAAGAAACCATCTAGCCCCTCTTCAATCCCTAAAGCATGCATCCTCTCATTCATTGTGAAATATTAGTTACACATCTCACAAGAGGCATTAAGAAACTAGAAAAATATAATTCCAATAGTAAGGTAAAAACTGCTCAAACTTCAACTCAATCCATCCAATCTCTATGCAATCATGAGGAAAGGTTCCCCAATGTGTCTCCAACACATCTCCAACCATGAAAAACAAAAATAAACCAAATCCAAGCTTGATGCTCCTGCATCAGACTCCAGAGGTAAACAGAAAAGTGTGTCCCACACTTTGATGCCCAAAGAAAGAGCAACAACCATCTTCATCTTCACCAAAGGCTTCCACTTCATTAAAGTCAATGGAACAAATCTGAAAATAAACCATCTATGCTTCATCCACTAAAACTTTAGAATCGAATACATATCAACAACCCAATTAGCATGCTCACACCCAAGAACAAACTAAAAATAATGCTCCATCAACAAACCCTCATCTACATTAGCAACTAGTGAATCCACACTAGCAAAAACAAACTCCATATCAGCAGCAATACGTAACTCCTTAAAAATATATGCCAAAATCTAACCATCAACAATCTCATTGCTCACAACAAGATGCTTTGAATACATAACTCATCACCAACAACAACCAAATTATCCATGACCAAGCACTTTGTGATTTCCATGTCAGACTCAACAAAGTGAACATGAAAACCAACCTTTGTCCTAGTATTAACAAGGATAGGAATATCTTCAGCAACAACCTCCAACTGATCTACAAGTTCTATATTAGACTCCACAATCTGATCAACAAAACTAAACTCTTCCACCACAACCTTGCCATGCCATCTTCTCTCAATAACAAGTCTCTTAACTAGCCATACAACTTTCTTTTGGATTGGTAGACTCCAACTACACAAACATCTATGGAATGCCTTCCTCATCCTTTTCTTATTTCAATTAGCTAAACTAGTTTCAAACTAAGCAACCTCCTCCTTAGCTCAATTATCCAAAATAACTTTAAACCAAGCAGATGTCTTAGAAAAATTCCTCTCTACCACATCATAGAGATTTACAATCACCTTAGGGTCCAATCCTCTCAGAGCCATTTCCAAGATCTTCATGAACCCTCTGCAAGAAATAATTCCCACACTCTTTGTGAAAAACCCAAATTGTTTTCAAGTTAGATCACAAACTACCACCTCGTACAAATAATTAGGAACCACATCACAAGTCTAGGACCACAGATCTACAATCCACCAGCTCTCTACGATCATACCTCAAAAAGATCAGTCTTCCATATTCACATCCATTGATCCATCTGCAACCCTTCTACAATTGAAAGTTAGAACCATAGTTTTCCACCTCAAAACCAAGAGATCTAGGACTCTAGAAAGAAAAAAAATCACTAGATCAAGATCTTCTTAGATCTACTTCTCCAACAAAAGTCCTAGTGTAAACTCCCACAACTTCAATGATCTGTCTACACACTCAAGAATAACCTTCACTCTAATACCATTTGATGTAGTGTAATGCAAGAGAATCCCTAAAGGAGATGTCTTAGCCCTCATTAAATAACCATATAGTGGAACACAACAAAAAGAAGCAACAATACAAGATATGATACCAAATAACAATTTTTTTAAAAAAATAAAATATAACTAATTACATGCAATATGCGTGGCTATAAGGCCTTCTAGGTTAGGTCCAAATACAAATAGCAATTAACAATATCAATTCTACAAGATCCAACCCAAACACTAATCCTAGCTAGTCAAGATTTGTAAGATAACAATAATCTGGAAGAAACCACCAAGGAAATCTAAACTTGTGCTCGCAAGCCCACAAAGAAATCTCCTTGTTTTCTAGCCGCAACCCTGGCTGTGCTCCAAATAATGCAAGATCCAAGTGCAAAAAATC
This sequence comes from Cupressus sempervirens, assembly GCA_028749045.1. NCBI lineage: Eukaryota > Viridiplantae > Streptophyta > Pinopsida > Cupressales > Cupressaceae > Cupressus > Cupressus sempervirens. Next base: position 116,155,701 of record CM053789.1, on the reverse strand, counting down.
TCATATTTGGCACTCTATCCATACATTCACAACTCCATCACAATCCTATTGTAAACTACCTCAGATTCGGCACTCTATCCACAGACTCAAGAAAAATCCACTCTTTAGCTAATCTCTACACTCACTCCTCCTCCTCATGAATCCTTAAAGACTTCACAAAAACCCCTACTTATAACAATCTAAGCCACAAGTCAGCCTAGAATGCTAAAAAATAAATAGCCCTAAAATTAAATACTTGAAGAACTATAAGTCGGCCTCCAACAAAAATTAAATGTCCAAAAATTGATACCCGAGAAAAATCATGATATCTCTTAGCCATGATTGAATTAAAACTCATGCTTCAAATTAAAGGTTATGCTTTAGGTCCTCTACAACCCCTTAAATTCTTAAAGGCTGATACATTAAGGATATCTGTGCATCCATCTGATCGAGTAAACTGCTAGAAATTGATACTCTAGGAGAATTTCCATATCTCCCAACTTATCATGAATTAGGACTTGTGTCTTTGACATGAGGAAGTAGTCTAGGAACTCTTCAATTCCTAAAGTGTGAATCCTCTCATTCATTGTACAAAATTTATTACACATCTCGCAATAGGCATCTAGAAACAAAAAAAACATAGTTCTAGCAGCAAGGTAAAAATTTCTCAAACTTCAACTCAATCCAACCAATCTCTATGCAATCATGAGAAAATGTTTGTCAATTTGTCTCCAACACATACCTTACAATGAAAATCATAACTCCACCAAGTCCAAGCTTGATGCTCCTACATCAAATAATATGGAACCCAACCTTGCTCAGTCTGGTCTTTTGCTCTTCATTATGCTCGACGATCCTTGTGCATCTCAAATTCTAATTCGATGATTCTTTCTACTAACTAGAACTATTGTTATCTTACTTTCTTTGAATCATAGTTCTAATGATCTCCATATGGAACTAAGTTGAAACAATTGAACTACCCAACACATTGACTTGGGTGTTATTCATATCATGATCTTGGTTTGTATTCTCTAGAGATTTTGGTAACCACTACTGCCTGATTAGCTTTCTTATATTGTTAGATTTGGATTTATTTTCATCTTCAATTCTATATGTGTACATATAGTTCTTAGCAAGACTTCCAAGTTCTATATAGATAAAATATCTCTTGGTAGTGTCTCCTTTTCTCACATGATGTTTCACACAATTTGCTCCAATTGTCCAAATTTACCACAGTAGTGACAACTACACCATGTATTGTAATCTCATCCAAATATTGCTTTTATCATTTTTTATGTTGGGTTTGACTACTTGGTTTTTTGTTATAAATATTTGTGTCCTTGTTTCTTGTAATTGTAATATTTACCTTCAAACTTAGGTTTCTCTTTCCATTCACTTGCTCTTGGACCATGCTTATTACAACTGTAACACTTTCCATTAAATTTTTCTTTATCATTACTCTAGATTTTATTTGATGTATGACCTATCTTACGACAAGGATTGCAAGTAGGTCTTTGATTTTTTTGAGCTCCTTGTTGAGATAATTCACCTTCTTCTATGTATCCTATTCTAGCTTTTCCATTGTGTTTGTATTGACCTTTTTCATTCAATTGAATCATGCTTTCCTAAGATTTCATGATTCTTTCATACGTTTTCTTTTTAGAATTCAGATCACTCTGAAGTTTTCCATTTTTTTTACCTTAGATTCATAAGTTCTTCATTTGCATTAGTGAGCTAATCAATGAAGTCTACTTGCTGAAGGGATAGATATTGAACTTCATTTTTCTTTCCTTGCATCTCTTCTTTGGCTTTATCTTTTTCTTCCATGACTTCACTTAATCTCACTGATTCAATTTCTTGTTCTCTTTCCAACTTTCTAACTTCTCCTTGAAGATTGGAATTCTTTTCTAATAGATTTTGGATTGCTTCATCAGCTTCATCTGAATTTCTTTTTTGATAGATATCTTCAATTCATTCTTTAGTGTAGATATTGTCATTCATTTGTCAATTCAAGATCTGGTAGCTAATTAAAGATCCAACTTTTCATTATCAATAGCCTTATCTAGTCTATATATCTCCATTTCCTCTCATCGTTTCTCAAGGTAGTTAAAATTTTGATGTGAGAACCTAAAAAGATCTACTACCAATTGTTTGAAAAATGAGGTAGGAAAGGTTACTACGAGGAGAATGGTGAATCAAGAACAAATAAAACTTTATATTACTTCACCAATTAACCCTTCATATAATATTATGATCTAATTGTATGCATGACAAAATCAAAGAAAAAAAACATTTATAACACTTTGACACAAGATATGGTGACCTAGAAACCTTCCAAATATAAAGTTAAACTAGGGTGGGGATAATACACACAAGGTTTAGTACTGCAGTATAAAGTTAACTTGTCAATGTTTACAACTTGACCACTTCTGGTGATCTACCCTATTAGGAGCAATAAGGACTATGAGGTCCACCTTGTCAAAGGATTTACAAACATACAATGAAGTATGCACTCAGTTAGGAGATTTAGTAAAACACTATTAAGTCTACCCTTTTAAAGGATTTGGCTGATGCACTTGTTAGGATGATCTTGTGGTTGATCTCTAATCTACAACTCTAATTTGGTGGTTGAGATTCCTTGCATTACAATGATCGCCTGACCATGATAGATAAATGTTTTTTGTGCCTTATACTGCTAGTAACCCTCCTTAATTTGCACATCTTCTCATCATATATTCTTCACATGTCTCTCTTTAGATATGGCATGATACATTACATATATACCAATCAAAATCACAACTTACTAGAGTCGGCTACAATACCAATTTCATCATAATCCACAAAGTTAGCCCAACTACTATAACTCAGCTTGTGAAGAAAAACTCAGTGATGTTCTGATACACGAAAAACACTCTTAGCACTCAACAATATTTGGCACCCAGTTGAACTTGAAGCTTGGTCCATACTAATCACTTCCAAGTAGCTTGAACTCAGTCAACACTATATGACTCGGTGAACTCTGAGAAACTCGAGAGCAAGTGGATCACTCAATTTACACTACATGACTCAGTCAAAACTAGATCCACCTTGTTAACCCTATGAGCTTGGTATACATTTTTGGACTTGGTTAACACTACAGAGCTTGATTAACACTACAATATTATTCTCTTCCCTTGAATGGCTTGCTGGCCTTATTATGCTCAGTTTGCACTAAACTTTTTCTTTGAAGCCTAGTAAACACTATGTAGGTTGGAAAGCACTACAAACTGACTCAGGTTCTTGGTAGACACTATATTCTAACTACTTAGCTCGGGAACAACTAAATCAGTTGGTTAACATTGTAAACTAAATGATAAGCTTGGTAGCAATTGGAGAGCTTAACTGATAGACAAATTGACCTTTATTTTAAAAAGTGTATCCTCTTAATGATGCATCTTTATCACCAAAACACAATAAAAAATAACTATTCTTACAATGCCTCAAAAATTCCATTTAACCACATCTCAATGATTTTTACCCAGATTGTTCATAACTCCCATTGTTAGGGCAATACATAGGTGAGGGCATACCATCTTTTGAATAAGAATTCCCACTTATATTAAATAATAATTAATTATCTTCATATGGTTTTGTTAGATTCACGTGTTTCAAGACACATGGCTAAAGACAAATGAAAGAGATCAATGAGAGTAGTGTTGACTAGTTTGGCATTCGCTACACCAAATATTTCCAAAACCTTGAGAAAATAATGTTCTTTACATAACTTGATCTTCCTCTTGTGTGTCCAATACATGATGGTCATACCAAGAATCTTTCTCACTCTCATTTGTTCTTGATTGCAAATCCTTGTAAAAAAAAAAAATTCAATGTAGTTATCCTCAACCTTGTAATCTTCAACCAATTTCCTGAATGTATACTTTGTCATAGTCCACCATGAAACAAAATTCATCCTTGTAATCTTCAACCAGTTTCTTGGGGACACTATATTGATTATTCATCTTCTCCTTGAATTTTTCAATGTAGTTATCCATGATACTTTCAATTTTTTTTGACTTTTCTACTATACACTCATTAATCTAATACAAAACATGAATACTTTTCCTCCATATTACTGCACTTTGGACTAGGAAAATTTCTAAGTAAAGAAGAATAAACATGTTAGAAGAGATTTGAACTTACATGGATTATTCTTTGATCCTCTAATACTCTTCATATTCTTGTTGAATTGATTCAATAGCAACTCAACAAGTTTAGAGGATAGGTTATTCTTCACAACCTTGTAATTGAGTTTGACAACTTCACATGATACACTGTTTAATCTACTTGAACTATAAATCTTATGTGCAATTATATGAATTCAAAATTTTAGTTCCATGTTAGTTACACTACCAATATTAATTCCTCTTCCATCCCACTCAACAAGAGTTCTCTCTTCCAATTCTATTGGACCTATGGTTTTAGTTGTCTTTGCTTTATTAAACATTGGGAGTCTAGTGATTCTATGAATTATTTTCTTTCTTATTTGAATAGGTTGCTCCAACCATAATTTATTGTTATGTACATGTCTCATTATATATCTTATCTATTTGACCTATAGGTCTCTTGGCATATGAGAGATATGAGTCGAGCCCTTAGTTTCTAAATGCTCATCTTCGGGTTTCAATGCACCATCCACACATAATTCCCTCAATGTTTATTCATTTCTAGGGTCCTAATTTCTTGGATTTAGCAATGATAAAAAGAATATATCTCATGCACAATTAATACCTTAGGTTGAATTTGTGATTGTGCACCAATTGGGTCACGCACCTCTATCATCAATATACTCAACTTGAGGTTTGGTGCCTTACAATATAGTCGACGAACCAACATTTTAGACCCTTTCTTCATTTTGCTAGTTGAGGATGCCATGCTCAGTAGGGTTTCTAAGAACTTTGAAAGTCCTTCAAAAAAAATGCTCAATTCACTTGGGGGCTCTAAAATTGATCTACACTAATATATCTGAAAATTCAAGATTAAAACAATTCATTCAATTTCCTTCTTTTAACAAATTTCCCTTCATTGATCACCATTATTGCTTCATACTTCACACTCGCTTGATGATAGACTAGATCCTCCACTCATTATAGTCTTTAATGCTTCGAAGACATTTACAGTTGGTAGAGTCACCATTATTCAGTAGGAACTATGAAGTTGAGTACAAAATAATGATGTAGTGCAAGGTAGGATAATCCCAAAGTAGATGTCCTAGCCCCCAACAATATAACCACATAGCAGAAACACAATAGCAAGAACCAACGATGGAAGATCTGATACCAACTTACAATAATTTTTTCACAAAATATAACTGATTACATCAAATATGATTGGCTATAAGGCCTTCCAGGTTAGGGACAAATACAAATAGCAATTACCAAAATCAATTCTGCAAAATCCAAACAAAAGACTAATTCTAGCTAGTCCAAATCTATAACATAACAACAATTTGGAAGAAACCACCAAGGAAATCTAAAATTGTGCTCACAAGGCCACCAATAGATCTCCTTATTTTCTAGCCACAACCCTAGCTCTACTCCAACTAATCCAAAATCCAAGTGTAAATTGCCTCACATTTGGCGCTATGTCCACACATTCACCACTCCATCTCAATCCTACTGTAAACTACCTCACATTTAGTGTTCTGTCCACATACTTAGAAATAACTTGCTCTTCAGCTACACTCCACACTCACTCCTCCTCCAAATGAAACCCTCTTAAATACCTCACTACAACCCCTACTTATACCAATCTAAGCCACGAGTTAGCCTCCAACAGGAATCAAATGTCCCAAAATTGATACACAAGATAGCCTTGATTGAATTAAAACTCATGCTTTGAACTAAAGGTTAATCTTTAGTCCTCTACAATCCCATAATTTCAAAAAGGCTGATACATTAAGGATATATGTGCATCCATCCTAAAAGTCATGCACATCAGCTCATCGTGCAAACTGCAAAAAATTGATACTCTAGGAGAATTGCCATATCTCCCAACTTATAATGAATTAGGACTTACATTCATTTGAAAAAAGAAATTAATCTAGGCCCTCTTCAATCCTTGAAGTATGAATCCTCTCATTTATTGTGAAAAATTAGTTACACATCTCACAATAGGCATCCAAAATCTAGAAAAACACAGTTCCAGCAGCTATGTAAAAACTGCTAAAACTTCAACTCAATCCTTCCAATCTCTATGAAATCATGAGGAAAGGTTCCCCAATGTGTCTCCAACACATCTCCGACCATAAAAATCATAACTCTACCAAATTGAATCTTGATTCTTTTTTTATCAAACTCCCCAAGTAAATAGAAAAGTGTATGCCACACTTTGATGCCAAAAGAAAGAGCAACAACCATCTTCATCTTCACCAAAGGCTCCAACGTCATCAAAATCAATGGAAAAAATCTAAAAATAAACCATCTATGCTTCATCCACTAAAACATCAAAATAAAATACATATCAACAACCCAATTAGCATGCTCACACCTAAGAACAAACTAAACATAATACTCCATCAACAAACCCTCATCCACATCATCAACTAGTGAATCCATACTAGCAACAAAAAAATCCATATCAGAAACAATACATAACTCCTCACCAACATATTCCAAACTCTCAAAACTAGTAATCTCATTGCTCACAACAAGATGCTTTGCAATACATAACTCATCACCAACAAAAACCAAATCATCCATGACCGAGGGCTCTAGAATTTCCATGTCAAACTCAGCTAACTGAACATGAAAACCAACCTCTATCCCAACATTAACAAGGATAGGAATATCTTCAACAACAACCTCTAGATACTACGCATGTTTGATATCAAACTCCACAATTTGATCAACAAAACCATACTCTTCCACCTCAACCTTGCTATGCCATCTTCTCTCATGAATAGGTCTCTTATCTAGCCAAACAAATTTCTTTTGGATCGGTAGACTTCAACTTCTCAAACATCTATAGAATGCCTTCTTCATCCTATCCTTATCTTGATTAGCTAAACTATTTTCAAACCGAGTAACCTCCTCTTTAGCTCGATTAGCCAAACTAACTTCAAACCAAGCAGACATCTTAGAAAAATTACAATCCACCACATCATAGAGATTCACAATCACCTTACGATCCAATCCTCTTGGAGCCATCTTCCAAGATCTTCATTAACCCTCTACAATGAATCCTTCCCACGCTCCTTGTGACAAACCTGAATTGTTTGCAAGTCAGATCACAACCTGCCACCTCACATGAACAATCAAGAACCACATCACAAGTCTAGGACTACAGATCCACAATCCATAAACTCTCTATGATTATGACTTAGCAAGATCAATCTTCCCTATTCACATCCATTGATCCATATACAATACCTCTACAATTAAAAGTCAAAAGCACGATCTGCCACCTAAAAACCAAGAGATCAAGATCAAGATCTTCTTAGATCTACTTCTCCAACCCAAGTCTTGGTGTAAATTGCACAACTTTAGTGATCTATCTACACACTTAGGAACAACTTTCACTCTAGTACCATCCGATGTAGTGCAAGGTAGGAGAATCCCTAAAGGAGATGTCCTAGCCCACAACAAATAACCACATAGTGGAACACAATAACAAGAAGCAACAATGCAAGATTAGATACAATTTACAATATTTTTCATAAAATATAACTAAATACCTCCAATATGACCACTTGTAAGGCCTTCCAAGTTGGCCAAATAAAAATACCAATTACCAAAATCAATTCTGTAAGATCCAACCTAAACACTAATCCTAGATAGTAGAGATATGGAACATAACAATAGGGTAAGTGCACCAAGTTTTGGTGGCAAAAGGGGAGTATAAGTGGACACCTTTTTCCTAAAATCAGAAATTTCTAGACTTCAATAAGAATTTGAAGATAGTTACACTCAAAATTTTAAGATATGAAAAAAAACAAAAGTCATAGTCCTTTGAATCTAGTTTATAAACTAGTATTTTTTTTTCAAAATGGTTTAGTTTTAGGTCCTCAAAAAAGGGGCCCACAGAAAGTGGCACTATTTTTTTCCAAAAAAACATAACATAGTACAAAGTGTGGCCCCCCTAAAATTTTAACTTTTTTTTTGAAATTCTTTAATCACTCTAGTCAAAAGTTACCTAACACTATGTAGTTTGTCCTAGATTTTTTGGGTGATTTTATAATGTGTATTTTTTTTAATGAATTTTTTAATTAGACACATCCCAAAAATGTGAAATATCTGTGTGCTCCCCCTAGAAATGATTGAAAACTAATCTAAAATCAAAACTTCTTTTTTTCAAAGTGTGTAGAATGGAGTCTAGTTTCTGAAAAACTAAGTTGTTGTAAAATTTGATGAACAAGCTAAAATCTATAGCCCAATTAGTACATGTTGGTTTTTGACAAAAAATGGACATACATTCAAAAGAAATTATAGATGAAAGGCTTGGAATAGTTCAAACAAAAAATAAATTATATGGTTGTGTAGCTAACAAAGAGACCTACAATGTCATGTAACTTGATTTTATCGATGCTCAACCATGAAGAAACTGGAAGGACAGCACACAAGAAAAATCAATTAGTTTTTGTATGTTTGTAGAAAAACACATCTTAGACCAATTTATAGACTCCAAAGCTTTGGGTTGGATCCCCAAGGCAAAGCCAAACATTATGCTTGGTAGAATGCAAGGCTTTGAATAGCGCATGCACCCTATAGTGCATGCGTGGTATAAAACCTTTTAAATTTACTATTAAATAGTGTGTACATGCTTTCTAAATTATTTTTTGAAAAGTATGCACGCGCTTTAATGCATACACACTATAGCGCATATGTGCTATGGTTTGGCACACCCAAGCCATAGCGCATGCACACTTTTCAAAACTAGAATGAAAAAAAAGGTGTCATCTTTTTGGAACCACAACTTGGTGCACTTATCCAACAATTTGGAAGAAACCACCAAGGAAATCTAAACTTATGCTTGTAAGCCTACCAAGAAATCTCCTTGTTTTCCAGCCACAACCCTAGGTCTACTCTAACTAATTGAAGATCCAAGAGTAAACTACCTCACATTCAGCACTCTGTCCACACATTCACAACTCCATCACAATCCTGCTATAAACTACCTCACATTTAGCACTCTATCCATAGACTCAAAAAAAAGTCCCTCTTCAACTACTCTCCACATTCACTCCTCCTCTAAATGAATCCCTCTTAGAGACTTCACTATAACCCCTACCTATACTAATCTAAGCCACAAGTCAGCCCAAAATACTAAAAAATAAATAAACCTAACATTAAATACTTGAAGAACCACAAGTTGGCCTCCAATAGAAATTAAACTTTCAAAAATTGATACTTGAGAAAAATTGTGATATCTCTTAGCCCCATTTGAATTAAAACTTGCACTTCAAATAAAGGTAATTATTTAGGTCCTTTACAACCCCTTAAATTCTTAAAGGATGATACCTTAAGGATATTTGTGCATCCACCTCATAAGTCACACATAGAAAACCATCGCACAAATTGCCAGAAATTGATACTCGAGGAGAATTGCCATATGTCCCAACTAATAATGAATTAGGAATTTTTCCTTTGATAAAAGGAAGAAATCTAGGCCCTCTTCAATCCCTAAAGTTTTCATCCTCTAATTTATTGCACAAAATTAGTTACACATCTCACAATAGACATCCTGAATCTTCAAAAAACATAGTTCCAACATCAAGTTAAAAATTGCTCAAACTTCATTCAACTCAATCCATCCAATATCTATGCAATCATGAGGAAATGTTCCCAAATGTATCTCCAACACATCCCCAACCATGAAAATCATAACTCCACCAAATCCAAGCTTGATGCTCCTGCATCAAGTAATATGTAACCCAAACTTACTTGGTACGGTTTTTTGCTCTTCATTATGCTTGACAATCCCTATGCATCTCAAATTTTGATTGGATCATTCTTTTTAATAAATCGAACTAGTTTTAGCTTACTTCCTTTGAATCATAGTTCTAATTATCTCCATTGGGACCTAAGTTGAAACAATTGATCCACCCAACTCATTGACTTGGGTGTTATTCAGATCATGATCTTGGTTTATATTCTCTAGATATTTTGGTACCTATTGCCATCTCATTTGATTTCTTATATTGTTAGCATTGACTTTCTTTTCATCTTCCATTCTATATGTTTTCATATAGTTCTTTGTAAGATGTCCAAATTTTGTAGAGATAAAATATCTCTTGCTAGTGTCTCTTCTTCTCATATGACGTTTCACACAATTTTCTCTAATGTGTCCAAATTTACCATAGTAGTGACAACTGCACCTTGCATTATAATCCCATCCAAATATTTCTTTTATAATTTGTTATTGTTGGGTTCTACTACTTTGTTTTTCATTCTAAATAGTTGTGCCCTTGTTTCTTGCAATTGTGACATTTACCTTCAAACTTAGGTTTCTCTTTACATTCACTTGCTCTTTGACCATGCTTATTCCAACTGTAACACTTTCCATTGAATTTTTCTTTATCATTACTCTAGAATTTATTTGATGTATGACCTATCTTACCATAATGATTACAAGTAGATCTTTGATTCTTTTGAGCTCCTTGCTAAGATGATTTGCCTTCTTCTATGTATCCTATTCCAGCTTTGCCTTTGTGTCTATACTAACCTTTTTCATTCAATTGATTCATGCTTTCCTAAGATTTCATCATTCATTCATAGGTTTTTTTTTCAGTGTTGAGATCACTCTGAAGTTTTTCATTTTTTGACCCTAGATTCATAAGTTCTTCATTTGCATTAGTGAGTTGATCAATGAAGTCTACTTTCTGAAGGGATAGATGTTGAATTTCATCTTTCTTTCCTTCCATCTTTCTTTAGCTTTATATTTTTCTTCCATGATTTTACTTAATCTATCTGATTAGATTTCTTGTTCTCTTTTCATCTTTCTAACTTCTTCTTGAAGATTGGAATTCTTTTCTAATAGGTCTTTGATTGCTTCATCAACTTCATCTAAATTTCTTTCTGGATAGATATCTTCAATTCTTTCCTAAGTGTAGATATTGTCATTCATTTGTCAATTCAAAATCCAACTTTTCATTGTCAATAGCCTTATCTAGTCTATATACCTTCATTGCCTCTCATCTTTTTTGAAGCTAAACTTCTAATGTGAGAACTTGAAAAGCTCTAATACAAATTATTGGAAAAATGAGGTAGGAAAGGTTATTGAGAGGGGAGTGGTAAATTAGGAACCAATAAAATTATATATTACTTCAGCAATTAACCCTTCATATAATATTTTGATCTAATTGTATGCATGACAAAATGAAAGAAAAAAAACATTTATAACACTTTGACACAAGATATGGTGACCTAGAAACCTACCAATTAGAAAGTAAAACTGGGGTGGGTATAATACCCACAAGGTTTAGTACTGTAGTATAAAGTTAACTTGTCAAGGTTTATAATTTGACCACTTTTGGTGATCTACCCTATTTGCAGCAATAAAGACTATGAGGTCCACCTTGTCAAAGGATTTACAAACATACAATGAAGTATGCACTCAGTTAGGAGATTTAGAAAAAGACTATTAAGTCTACCCTTTTAAAGGATTTGATCGATGTGCCTTTTAGGAGACCTAGTGGTTGATCTCTGATCTACAACTCTAATTTGGAGGTTAAAATTCCTTGCATTACAATGATCACTTGACTATGATAGATAAATATTTGTTGTCCCATGTATTGCTAGTAGCCTTCTTTAATTTGCACTTCTTCTCATCATATATTCTTCATATGTCTTTGTTTGGATATGGCATAATACATTACATATATACCAATCAAAATCACAACTTACTAGAGTTAGCTACAATACCAATTTCATCATAATCAACAATGTTAGCCCAAATACTGTAACTCAGGTTGTGAAGAAAAACTCAGTGATGTTCTAATACACAAAAAACACTCTTAGCACTTGGAAATCTTTTGTACTTGGTCAAACTTGAAGCTTGGTCCACACTAATCACTTCCAAATAGCTTGAACTCGATCAACACTGTGTGACTCAGTGAAATCTGAGAAAATTGGGAACAAGTGGATCACTCAGTTGACACTACATGACTTGGTCAAGACTAGATCCACCTCGTTAACCCTATGAGCTCAATATATATGTTTTGACTTGGTTAACACTATAGAGCTCGGTTAGCACTACGATCTTCTTCTCTTCCCCTGACTGGCTTGGTAGACTTTGGTACACTTAGTTTGCACTAAAATTTATCTCTGAAGCTTGGTAAACACTGTGTAGGTCAGGAAGCACTACAAACTAACTCAGGTGCTTGGTAGACAATATATTTTAACTACTTAGCTTAGGAACAACTAAATTACTTGGTTAACATTGAAAACTAAATGATAAGCTTGGTAGCAACTATAGAGCTTAGTGGAAATGTAACCAATTGACTAGGTGTTGATTCATTGATAGAAAAATTGACCTTCATGTCAAAAAGTGTATCCTCTTAATGATGCATCCTTGTCACCAAAACACAATATAAAAATAAGTATACAATCCCTCGAAATCCATTTAACCACATCTCAATGATTTTTACCTAGATTGTTCATAACCCCCATTATTAGAGAAATACATAGGCGAGTGCATACCATCTTTTACATAAGAATTCCCATCTATTAAAGAATATTTAATTATCTTCATATGATTTTGTTAGATTCATGTGTTTCAGGACACATGGCTAAAGACAAACGAAAGAGATCAATGAGAGGAGTGTTGACTAGTTTGGCATTCACTACACCAAATATTTCCAAAACCTTGAGAAAATAATGTTCTTTATATAACTTGATCTTCCTCTTTTCTATACCATACATGATGGTCATATCAAGCATCTTTCTCACTCTCATTTGTCCTTGATTAGAAACCCTTGTGAATTTTTTTTTTTAATGTATCGTATCAAGATAATGGAAAATACAAACAAATGAGTCATTATGTAACTTCTTGTAGAAGACACATTAATCAAATTCATAATGAACAAAGTTATATTTAGTCATGAGTCTATAAAAATTCATGTATCATTTCCCTAGTTGTTTCTTGAGTCCATAAAAGATCTTTCTTCATTTTAAAAATAGATTCTCATATCCATATTTACAAATTTCATAGGATACATAATATAAATCTCTTAATTTAAATCATCATGAAGGATGGCAGTTTTGACATCCGTCTATTCAAGTTTAAGGTTGTGAGAAACAAAAAGAAAAAGAATTACATCGATGGTAGTCATCTTGACTATGAGTGAAAAGATTTCATAGAACTCAATTTTCTTTTATTGATAAAAGCTTTTAACAACCAATTTAGATTTGTATTGCTTCTGACCTAAGTCTTTATCTTTTAATCAAAATATCCATCATCTTTTGAATACTTTTGATTTGGTAGTAAAGAAACCAAATCCCATGTTTTATATTTCATGAGTGAGTCAATCTCACCATCTCAATCCTAGTTGGAAGAATCTGATGCTTTGCACGCATATTTTAAAATTGATTATTTAACTTGATCTAAACAATATATCTAAATTTTATGCTTGGCAATATAAAAACTCATTATGAAGAATCTGGCTAGAAGGCCTCTAACTATGTTAGATTTCCCCAATCTATCAATATTTTTTCCTTTTTCATGTTCATATTTATACTATTTTTAACATGTTATTTATCTCTTTTCCTATAGATTACTGATATTGACTCCTTTATTTGAAATTTACTTACTATATATTTGATGAGGACTTGCATTAAAATTAGGTACTAAAAGTATGCATTGTATATAAGTGATAGTATTTATAGAGATATATTGATTTGGAGGATAGTCATTGTCACATTTTTGTCTTGTAGTTTGAGTGATGTCTTGTAGGATCAAACTTTGGTTGTGTATAATATTAATGATTCCAATATCACTACATGCATTTTGATGAAATTTTTTGGTTGCCTTTAATTTTATTGTGAATGATTTATGTGTATGATAATGCGAGTTTGAAAGGAAAATACTTGAGAGTGTTGAGTAGGGAGACTTGGTCTAAGTGGAGTTGAGGAATGTAGACATAAGGAGTGTGCATGGTAGTGGATTAAGTGAAGTGTACATACGAGGCTCCACAATGCAGTACACTTCACCCATGGATGGAGAAGACTAAGAAATAAGAGTGTGACTAGGAATGTCTAAAGAGGAGAGTTTCATGCACTCATATGGTTCTATGTCAATATCTTTCCTTGTAGTGTTAATAATAAAGCTCCAGGTGAATCCTTATTCTAGTATGAGATCTATATGTGTATACCAAAGTGTATCTATTGTGTTCCTACATACTTCACCAACACTATGTGTGTTGGCTATTTTGAACTGACTACAACAAATATGATCTAGGATTGGGGTCATGAGAATTTTACACTTGAATGGGAGGGTAGCATACTCTATGCATAGGGATAATCAATTTCTATAACATCATTATAGTTACATTATAATGTTCTATCTAAAATGATTATTTATCTCCATGTTCAAATAGATAATTATCATCTCTATCTTGATGGGTAATTGAATCTGAAATACTATCACCATGCTTGTGATAATCGTGTTTTCTAATATTATCAAAATATTCTTGACCTTGATTCCATATACTTCCACTACAAGAAGAAGGTACATGGGCTAGAACTACAAAAAAAATAGGTGAAGGACCATTTGTAGAAGTAGTATTCAAATAATACTAGTATTGATGTTTGAAAAAGGTGTGCTAAATCTTTTGCACTACCTTGTTCTCCATTCCATTTCAATGATAATCGTGTTTTCTAACATTATTAAAATATTCTTAACATTGATTTCACATACTTCCACTAGAGGAAGAAGGTACATGGGTTAGAAATACAACATAAGTAGGTAACAGACCATTTGGAGAACTAGTGTTCAAATTCTACTAGTATTGACATTTTAAAAAAGGTGGGCTAGAACTTTGAGACTGCTTTGTTCTCCTTTCCATTCCAATTAACTGTTTCCTTTCATACAATAAAGGAATCATTTTGAATATTATTTTTTCATGCTATACATTAAAATGATTATACACCTAGTTTGCATCTTCCAAAGCATCTTCAAATAGGAGGATATATCTTCATATTGATCAACTATAGTAACCATTTTTTCATTTCCTTGTACTATTAGTACAATAATTATATACTTTTCCACCAATCACAATTAATAATTTTTTCATAAATTCAATATTTCAAAGTTTTTATATTTATTGTTTAATTTTGGATTTGATACAATTTATTTATCTTTAATACTACTCGCTAAATTGATTATGTGTTATAGGAGTCCTTTTCTCGAAGGCTTTGCCATATTGTATTTTTTGTGACTAATTTTTTTGAATTATATTTAACTTGTTAATACTAATATTTTTTTAATATGAAACTATAAATATATTCAATAAAACTATATAATATATAAATAAATCTATTGACAATTTATATATGACAACAAATTTTATTATTTCTGCTCGTAATTTTAATTATTATATATTATTTTTATATTTTGAACAATATTATAATATATTACAATTATATATTCTAGAATATTTAATTAAGCAAACTTTAATATATACATGTTATAAAGTAACTATTACAAATTTAAAAATATAAATTATATTATTATATAATTTATATAATACAATAATCTAATTTAACGTTTTAACATAGAATTAAATATTCATTATAATAAACCTTACATTATCTAATACAATCTTATCAATTACATTAATTTATTCTTTACAATATAATTCAAAACTATAAGATAAATACAAGCCAATATGTGGCACTTGTTATTAAAGCCTTCTAGCCCACATTTAGAATACACTTTCATGGAGTCGTACATTATTAAAAAAAGTGATGATCTATGCTTGACATACTTTGTACTTGTTACATCAACAATATCAATTCTAGATAGAACAATCCACCGTAATTTTAGTTTTTAAAGGATCACACAATATCAATAATCAGGGCAGGTGCTAACAAGAACTATAACCGAACACAACATTGAAACGTCACGTTGAAACGTTGTCGCCTTCATTTGAAATGTCACACTGAATGCTTATGAAGGTCTATGCGTAGATGCCTTTGGCAGAGAATGAGGGAAAAAACCACAGGATTTCCACTTTGAAGTAGCCATATTGCACAAGTAAAGATGGAAATTAGAGTTTGGCGAAACCTACCAAATGAAGTGACGTTGAATATCGTAGCGAGGGTGCTCCCAAGAAGAACCCTTTTTAGATTGAGGAGTGTGTGGAAAGCACGGAACGAGATGTTGTCTTCCTATACTTCCATTGAGAGGATATATCCAAACGTACATCTCTCCAACAATTCTGCTTTTCTATTTCAATTTGGTTGGTTTGTGTTAGGACATCTCTCAGAACCAGTCAAAACTTGGGTGATGGAAGGAAGTGGAGATTTTTACAAAGTCCGTGAACATGAATATGTCATACACTTAGCACGCAACACCATGTTTTATTTGCACATCATGCTGCCAGGTGATGACATTACTTCCATGGATGTCTACGATTCATCGAGGGATAGGTGGGTTTGGAATCCCTTCGGTATAGATGGGGAGGATAGGTCTTATGAAATATCAGAGACTATTAGGGTTCATGGTCGGGGAGTTTACCACAGCGGAAGATTTTACTGGTTGAATTATTTGTCCTGCAATGGAGAGGTTGTAGAGTTGAACATGTCTGACGCGTGCAGCTTGGCCAAAATTCCACCGCCACATGATGCAATTTACAGGCAGTGGGTTGATGGATCTCCCATCGATGTTAGGAAGAATTGGTGTTTAAAGAAAGTGATTTTGGTCAGCCAATTTTGGTTGACATTGAGTATGGGTCTATGTGGAAATTAGAGATTGGAGAAGAAAACATAACCTCCACCAGGTGGTCTCGTGTGGATATGTGTTTGCTAATCACAGTTAATGACAGCGGATGGACCGTGGCGGTTTGGCGAGAAGGAATTAATGTGTATGATGGAAGCAGAAGATTGGTGAGAAAATTTGCAATGGCTAAAATTGATCCGGAACTGGGGCAGAAACTAATGAAACTGAAAGATTTTGAATCTCATGACAGTTATTACGTCATCCCACCGTAATTGCCTTTTTGAGTGTACATACAGCCCTTGGCTAAAGAGCCGAATATCTGCCCCTGATTTGACGGTATATATAATTTACTAATTAATTTTAAAGTCACAGATCAGTGGTTTTGCGGTTTTAAAATTAATTAATAAATTGTATAAACTGTCAAATAGGATGCAAATTTTCTGCTGTATAGACGTCACTGTACATACATATGGTGGCTGGGTGATACAACTGACTGGCCTGATTATTATGACTAGCAGTTGCATGCTATAAGTCTTTTCACATTATTGATAGAAAAAAGAATCACAGTTTTAAATTCAATCTTGTGAAGGAAACACATTAAAAATTCTGAGAAAAATATATTATATAAATCTAAGAAATAGTTAAAGAAAGAGTAAGGGCACAAAATTGGAAAAGTTCATGATGAGATAAGCTTTGAACAATCTTATCTATGAAATTTGTTTTTCCTTTCTTTTTAATATGCGATAATCATTAACCTCTTCTTTATAATCATTTTTTCATGTTTAAATGTAATCTCAAGTCATATTTAAAAAATAAATAAATGAAAATACAAAGCTCTATATAAAATAATATATTTTAACTTTAAAATATCTATTATCTAATCAAAGTCTCATTCCAACAATAAAATCTTATCACTATATAAGTTGGAAATGACTATTTTTCATTACTTAAAAATATTGTAAGTAAAATTTGATAAACTCTTTATTATTATGTACTCATACTATTAATGTGGTAAAAAGAATTTTTTTTTCATTTATAAAAGCATTTTTAAAATTTTCTTGTCAACAATCTATTGAGATTATATAAATTTATATTAATTTTGTGGAAAACTGGCGACCCATAACTTTGCTAAAGCTCTCATATTAAATCCTTGCAAAGATTATGGCTCGTAGGTTGGAAAACATTCTCCCTAAGTTCATTTTCCCTTCCCAAACTAGCTTTGTTAAAAGTAGATTTATCTTAGAGAACTTGCTCACTAGTTGGGAGGCTCTTGACTAGACTAAGCACACTAATCAAAATGCTGTTATGTTTTTACTAAATTTTGAAAAGGCCTATGAAAGAGTTGAGTGGAAGTTCATCAATATGATGCTTGATGCTTTTGGGTTCCCCACTTTCTTCTGTGACATTCTTAAAATGTTCCTCAAAGATGCTCATGCTCAAGTCGATGTTAATGGATCCCTATCAGCCCACTTCCCTTTGGGAAGATCGATTAGGCAAGGCTTCCCTCTTGCCCTAGCGCTTTTTATTATTGCCTCTGAAGCTCTTTTCTATATTCTTAGGGGTAACACTTTATCCCCTGTGGTTAAAGGTATCACCCTTCCTGATGGTAAGGATATTATCAATTGCCAGTTTGCTGATGAGACTTCTCTATTTTATGAAGCCTCTAAGTCTAATTTTGAAGCCATGATCAATAAACTGAACTTCTTTTGTAAAATATCTAGAGCTCGACTATCCCATTCTAAATCTATTTGTCTTGGATGGGATAGCAAACCTCCTGATTGGTTTGAGAAATTTGGTTTCCAATGGGGTGGCCCATCCAAACTTGTTAAATATCTCGGTATCCCCTTCTCTATTGAGCCCTCCTTAAAGGAGATGTGGAGCTGGATCAAGGATAAGATCCATAATAAACTTAACAAATGGCACAATAGATCTTTGTCTCTTGCGGGTAGAATACAAGTGTGTCAGAAAATCCTTTCTTCTTACAACATATACTATGCCTTTACCTAGATGTTTATGATTATAAAGTGCTAGAGATTCAGAAAGCCATTAGAAATTATCTTTGGTCGATGGAAAAGGGAATTAAAAGGCTAACTCTGTCAAGTGGAGCTGGTGCCATATCAACAAGCTCCTTGGGGGCCTAGGCCTTAAGGACCTAAAGTTAAGTGGTCTCACTTTGGCCTCTAAATGGATCTTTCATGCTTTGGAGGGAGAGGATTCCTAAAAAATCTTGATTCGTAATAATACCAAGAGAGGTTATCCAAAAAAGGCTAAGTTCTAGAAGAACCTTCCCCTTTCTGATCTCATTTGTGGTGATTTTCCTATCATGGTTCAAGGCTCTTTTGTGTTTAAGTCCATTTGGAAAGCTTCGAACCATGTTAGACATTTCATTAATAACAAGGATTTCTTTGATAATAAGACCCTTCATGGTGAAAGGTCCATTTGGTGGAACCTTAAGCTAGGCAATAAAACCCCTTACACTTACCCAAGGCTGCTTTGCCAAGATATGGGCCAACTATAGGATCAAACAATTCATTGATATGTTTGAAAATGACACCCTTATCTAATGGGAAGAGTTAAAGAATAAATTTAACCTTCCTGATTTTCACAAAAAAGACTTACAATATGATTGTTAAGGCTAGTAAGGATATCCCTACCTTATGTCATGTTGATTCTAACAATTATCTAAAAATTAAATGGCCTGGTGGTATCATCATCTCCAAACTCAAAGCTAAGGATATTTACAAAGTCATCAATCACAATGAAGATATTATCAGTCATAGTAATAACATTTGGTATACTGATCTGGACACTCCCACTTGAAAGAAATGGTTTGATTATCTTTGGAAAAGTTCTATTGATCCAAAAATTAAATGTTTTAAATGGTTTCTTATTCTTACCAAGCTTCCCATTAGAAGCTCTTTCTCTGATACTGATTATTGTAGCATTTGTGGAGTCCCATAAATGCGAAGACATATTTTATTTGATTGTAGTTTTTCTAAAGAGGTTTGGTTAATGTTTGCAATATCTATTCCCTCTACCTTTAATATTTTTGAAATTATTATTGGTTTTATTTCTAATGCAAAAAAAGATGTTAAAGTGTATTGGGACATTCTCTCAGTTAACATTTTGTGGAAAATCTAGAAGTGCAAAAATGAAGAAAGGTTTCAAAATATACCCAGGTTGTTTGCTGAGTCTTTTCGGAGTCTCACTTATTTTAAAAAAAATTTCAGGTCCAAATTACTATGAATACTAGCAAGTCAAAGTTTAAAAGGTTGCTTAAAGATGGTCATGCTACGTTCTTTGCTAATGAGGTAAAGAATGGGTGCTTATGGAGGCAACACTTGGATAATATTCACATTATCAATCAAACAGTTAAGCTCATTAGCAAGGAGGTTAAGAGGACTCCTCATAACTTCACAAGTGAAATGCTCTACATGCTGAAACAAACTCAAGATTAGAAGAACATAGTGTGGATGGAAGGCTCAATGGGTTGGATAGTGTGGATGGATACATTTGAAGATGTGCTCCATTAATTACTCCTTTTACTCCTACTCTTTCTCTTATTCTCAAGTTGTATTTGAGGCTTGTCCTGTGATCTTCTAATATTTTGCAAATTTATTGTATGATTTTGATCTTCCTATACTTAATACAAAAAATATATAACTTAACCAATATTTATTGTAATTAAAAAATAAAAGTATTTTCTATTTATCCTATTAAAAAATTAAAAATTAAAAGAGATTTTATTTTAGATTTTTTTTTAAAACTTAAAAGCATAAGACATAAAATTTAATTACTTTTTAATAATTTTATTATTATATATAACATATATTCGAAGTAAGAGATCAAATTCATATAGCCAACATGCAAATTAACAAAAAAATTAATTAAGAAATCAAGAGATATTATATATATATATATATATATATATATATATATATATATATAAACAATATATTAAAGAAAAAAGTTTTGATTAAGTATAAATATGTTTTGAAAGGACCTAAAACTTTGTACAAAGGGACAAGAAAGATATAAAAATGGAGGATCTTAAAACAACTGTGGAACGACACTTGAAAAACTAGAGGGACACACCAAAGTTCCTAACAAGAGGGCTAACAATCAAAAAAGCCAGAGACCATCAAGATTTACATTTTGGTCCAATGTTTTGAGAACATAAAGACATATCAAATGAAAGTTTGGAGGATTTGACTTTTTTTTCCTCTAATTAATGTCGATCCATCTCCACCTTCCTAGTAGGCATCTGCCAATCAAGGCAAACTAAAGGAAAAGGGGTAGCTCTACTACTAACCCCCAAAACCCTCACAAAAGAAAAGTAGGCCTCTATAAGCACTACAACAAGAGACAAAACAACTAAATCAACACCAATAATAGTGTTCTTGATAGAGTTAGCAGTAAAAGAAGGGACATCAACAACATTCTGAATCAAATCTTCCATAGGGATAGCATTTGTATCATCAAAGACAAAAAAAATATCCTCAATTAAAGAAAGATAATTCTGAGAAGAGCTATCCACCCCATCTACAAGCTTGGATGTGTTTTGAACTATATAGTGAGCATTTGTAACCCCCAACCACCAAGAAGGTGATTTCTTTGATCTAACCTTGTTAGAGGAGCATCATGAAGTGAGATGTCCGATCTTATGACAATTCCTACATCTGAAGGGAATACCCTCATAATCAAGAAGATGGATCAAACAATCATTTGGATAAGCCAACTTAATCTTTTCAGGGAGACCCTTGCAGACATCAATCTCCACAAGAATGCGAGCATGCGTCATTTTATACACATTAAAAGACTCTAAATCAAGAAGTTCCCAATGACATCCCTTACAACCTCCAAGATAGAACTTGCCAAAACTGAAGGGGAAGATTCAAAAATCTTACCCATAGAGGTATCTTATTAAAGGATTCAATAGTCAGGTCAAAATCTTGATAAAAAAAAATATAGGTAAGATGGAAAGACATGTTATATATAGTAACAATAGATTAAAAAAAAATTAAGATGGAAAGGTTTGAAGATGAATTTTACTTTATTTTATTTTACTTCAAATTAGAGACTTCAATTTTCTGTAAATTTGGAGCATTATAATTTCAACTCAGCATAAAAAGTGAAATTTCACAATGCAATACTAAAATATTTAATTTGAAATATAATTATTTTTAGTTATATTATACCTTTCCAGATTGAAAGAGCTGCAAGTAATTCTCTGGGAGAACCCAAATCTAAATTGGGAGAGGAGAATATCATAGAACACAAATTTAGAGTTCTAACATTCTCAAAACTTATAGAAATGATTAGAAAAATTCTATAATAGAAAACTATTTTATGGAGGTAGCATGCCTCAATTATCCATCTCTTTATTTGAAATAAGAAATGAATAGAAAAATTCTGTAAAAGAAAAATATTTTATAAATATAATTTCAAACATGTTATTATATTAAAGTAACATATTTTTATATTTGATAGTATGATTTTTATTTGAATACTAATTTTATGTTTGTTGGTAAACATATTTGTAACTAAGAAAATATGTGATTTAGGCCATTGGAATATGCGGCAAATCAATTTCTCCAACAAGAGGATAGGTCCTTGATATCCGACTGTCCTCTACATTTAGAGGGTCAAATCCCTCATAAAATATAATTTTTTATTTTCAAATAAAGATTATTACAACTTAGAAGATAGAAAGGAAACTACTATTGATGACGAATGTACCACATGACTTTAAAGCTTCTCTAAACTGATGTGGACTATTTAAGAAAACATCCAAGAACTACACTTGAAAGCTATCATTGACACAATGCTAATTCAATAATTCATGAATATTTACACAATAACATGAAAATACTCATCACAAAGAATTAACACTTTAACCATTTAGAAGTATAGAGAAAGATCCCGAGATGTGTGTTCCTTTATTTCCTTGCACCAATAACATAAATAGAAACTTTGATTATGAAGAGAACCATTGTGCACACTTTTCAAAAATTGTCTTATCACTGAAACATCAGTGTTCCCTTATTCCAAAATCCTAAAAAGTCCCCTATTACATTGAGATTCTAGAATTTATAGCTATTCTAGCGTAACCAACTTTTTGGGTTCACAACTACCTAAAAAGTTAGGATTTGGACATTGGGAATGCATTTCACAACCAATCCCAATCTTTTACAATGTCAAAGCACAACATCCTAACTTTGGTTACAATAAGTGAAAAATGCCAATTTTCAATGTAAAGTAATCCTAACTTTGCTTCTCAAAATTTCATTTAGCGAAGACTATGACCTAGATTTCTCTATTTGAAGTGTATCTTGCCAAAATTATGTAGACCCTACAATTATTTGATGAATAATGGACACAATTTTTTTTTAATGTTATTCAAATACCTCACATCGAAATTACTAAACCCCACTAAGCTATTGTAGTTACTCTCCCCTCTTGAAGAATTATGTGAAATAGTTCAGGTGTCTTGTCTATATGCTAAAATTAGCATATATATTTGTAAGAACATTGTGTGACTCACATGCATGTCAAGATATATTTATCATCTAACTTATAAGTAGGAGATAATTTCCATAGCAAGTCAAATCATGATATTGCCATCAGGATTTAACTGTGTAGTTTTGAATCAAACTCATTGACCCATGTTTCATGAGTAGTGATGCAACATGAATCAATATCCAATGAGAATAAATGGAACACTTAGCACTCATTAGATCTAGGTGATGCTCACAAGGGTGAAGCATCAAGACTTCCCAGGAGGTCACTCATCCCAGTACTACTCAAACCTAAGTGCACTTAACTACGGAGTTTCCTCAATGGTTAAACCCAAAGCTTACAACCCCATTTGCAAAACCTTCACCAACAAGTGTTGTGCCTTATGAACCATTCAATAGAAAGCCCCTCAAGCTAATAAATTCATAAGTAGGAGATAATTTCTAGAACAAATCAAATTGTCGTATTGCTAACAGGATTTAACTATGTGATTTTGAGTCAAACTCATTGAACCATGTTTCATGAGTAGTGATTCAACATGAATCCATCTCTCATTAGAATAAATAGAACACTTAGCACTCATTGGATCTAGGTGATGCTCACAGGGGTGAAGCACCTGGACTTCCCAGGAGGTCACCCATCCCAATACTACTCCAGCTCGAGTGCACTTAACTACCTTGATCCAATGAGTGCTAAGTGCTCCATTTATTATCATGAGAGATGGATTCATGTTGAATCACTACTCATGAAACATGGGTCAATGAGTTTGACTCAAAATCACACAGTTAAATCCTGATAGCAATATCACAATTTGACTTGTTCTGGAAATTATCTCCTACTTATCAATTGATGAACTTAAGGGGCTTTCTAATGAATGGTTCATAAGGCACAACACTTGGTGAAGGTTTTGCAAATGGGGTCATAAGCTTTGGGTTTAACCATGGAGGAAAGTCTGTAGTTCAACGTGCTCGGGTTGGAGTAGTATTGGGATGGGTGACCTGTCGGGAAGTCCCAATGCTTCACACTTGTGAGCATCACCTAGATCCAATGAGTACTAAGTGTTCCATTTATTATCATGAGAGATAGATTTATGTTTAATCACTACTCATGAAACATGGGTCAATGAGTTTGACTCAAAATCACACAGTTAAATCCTGATAGCAATATCACAATTTGACTTGCTATGTAAATTATCTCCTACTTATCAATTGATGAGTTTAAGGGGCTTTCTAATGAAGAGTTCATAAGGCACAACACTTGGTGAAGGTTTTTCAAAGGGGGTTGTAAGCTTTGGGTTTAACCATGGAGGAAACTTTGTAGTTAAGTGCGCTTAGGCTGGAGTAGGACTGGGATGGGTGACCTCCCGAGAAGTCTCGGTGCTTCACCCCTCTGAGCATCACCTAGATCCAACGAGTTCTAAGTGTTCCATTTATTCTCATGAGAGATGGATTCATGTTGAATCACTACTCATGAAACATGGGTCAATGAGTTTGACTCAAAATCACATAGCTAAATCCTGATAGTAATATCACAATCTAACTTATAATCATCATGTCTTCATGTATGTAGAAGTCTCCAACTATGCTTTAACAATTTCTCTTACACACGAAACCAAAATGTCCTCATTTCCTTAATGGGCACTCTATACACCAACTTGCTTCTATTGATGATAAGTCCTTGGGGATCATAAAAGTTAATTGCTCAGCTCTCCACTCAAGAAAAATGCAAGTCACATATCATCCTTAAAAGCTATTACAATTGATTCAAGGACAACTACCACATTACACAAGCACTATTCCCTTGAGATGGTGGTTCAATATCCCTTCATCACTGCATATTACCATCATCATTTTTATAAAAGCTATTTTCAGTGACATGTTGTTGATTACTTGTGTAGAATTGAGCAATATGTGGTAAATATACAATATTCTTTGACCAATGATGATTGGTAAGGTAACACATCTTCAATGTATGGGGCGAGGATATGAACATTACTTTAGGTGAATTTCATCAAATAGAACACGTGCTCTATCATTTCTCTTATACTCTCCCAATCAATATATACACAAATCTGTATCATACACTCGTAACCACTACTTGATGATTCCCATGATTTATTTGCAACAAAATATGATGTCTATCAACATGGTAATGATATCATACTTATGGATTTGAGTTATAACTTTTCAATGGTTTAATTTTTCAAGTGATCACTTGCTATATATGTGGCTTGCACATTCTTGAACATGCCCCTACCTACACATGTCCATTATGAAGCACGATAATGTTTCATTAAATTGTTTCCTTCTTGGATGGATTCCTATTTCCTATCTTGTCACAACAATGATTCTATCATTTCAAAAATATTACATTGGTCAAATATGCTGGTTAGAGAGAGAATGCAGGGATCGTACCAAATAAATCACATGCTTGGGAAGAAATTATGTCAAATACTTTGTATTCTTTTGAGATCAAAGTCTATGTTTCCTTGATGGAGGAATTTGGTTCCTAGGGCTATTCTTATCATTTAATGTTATATTTTCAAATAAGGAATGGCTTATATAGAGTGGCCATGACCATATAGGAGATCCATGTTTTCATTCCAAGCTACTATTAGGGGGAAGAATGAAGTTTTTCATGCAATTTGACCTAGATATTGAGGACGAGGCAATTTTTTTAGATAGAACTTTAGTCTACATTTTACATATCTTACAATTGTATCATGTTACAATGAATTTTTTCTTGAAATTTCACTAGTTAGGTATACTGAAATTAGTCAAATCATATCTCCAATTAATTAGATACCCTACCAATACTCTTCCACCATGCATTTCAAGTGCTAAACTCTACAATTTTAGGACCATTAAATAATGAACATCATCTTCTGCAAATTTTCCTTGATGCGGCATGGAGAGAATTGAATATTTGATTCAAGATGGAAATATTTAACTTATGAAGACAACTTTTGCATCAACTGATTATCTTCAACTAAACAAGCAAAGACAAACTCCAATGGATATTATCTATTTCATGGCCTAATAGCTTTGTTCCAAATTTTCTCATCTTGAATATCTGTTCCACACTCTAGCTCACTTCAAAATACCATCTTCTTTATACTTTCCCTTACTCCATGTTTTGTAACAAAACACATCTTCTATGGTATTACAACAAATATTTCATCGAATTGATCTATACCAATGCAACTTGAATGCATGTTGCAAAAAAAAGTGCTTGCCATTTATTTTGAGTATCTTCAATTCGTATTTTAGAGATAGTTATACAAATTTGGGATTTAGAAGTTTGAGTTAGGATTAGGGGAAAATGTTTGAGTACATAGAGAGAGATGGTTTGAGTATGTGGAGAGAGAGTAGTTTCAGTATGCAGTGCAAGAACCTCCTTGTACATAGAGAATAGTTTGAGTATGTGGAGAGAGATTATTTCTAGTACATAGTGGGAGAGTAGTACATAGAAAGAGGAAAGTACATAGGGAGAGGTGGTTTGAAATTTCAAATTATAACCTCACTCTAGAATTAAATTTTTTCTCAAATTAAAAATTGTTCTAACTCCTTTGGTAAATTATCAAGGCAATAGTTGGCTCTATTAGGGGATGAGAACTATTCAAGATGAAACTCAAACCTAGAAAAAATGGAATAATTCCTTATCCATTGGGCTATATAGTCACCCAAAGAGGAGATAAATCCATGAAAGAGGACTAAGCATGCAAAAATTGGGAACACAAGCCAAAAAAAAAGGAGGAAAAGGCTCAACAAAAACTCCTAACTAACATATGTACAGGATAGGGAGCCCTTGCCTCTAATATTTCTAGCTCCAAATGATTCATGTGAACCCATTGACTAGCTAGGAAAAGTATATTCCATGGAAACTTAATATATAATAAGTCCCCTTTACTCATGAACTCAAATGTAGGTATGCTTTTTGGATTTTGATTTTTTGATTTCTAACATGGTCCATTTCTTTGAACAAGGAAATGCATCCTAAAAATAATGCTTCATAAAAAATATCTAACTTTAGGATTAAATCTACTTCCTAGCACGTGTGATCAATGATTTCATCTTGAAAGGATTGTTATATTAGATTCTAAAGCTTTTGAATGCAATTATGGTCTTTTTCTCCATCTAGAAAGCCCTCTTCTTGGATTTCTTGTGATCTATCATCATAAATTATTTGGCTCCTTTTTGATGCATGTAGGCCTTTTTTTTCAATATTTGTGGTCCTTGTTGAAAACCCTGAGCAATGCTTTGGGTTGAAAGGTACATATTCTTTATAAATGAATCACATTAGTTGATACTTGTGGTGATGCAAACATAGGATGAGATATCCCTCTTTACAATTTTATTGTGGGTGTGGGAGAGTGGGGTCCTCATCTAGCTCATCTTTACATTTCTATACTTCTTCATTTGGACATACATCAAGAGACTTTGACCTTTGTGAAAATTGAAGTGAGGTTTCTATAGCACTATCTCCTCCATGTGAATGATGTAAAATGGAATGATACTTTTCAATTTGTATAGTACCCTAAGGAGTGAATGCCTCTTTGGATGTATGTACCTTTGTATATGATGAATCATAGTCATGATCAACAACCTGAGAGGGATTAGGAAGGGAGCCGCCTTCTGAATCATTAAGACTTTGATCAAGAGGAAATTTTGAATTTCTTTGAGGATTATCATGAACCTCCTCAAGTTTATCAACACTCACACTTTCCTAATCACATTCCTTGAGATGGTCTTCAATATCATTACTTATAGACATAGAATTGATCTTTTCAAAAATTACCTCATCCTTGCTAATAGAATTGCTCTTATCTAGAGATTTATTTTCAATGCTTGGATCTATGATTCAAAGTTGTTGCAATGAAAAATATCTTATAGCTCATTCTGATAAACAAATTCACTAGTCTTTTATTCATATTTCACAAGGCCATTGTTAGGTAGTGATACATTAGAAGAAGACATAAATGAGTTCATACCTATAATTTTAATATCATGTGTTTCATGTTAAAATACCAATGATGGATGAATGATAAAATATTCTCCACATAGGAAATCATCATCTAGACAATCAAGACACCTACTTGGAATAATGACCTCTTGAGATTCATCTTCTAATGTTCTCTCTTCTTCATTCTTTTCAAATTGTGAGTGCAAGCATGTATGTAAAGACTTCGATGCCTCTTTGTCAAGATCCTTGTTTTCCCATTCATGAATGACTTCTATTATCTTCTCAATATATTTTCCATTCCTATCACAAGGCTCAATACATTTTTCTTTTCCTTTTTCACTTACCTCTTCTTGATCATCTTCTAATAAATCTCTTTCAATACTATTCTAGCAAGGTATTCCATTAGAAATAAAATTATTTTCCCTTTCATCTTCTTGTTAAGTTTTGTTCACTTTTGGAATCGATTAATGATTTATTTGAGTACAATCAAGACTTCTATTAACATGGTTCATCATTTCAAAAATTGAACTTGATCAAGATCATTGGAAATATGATTTTCTTGAGAAATTGGTGCAGGTGTTGAACTACTTTCTTGATCAATAATATCCAACTTTGATTCCAATGAATCATATTTTTGAGCAATGTATTACTTATACTTTCATGTAGAACTTCTTTCTAATAATGATCTTGATTTTTGAGAGAAAAACTAGTTATCTTTATGATCTTCTTCATCTATCTTTTGCAAAGTTCAGAGCAAAGATGGATGAATCTATTTTGGATCTAGCTTATGTCCACCATTGAAATTTTTCAAGAAGCTACCTTTCTTAGGATCAATGAAAATCTAATTTTTTTCACACACAGGTGCATGAGAGATATTTTTATCATTCTTCATCTCTGATTTAGATGAAATACATTTTTCAACAAGGCTTTCTTTATCTTTATATTTTGAACCTTTATCCAAGAAGGATTCTTGATTATGAGAAAGAAAACCATCATTCTTTCCATCTTCTTCTTTGATCTTTCACAAAACTTGAAGTAAGTGGGATGGGCCATTTTGGGATCTAGCCTCCTTCCACCATAGAAACCCTTCATGAAATTAACGTATATGGGTTTAGTACGATCCTTCTCCTTCTAGCATGTGAAATATTCATCATCACTGTCACTTTCAATTTTTCCTTTGTACCAAACCATGATTTTGAATTTTGATTTTTAGATACAATCATCAATAGGAAATCTTTGAAATGGAGTCACCAACCTTCATTCTAGGGAAGGTACCTTTTATCAACTATGTTACTGATTAATGTTCACTTGATCTTGGATGTGACCAAGATTTTGCCTATTTCTTCTTGGAATAGAAACTATTCTTTCAACAACCACAATGTTTTGACCAATAGTAGTTCTTCACAAGATTTCCCCAAATTCTTCTTCTACTTTTTCTTCAAGAACTCAATTCATCTAACGATATTATTGATAACTTTGCCTAAACCTCTAGGATAGAGTGTCCAAATCTGAAATATTATCTTCTTGTGTTTCCTGGAAACTGAGTTTTTGTTATAGAACTAAAAACACATTCCCGTGTAGCAATATCATCTTGCTTCATTACATGCAATTGATTCATCTTTCTCATTTGAATCACCAATAGTATTGCCAAAAACTGATTGGTAAATAGATTTGTCACTTAGAAAATATGTGATTTATCCCAATGGAATATGTGGAAAATCAATTTCTCCAACAATTGGATGGGCCCCTGATATCAGACCTTCCTCTATGTTTATAGGGTCACCTCCCTCATAAAATATAATTTTTTTATTTTCAAATAAAGATGATTACAACTTAGAAAATAAAAAGGAAACTATTGATGATGGATGAACCACATGACTTCAAAGATTCCTTAAATTAATGTGAATTGTTTAACGAAAACAACCAATAACTATGGTTGAAAGCTACCATTAACACAATGTGAATTCAATAATTCATTAATATTTACACAATACCATGAAAATATTCATCACAAAGAATCAACACTTTAACCATTTAGAAGTATGGAAAAAGATCCCAAGATGCACATTCCTCTATTTCCTTACACCAAGAACATAACCATAAACTTTAATTATGAAGGCAACCATTGTACACACTTTCCAAAAATTTTCTCATCATCAAAACATAAGTGTTCCCTTATTCCAAATTCCCAAAAAATCATCTATTACATTGAGATTAATGAATTTATAGTCATTCCAATATAACTAAATTTTTGGGTCCACAACTGCCTAAAATGTTAGGATCTATATATTATGAATGCATTTCACAACTAACTCCAACCTTCTACGATGTTGAAGAAGGACATCCTAACTTTGGTTACAATAAATGAATCATTTCAGTTGTCAAAGTAAAGTAAAATATGCTAAAGTGAAATATGCTCTCAATAATTCTCATACTTCATTGATACTTATATGTTAAAAATTAAAGTCAATTGAAT
This sequence comes from Cupressus sempervirens, assembly GCA_028749045.1. Classification (NCBI taxonomy): domain Eukaryota; kingdom Viridiplantae; phylum Streptophyta; class Pinopsida; order Cupressales; family Cupressaceae; genus Cupressus; species Cupressus sempervirens. The sequence continues at coordinate 116,124,857 of CM053789.1, read as the reverse complement.
CCTCAAAATGAAAAATTAACCAAAATGTTAACATAATTAAACCTTAATGTGAAACTTTGAACATAATAAAAGAATAGTAAAAAAAAATGCTAATCATAATTTCAATTATACATGGACTATAAAAAGAAAATTAAGGTAGGGAATAGATGGACATGGTAATGGGAGTTGGGGGGGGGGGGGGTGGGAGAGAGAGAGAGAGAGAGAGAGAGAGAGAGAGAGAGAGAGAGAGAGAGAGAGAGAAGGTGGGGGGGGGGGGGAGTTATGTGTAAGGGATAGATGGTAACTAATAGGGGACATCTGAGAAAGAGAGCCAATAACTATGTTGGGACATGTTCAAGAAAGAAGTTGAACACATATTGTGAGGGAATAAAATTGGAGAAAATGAGAATGAGAAAGTAATTTGAGAGAGTTGATGGACTGATCTGAGATAGACCTTGAAAAGGTCAAAATAAGGGATCAAAATAGATAGAGATATTTAGGGGGGAAAAGAGATGTGGATGGAGAAGAGACATAAGGAAGATATCGATGGTAATTATGTGGAATTGAAAGTAAGATGGAGGATTAGATAGAAAGTGTAGTGTGTATGAGAAAGAGAGACAATAATTATGTTGGGACATGTTTAGGAAAGAAATGTAAGGTGGTGAGAAACATGTAAAGATATACACTAAAAACAAATCAAAACAAATCAAATCAAAACACTAAAAAAAAATTAAAAGATATACATAAACATGTAAAAGCTAACTCTCAAAATAAACTATTATCTTGAACATTAATAATAGTTGAGATACATTTAGAGTCCCTAACATTAAAATAATTTTGAATCTATCCCTAAATCTAGTTGTACCCTAACTTTTGAACTTGATTCAACATGGTCCTACATAAATTTGATTTAAAATCATAATTGTGAATGAAAATGAATTCTATCTTTTTTCACAATTGAATACTAAGAAAAATTGTAACCTAAACCTAACTATAAAATACCATGTTATACCCTTAGAATAAACCAAATCTTATTGAACCATGAACATGAAAATATAAATAAAGTCTTCCCCTTCTCATAGTTGAATATTTAGACACATTATAACCTAAAACTTACTGTCAACCCAAATATAACATTTTTAAAATATCCTATTGTGTACCCTAACGATAAAGCAACTCTTATTATAACATGAAAGTAAGAGGGGGCAAATGGACTAAGATGAGATAGTGCTTGAAAAGGTGAAAAATTAGGGATAAAAAAATATAGATATGTTAATGGGGGAAGTGAGATACCAATTGGGAAGAGACATAATGTAGATATTGATTGTAATAATGTGAACTAAAAGTAAGATGCAAGATTAGAGAGAAAGTGTAGTGTGTATGTTTTTAGAATATATATTCCACCAATATAACTAAGAGAGGGTGGGTGAATTAGTTATCCAACTACTATCATAATTATCAACCTTAAAAAAACTTAAACATATGCGCAATATAATAAAAAAAACATAACAAGATACTCATACACAATGACACTAGATATGTTAACTAGGGAAACCCTTGATCATAAGGAAAATCCTAGTGGAGATGGTATCCACAAGATGATGTATTAATATAAAAGTTCCTTCTTAGAGGATGGACCCTCTTAAGAGTCTATGAATACATTTAGTACATGTCAGTTCTTGTTAGGAGATTTTGAATCCTTGTTAGGAGATTCCAACCCTATTAGGAGTAGTGGAAGATAGGTGGACCCATTGTCCAAACAACTTCAGTGAAAGACCAATGAACCCACTATCCAAATGATCTCTATATTATTCCTTGTAGAATAATAGAATTGAACTATACTCCTTCTTCCTCTTTCTCTATTCTATCAACTAGATTTTTTCTCCTTCTAATATTGTAACTAGATCAAAAAACTCACATCCAATAATCCATTGGATCACTTATACACATTTAGTAAATACTCTTCTCTTTTTCACACTTAACACTTCAACAATGATCACACCTCCTTAGATATAATTATAATAAGATAATTAAATGATTGTCAATTACAATAGCACTTTCGACTTATAGTCTATACAAAAATTCACATGTGTGACAGTAGGGCTTACACATTTGCTAACATCACCAACATACTATCCTCTATGATCAGCTGACCGTACATCTCTTCATTACATCTTAGACAAAACATAGAAAACAAACATCAAAAACTACTTTCCAAGTACTCTATTTCTATACCACTCTCTATAAATCAATCATAACTTTCATATGTCTTTGACATATGCATTGCACACTAAAACTTAGCATCAAGACACAACGTAGACCATCTCCATAGTTGCGCATCACTAGAAAATCAAAAAAAAATTCCATACAACTAAGATCTCTATCTACTACTTTTCCAGTCTTTATAGAATTTCTATTATGTTGACATCAATTACAAACACAATATTGAATTTGACATGTTAATTATGTCCAATGCTTTGGATAGTCCCCCAAAGAAGTATCATCTGGATTCATTGTAATAATCTCCCCCTTTGGCATTGACCGCAACATAGATGAAAATTATCCAAGTTCTAAGAATACCAAACAATACTCTATTGATGTTGTTGTCATCTTTTCAAATCATCTTCATCAATCAAATCTAAAAACCTTTGGAACACTTCCCTATTCTTCTTCTTCTTCTTTACGATCGGCAACAATTGTATATACTAAACAACTTGCATTACATTAGGTGCATATCTCCTAGAGATATTCCATCTTTCCTTACATGAATCTTTCTAAATCTCCTTATTCAGATATAAAATATAAAATCTTCTCCCCCATTACTTAGGAGACATTTTTAATGCATATTCTCTCCTATTGACATCAATTTCAAAGGCCTCAATATGTCAAATCACTAATCCAAGTTTTCAGCAAGCTCATGTGTCCAAAGACACTATTCAAAACCTAATACCAAGAGTCTTGAATGACTCTTCTCATCATAGATACTCCCCCATATAAGTAGCATCAACATACAATCCAGTCTAATAATAGTGCTCTACACCACATGACTAATGCACTTACTGCATTATCTAGTTAGAAGTATGCACGAGCATATAACCAAGCATACCTCTTAAGTACTCAAATGTATATTTAGGTAAGGGCATCATAAACATATCTACAATATGATATTTAGTACTTACATACTCCAATCTAATCTATTTTTCTATTTCTTTCTCTCTCAGCACATTATACTTAATAGATATATTCTTAATTTTAGAATGAAATACTAGATTCTTAGACATACTTATTATACTTGTGTTAACAGTATATGATAACAGGTTTTGTAAACTCAATCTTGATATCTTTCAACATTTTCTTCATCCACATAACTTAATTAAGTTATTTTCTATTACAACATACTCTACTTCAGCTATACTCTGTGAAATACAATCTTGCTTCTAATGTGGGAGCATATTTTCTATTTTCCTTAGTAGTATGATGCAAGGCCATCATTGGTTTCTTAACTTTCCTAATATTTTTAGTCATTGGTTGTCAAGTGACAATATTTACCAAGTTGCAGTAGCCACCGAGTGGCTATGGTGGTTGAGTGGAAGCCTTGATTGAGTTAATGTATCTACCAAGTCATGTTATTCCAGTATTCACCAAGTTCGTGTGTTTTCGAAGTTGCTAGTTTTAAAAGAGTTGTAGATGATGTTGAGTTTCTTTTTGGTGTCAAGTTCCTTGTTGTTGTCGACTTCCTTGTAGATGTCGAGTTCCTTTTTGGTGTTTAGTTCCTTGTTGGTGTCAAATTATTTATTGGTATCAAGTTCATGTTGGTGTCGATTTATTGTTGATGCTAAGTTCTAGCATATGCCGAGCATTATCAAGTGTCATTATTTGCCTTCATCCTTCATTGACCAAGTGGTCTATCTCTTGTTTTGATTGGAGGTGACCTTTGCATTTAATTTTTTGATAAGTATTTAATATTTTTTGGGAGTCAACTTGTGGCTTGGTTATGCATTTAATGTAAGGGTTTTTTTTAGTTGGTGGCCAACTTGAGGTCATGCAATTATTTAAGGGGGTCTTGGCACGAGTCTTAGGAATCACACTGAAGATGATTCATGCATAGTCTTAGCATGGAGCAACTTGGAGATAGAATTTTATATTTTAGTTTGTATATTTTCTCTTCTTTGAAAGATGTATTGTTATTTTTAATGGTCATAACCCAAAAGGTCATATAGCCAGGCATGTTGGATGTAAACTTCTTGATTCAAATATATGAAATATTGTCTCGATGGATCTAAATCTCATTCCTCATGTTCACTTTCCATTGTGTGTTTTTTTGTTGGGATCTAGATTACTTCTAGTAGAGGTACCTTTGGATTCTCGCTAAATTAGATGGTATTAGAGCTCAATGATCCTAAGTGTGCAAAAAAAATCACTGAAGTGTGAGGCATTTTTGTACTAGGACCTTGGATTGGGAAAACTTTTATCAGAGAAGAGTTTAATTTTGGAAGTCCTAGCTAATTGGTGAAACTGGTGTAGGGTGGAAAATTTATAGATTTAACTTGCACTTGTAGAGGACTCATTTTTTGATGATTCTTTGTATGTGTAAAGATAGTTTGTGGAAGGAGAGATGCTAATCTAGAGTTATTCAACATGCTGAGGAAAAATTGCAGCTAGACTAGAAGCTATTGTGTTAGCACAAAACAAGGGAAGATATCTTGATGATGTTGAGAGAAATAAGTATGATTCTTCTAGGATAAGTTACATGAAAGGATTGATGACTTGGAAGAATCTAATTTGAGTTGGTGTCTAAGGATTAGAAAGAAGGTTGTTTGGCTAGTTAAAGAGATTATGAAGACAAGAAGATAGATCATGGAAATTCATCATGATTTGTTGAAGTTGATGAAGTATCTTTTGGTTTTCATGAGAGGATGAATGGATGTGACATGGAAATTGGAGGGCATCTTGTTGTACACAATGAGATTACTAAAGAGGAGATTTTCACTTATGTTGGTAAGGAATTGGAAGTTTTTATTTTTCAAGATGATGTTCTTGTTGATCTAGATGTGATTAAGGATTTATATATTGATCTAGAGTTACATGTTCATTTTGTTATGGATTTTATTGATCTAAATGTTGCTCATCATAAGAAGATGGATTTACCAGTTGGTGACGTGGTTAAGGGTTTCATAGATGTTATTGAGGTGGATTTAAATGATGTAGTTTTTGCTAATATTTATCTGAACTTATATGTTGCTGCTGAGATGTTGAAAGATATGGATGTTGCTAATAACATGGATTTTGATGATGTTACTAATTTACAAGTTTCTTGAGAAATGAATATACATACTATTGTAGCTACTATTATAGATCTAAGTTCATATGTTGATGTTGGTCAGGTTTGTTATTTGGATATTGTTGCTGATCTAGTTCTCCTATATGAGAGTGTTATTACGGTTGTTTGTGATGGTATGTTGTAGAGATTACTTGTGGAGCATTTTGGTGTTTATTTAATTCCTATGAGTGAGTATGTTGATTGGTTGGATGAGATTATGTTGTTTGGATGGATGAAGCATAGATGTTTGATTTTCATATTTGATCTCTTTTCTTTCATGGATTAGAATCCTGTTGTGAAGATGAAGCTGAGTGCAGAATTTTCTTTTAGAATCAAAATATGGGACACATTTTTCTATTTTCCTAGGGAGTTTGATGTAGGAACATCTAAAGTATTTTCTATTTACCCTTGTAGTATGATGTAGGGGCATCATTTATTTCTTAACTTTCCTACACTTTCAATCAGTAGTTGTTGACTAACAATACTTACCAAGTTGTAGTAATTATTGAGTAGCTGTTGTGGCCAACTGGAAGCCATGACTGAGTTCATGTATCTATCGAGTCACATTATTCAAGTGTTTTCCAAGTTCATGTGTTTGTCGAGTCGCTAATTCTGACCGAGTTGTAGATGATGTTGAGTTCCTTGTTTGTATCAAGTTCCTTGTTGATGTTGAGTTCCTCATTGTTGTTGAGTTCCTCATTGTGTTGATTTCCTTGTTGATGTTGAGTTCATATTGGTGATGAGATCTTGTTTATCCCAAGTTCTAGTATATGCTAAGCATTGTTGAGTGTCATTATTTTCCTTGGTCCTTCATTACTAAGTTGTTTGTGTCAAGTTCTAGTTGGAGCCAACCTTTGCATTTAATTTTGTGATAAGTATTTAATATTTGTTGAGAGCTAACTTGTGGCTTGGTTATGCATTTAATGTAAGGGTTAATTTAGTTGGTATTTTTTAATAGGCTGACTTGTGGCCATGCAAGTATTTAAGGGGGTCTTGGGTAGAGTCTTAGGCATCATGGTGAAGATGATTTATGCATAGTCTTAGTGTGGAGTAGCTTGGAGATAGAAGTTCACATTTGAGACTAGAGATTATTTCTTCTTTGAAAGATGTATTATTATTTTTGATAGCCATAATCAATAAGGTCATACAGCCAGGCATGTTGTATGTAAACTTCTTGATTCAAATATATGAAATATTGTCTCTCTAGATCTAAATCTCATTCCTCTTATTCATTTTCCAGTATGTGTTTATTTTTTGGGATCCAAATTACCTCCCATAGGGGTACCTTCAGATCCTTACTACATTAGTGTCTTTCCTAGAAAAAAATCCAATCTTCCTTTGAGAAAGAATGCTCTACCACTGGTGCTCTTTCTATCATCCATACTACTTTCTCAATCTTCATCAGTATAAGCATATAGAGTGAAATCACTTGATCTATCATACCATATCCCATAGTGCAATGTTCATTTCAAATATTTGAATATCATTTTTAATATTGCATAGTGAAACTCCTTAGGATCATCTTGAAATCTAGCAAGAATCCCAACTCCATTTTCTATATCTTTTAAAGTGTGAGTTAGATATTATAAACCTCTAATCATGAATCTATACTTCTTGAGTTTAATTTCAGATGTCTCATCCTTTTTGGATAACTTGTGACCAATTATTATGGGTGTACCAATAGGTTTAAAACTTTCCAATCCAAACCTTTTCAATAAGTCTTTCGAGCACTTAGCTTGTGAAATGAAAATGCAATCACTATTCTATACAATCTGCAATCCTATAAAAAAATTCATTTCTCCTATAATACTCATTTAAAACTCATTATTTATCTCTTCAGAAAACTTATCACTTGCTTCATCATTACATACATATATGACGTAATCAACAAATATTAGTATTATCAACAAATCATTTTCAGTTTCTTTCAAATACATGTTACTATTTATTGTACCTTTAGAAAATCCAAGTTTTCCCAAATTCTTATCCAACCTTGCATACTAGGTTCTAGGTTCTTGCTTCAAATCATATAGAACTTTCTTTAGTCTGCATACCATATCATTTTCTTGTATTAGAGGTAATCCTTCAAGCTACTCAATGTAGACTTCTTCAAGTTTTCGATTCAGGAAGGTTGATTTAACATCCATTTGATATACCTTGAATTTCTTATTAGTTGCATAAGACAAGAACATTTTTGGTGCTTCCATTCAGGCTATAGAGGCATATGTCTCCTCATAGTCTATTCCTTCTTGTTGTGAATACACTTTGCATACAAATCTATCTTTTTTCCTCCCAACTTCACCTTGCTCATTCATCTTATTTTGAAAAACCCATTTAGTTCCAATAACATTCTTTTCCTTAGGTCTAGAAACTAATTCCCATTAATCCAATGATCATCTTTACATTCTTCATCTACACTCTTGGGTTTTACTTGAGAAATTAGACATAATTTCTCATTCATTCTCTTTCTTGTCATCACACCTTTGTCTTTTCTCCCAATTATCTACTTAGGAGGGTGATCCTTTTTCATGTTCCTGCTAGAGTTAGGAGTTTTCATTTAAAATCTTATCTCATTTCTTGGTTCAAAACATTTGTTTCCTCTTAGCTTGACATCTTTCTATAGATCATTGTTAGTCTCAAAGAATACCTTAGCATTCTTGTTATAAATTCTAGAATTATCTTCTTCTCCATCATAATTGTAATCTAACATTTTTTCATTCCTTCTAAACTTTTCATCCATCTATACATATGTGCATTCAACTATTTTCTTGGTTCTGTATGATTAAGACATATGTATGCCTTCCTTTTCAATGAATAATCAAGAAACATACCTTCATACTTCTTGGATCAAACATACCAATGCCATCATCTCTCTTAATGTAACATTTTCTTCCAAATATTCTAAAATACTTAACTAATGGTGAATGATGAAACCATAATTTATAAGGTGTCTTGTTCATATCTTTTATGATCTGTACTCTATTTAGTGTGTACACTATTGTATTTACTACTTCTCTCCAAAATGTATTAGAAACATCATTCTTAAACAACATTGCTCATGTTTCCTCTACTACTAATTTATTCCTTCTTTCAATAATCCCATTCTGTTCAGGTATTCTAGGTGAAGATATTCGTCTCTTAATTCCATTCTATTTACAAACCATATTAAACTCTCTAGAGGTAAAATCTCTCCCTCTCTTTGATCTCAATCATTTTATCTTAGCACCAAATTCATTCTCAACTCTATTCTTAAATATGCTAAACTTCTCAAAAGATTCAAACTTCTCTTTAAGAAATGCTACCCACATCATTGTAGTGAAATCATTAAAAAAATCATAAAATACCTTTCACCATAGAATCCTCTTGTTCTTGAGGGACCACTTAGATCTCTGTGAATGATCTCCAACTTCTTTGTGGTTATAAACTTCTTTCTAGGAAAAGATACTTTCTTCTAATAAGAAAAAATACATTTTTGGAAAACAATATTAGTAGGCTTTGTTATCAACAAGTCTCTAACTATAAATGTGCTACTAACTTTCACAATATTATCAAAATTTATGTGAAAAAATCTTCTATTCCACAATGAACTATTGTTCACTTTAGCTACCAAACATATCATCTCAATAGGATTCAACTAAAATACATTACCTCTGAATCTCGTGCCTATTCCAATCAACTTACCATATCTATCTTTGATAATGTAGTTCTTCTTAGTGAATTGCAACTAATATACCTTATCCACCAACTATCCAACACTCAACAAGTTATTCTTCAATCCATCAACAAAATTAATTTCATCAGTGTTAGTTTTACCATCAAGAGTAATGGATCCAATTCCTATTATATGATAGGCCCCATTTTCCCCAACTCTAACAATACCTCCATCATGATTCTTGAACTTACTTATTCATATCACCAATCATGTGATGTGAACATCCACTATCAATTATCCAATCAAATTTCTTTTCAACGTGGGAAACTAAAGCTCTTTCTTCTCTAATTTCTCTACCAAGATCATCTTCCTTGATAGCCACAAATCCCAATTCTTAATCACTTTCAATTTGACCCTTTTCATTAGATTGCTCATCTTCATTTGCATACAAAAAATTTCTACATTTCCTAGGTCTAAACTTTCCCTTATACTTTTTATCTCTTTTAGGATATTTAGATGCATAATGACCAAATTCATTACAAGTCCAACAATTAAAGATATTCTTACCATATTTTTCTCTTCTCACAAGAAGGGCTATATATTCCCCAATCTTCTCGTCTTCATTAAAAAAATCTCTAGATTTGGTCAAATATTGAGGGCACTGGAAGCTATTTTGACTCTCGCTAGATCTTTAGATTGTCATAGATCTACATCTTCTTCTTCTAATCTTCCAAGCAACATTTCTTTGGTAAAATCCTTAGTGCAAGGTATTAGTAGCTAAATCATTTAAACTACTTTCTTGATTGATGGATTCAAAATTTTCAAGATCTTCAAGATCTTCCATACTACCTCATTTTCTTCATTGGTTCCACCATGAGACCGAATTCTTGCAACAATTTCTGATATCCTAACAATATAGTTTCTTATAGATTCATCTTCCATCATTTTAGCATCTTGAAATGCACATATCCAATTGTGTAATCTCATCCTTTTTTCACATGAATAGATCTCTCTCTACTTCACTGTATTCCTCAAGTTTGTCTTCTTGGACATTTTTTTTATCCTTCTTTGTCAAAATCTAGTAACCTCGACCCATATATAACAAATGAGTCTTCATTTTCTCCTTCCAACTATCATAGATAGCCCCATAAAATCTAGGACTATTCTTTCTAAAAATATTCTCCATGGATCTCCCAAAACTACTAAAATTTTTCTTCATGGACTTGTTGCTTAGATACCAACTATTAGAATATATAGTCGACCAATATAATTGATAGTGGGGGTGTCGATCAATTATCAAACTATTATTAGAATTATAAACCTTAAAAAAATTTAACCATATGAAAAATATAATTAGAAACTATAACAAGATACTCATACACAATGATACCAGATGTGTTAATTAGGGAAACCCTTGATTAGAGGGAAAACTTCGGTGGGGATGGTACCCACAAGATGATGTACTAATATAAAATTTCCTTGTTAGAGGATGGACCTTGTTAAGAGTCTATGAATAGATTTAGTACATATGAGTCCCTATTAGGAGACTTTGAATCCTTGTTAGGAGACTTTGAATGCTTGTTAGGAGACTTTGAATCCTTGTTAGGAGTTGTTCCAACCCTGTTAGTAGGTGTGGAAGATAGATGGATGCATTGTCCAAACAACTTTAGGGAAAGACCAATGAACCCATTATCTAAATGATTTCTATATTATTCCTTATAGAATAAAAAAATTGAACTATACTACTTCTTCCTCTTTAGCCATCCTATCAACCAAACTTCTTCTCCTTCTGATCTTGTAACTAGATCATAAAACTCACATCCTAATCCCTTGGATCTCTTACACACATTCAATAAAGACTCAACTCCTTTTTGCACTTCAACAATGATCATAATTCATTAAAAATGAGGAAAATATCTTTCTTTTATACCATATCCTCAAAATGACACCTTTAGACACCCTTAAGGCTTTTCCAATTAATTATAATAAGATAATTAATTAATTCTCAATTAAAATAGAATGGTCAGCTCATAGTATATACAAAACTTCACACATGTGACACTATGGATTGTGCACTCACTGACATTACCAATAGATTTTCCTCTATCACCAGCTAAATGTGCATCTGTTCATTACATCTTAGATGAAAGCTAGCAAACAAACATCGGGAACTTGTTTCCAAGTACTCTATTTTTGTGTTACTTTCTATAAATTATTCATAACTTTTGTATATCTTTTACTTAAACTTTTTACATTTAAACTTAGCATTATAACACAATGAAGAACATGTCCATAGTACTACATCACCAGACAATCAAAATATTATTTGTACAACTAAGATCTTTGTCTACTACTCTGCCAATCTTCACAGACTTACTACTATGTTGACATCAATGACAAACATATTCATGAATGAAACATGTAAATTCTCTCCAATGTTTAGGATTCTCTCCCAAAGTAGTATCATCATCATTCATAGTAACATGTGTGTGTGTCAGAGAGAGAGAGAGAGAGAGAGAGAGAGAGAGAGAGAGAGAGAGAGAGAGAGAGAGAGAGAGAGAGATAATCTACCTAAGAAAAATTACCATCATATTGTTGAGGTGTATGAGGACTGCCAATCTTGACTAAACTTGATATGGCAATGTGCCAAAATTGTCAATTAGGAAAAATATGAATGTCTAGTTTCAAGAGGAATGTTTACTCTTATGATGATGTTTAGAAATTAGTTCATACTAATTTATGTAATTCTATTAGAGTGAGAAGCTACTATGGAGATAAGTATTTTATCTCATTTTTTGATCAATACACTAGGATAATGACTGTGATGTTTCTTAAAGAAAAATATGGAAATTTTTAAATGTTTAGGTGATATTTGGCTAGAGTTAAGAAATATATAGGTAAGAAATTGAAATTCTTAAGATCTAATAGAGGAGAATATATTTATCATGGACTATGCAAGACCACTAATGATGGAAAATAATATCTCAAAAAAATTCAAGATAAATTTTTTAAGTACCATGTTTAATACCTTGAATAGATTCCATTGCAAGAAATGTACTAATAAAACACCTTTTAAAATTTGGTATGGCCATGTACCTAATCTAAATTACTTCAAAGTTTTTGGAAGAAAATGTTATATTATGAAAGATACTAGGAAAGGTAAATTTGATACAAAATGTGATGAAGGCATTTTCCTAGGATATTCCACAAAGAGTAAGGCATACAAGTGTTTGAATTCCAACACTAATAAGATTGTGGAAAGTGAAAATGTTAGATTTCATGAATATGCATAAAATAATGAAGCTAAATGTATGAAAGAATCTAAAGATTATATAAATTTTTTATATTTCTATGAAGAAGAAAATAGTACTATACCTAAATATGAGAGATTTTTTGAAGTGATGTACATTGAGGACTTTGTTGAGTTTCAACAAAGGAGTGTTGTAGAGAAACAAAAACCTACCAAGTGTCAAACAATTGAAGCCATCTAATAGGTAGTGATTGTTGACCATTAGTTAGATAAACTTGTTATATAGCTAGAGACACAGGAAGAAGAATATGAAAAGGTTGAATATGTTGAATCTAATTAACTACTACAATAAGTATGAAGATCCAAACTTGTTTTAGAAAAGTAAATAAGAAGACATCACACAAAAGATCAAATTTAGTGGAGATAATGAATCAAGAGATATGAAAATAAACAAATTGAAGAATGATAGATGTTTTTTGTGAGTTTGAGACCATAATAGTTAAGGATGCACTTGAAAATGAATATTGTATAAGAGCTATGAATCAGAAAATTGATCACGTTGAAAAGAACAAAACATGGATATTAGTAACTAGACCAAATAAAAAGAATGCAATTGGAAAAAAGTGGGTATTCAAAAATAGGATAAATGAGAAAGGTGAAGCGACAAAGAATAAGTCAAGAATAGTTTGTGAGAGATATGCACAAGTAGAAGAAGCTGAGTATGTTCAGATGTTTTCTCTAGTTGCAAGGTTGAAAGGAGTAAGAACTTTTCTTGCATATGATTGTTAAAAATGTTTTAAAGTTTATTAAATAGATGTGAAGTCTTCATTTTTTTTGGGATACTAGAAGAACAAGTCTACATTGAACAACATGAATGATTTTTTGAACATAGCAAGAGAAATGTGGTATGAAATTTTTACAGAGCTTTGTATAGTTTGAAACAAGCCCCTATAGAATGCTATGAATTGTTACATACTTATTTTGTATAGAATTTATTGCAAGAACTAATGATAACAACAATCTATACTTAAAGAGTGGATTTGAGAACAAGGTATTGCTAGGTGAAATTTTTGTTTATGATATCAATTTTGAAGGACAAGATTTATTATGTAAAACTTTGCAAATGAAATGAAGAAAGAATGTGAGATGTCAATGTATGGAAAAATTGAATTCTTTTTTGGTTTATAACTCTATCAAAACAAAGGAATAATACACATTACACAATCAAAGTATATTAATTAGATATTGAAAACCTATGGTATGGAAGAGTCAAGACATATTGGAACACCTATGGCTACTAGACATAAAATTTCAAAGAATGATGATTTTATAGAGGTAAATCAAACATTGTACATATAAATGATTGACATATTGTGATATTTTGTTCATAGAAAACCTCACATTGCATTACAAGTTGGAATAGTTGCAATATTTTCTTCTAATCCTAAGGACAATCAAATGATAGTTTCAAAAAAAATTATGAGATATATGAAAGGAACATATGACTATGATTTATGTTACAAGAAGAATTAAAAGTTTGAGTTGAAAGTACACACACACACACAAACATAATGATGTATATATAGATACATATTGTTGACATTATGGTCAAATTATTTGTCAATTAGTGTCAAAACACTTGATCATGTGATTGGTTACATTGTTACCAACTTCACACTGTAAACCAAGTTGTTACATTGTTACCAAGATTCACAATGTAAACCAACATTTATAGTGTAAACTGAGCAAAGCAAAAAAATAGTGTAAAATCAGCTATCCATGTTAAGCAAGAAGAAGGAAAGTAGTATTAACCAAGTTGCGGTATCAATCAAACTCTATAGTGTCAAAGAAGTTCTATAGTGTTTTACAAGTCATAAATGTTAACTAAGTTCAAGCTACTCCCAAGTGATCAATGTGGACTGAGCTCTAGTGTCAACTAGGTGGTAGAGCTTTCTGTGTTCACTATGTTGCCAAGTGTCAGTATATCACCTGAGTGGTCTTTAGAATCTAAGTATGAGCAGTGAGTCAACTTGGGGAATATTTTTGAATATATTGTTGTAGCCAAATTTAGATGGTAAATATTTGGATTGGTATATATGAAAGGTATCTTGTAAAATCAAAAAAGAAGTAAGAGAGAGAGCAAGCAAGTATGAATGTGAATTAGAAGACTAAAGGCTACAAAAACTATAAGGAAAAGAAGAGTCCCATCCATCACATCAAGGGGATCATTTCTACATCAAAGGAATCTCAACTAGAAAACTAAGTTGCAGAGTAGAGATAAGCTACTGGTTCATCCTAATAGGTGCGTCTGTCAACTCCTCTAACAAGGTGGACTTAATAGTCCTATGCAGAATCTCCTAACTGAGTACATACTTTATTGTATTTTATAAATCCTTTCATAAGGTGGACCTAATAGTCATTATTGCTCATGATAGAGAAGATCACTAGAAGTAGTTGATTGTAAGCCTTCACAAGCCACCTTCATACTATAATAATAAAGCTTGTGGGTATCATTTCCATCCCAATTTTACTTTCTATTTGGAAGGTTTTTGGGTTACCAAATAATGTGTTAAGTTTTGTGAATGTTTTAATTGTTTTCAATCTTTCATGGACACAGTTAGATCAAATTAGTTAATTAGTGAATTGAAGTTAAATTTTTATTAGTTCCTGATTCACTCCCCCACCCTCTCTTAGTAACCTAGCCCATGAAACATTTCCAACAATTGGTATCAAAGCATCTAGTTCTCATATCATAAGTTTAGTAGCTTGAGAAAAGATAAGAGGAAATGGAACTATACATAGTAGAGAAAGCCATTGAAAATAAAAAATTGAATTTGTAGATGAAAATGGAACAATTCAATAAATTGAAAGAGAAACTCTCTTAGTCCTTGAAAAGAAGGAAATATCTAGATAGAAAAATTAATGAAAATACCTACATTAAAGTAATAATGGAAGACATTTTCCAATATAGAAGTTCAAATGAAGTTGATGCATCAATCAAAGAGCTACTTGAGAAGAACCTTATTCTTTATGAAGAAGTCAAAAAACTAGAACAAGAATAAGAAATTTAGTCAATCTGCATGTGTGAAGGCATGGAACAAAAGGATATAGCTAAAGAAGAAAAATGATTTCTAACTAAAAGGATAGAAGAAAAAGACAATGAAGTTCAACACCTATCTCTTCAATAAGAATATTTGATGAGTCAACTCAATTGTGAAAATCAAGAACTTACCAACTTGAGGACAGAAAATGCAAGATTGCAAAATGATCTTAGCATAGAAATGAAAACCAATGGAAGGATAATGAAATCTTAAGAAACTATGAAAAAATTAGATAAGAAAAATTAAATCAGACATAAATGCAAAGCTAGATTAGGCTGTACAGATGACGGTAAATCATCTCAGCAAGGAGCTCAAAAGAATAAAAGACCTACTTGTAATCATTGTGGAAAGATAGGGCATACATAAAAAAAGTGTTAGAGAAATAGTATATCAAAATTTAGTTGAAAACATTACAATTATAACAAGAAAGATCATAGAGAAATTGAATGCACAGAGAAAACCAAGTTTGAAGGAAAATGTTTCAATTGCAACAAACAAGGGTACAAATTTTCAAAATACAAGACCAAGAAATAGAACCCAACATAATAGATTGTGAAATCTATCTTTAGTTGGGATTATAACACATGGTGTAAATGTTACTTTTGTGGTGAACATGGACACATCAGAGAAAATTGCATAAGAACTCATATGAGAATAAGAGACCGTACAAGGAAATGTTTTGTATGCAAAGAACTTGGTCATCTAGAAAAAAACTATATGAACTAAGCTATAGTTGAAGATGAAAAGAAAGTAAAGGCTAACCATATAATAAGTCAAATGAAGTAGCATTGAGTAAAGAAATCTGTAGGGAATGAAAATTAAAGTCATGAAAGTGTTAACAACCAAGTTAATGAGTTGGGTGATTCAAGCATTTCAAACTAATTATCCATGGAGATCACTTGAACTATGATTGAAAAGAAGCACTTTATATCAGTTCCAAACAACAAATAAGAAGATCCAAATCAATATTTTAGATACCTTGAGATCACTGAGTTGGATATCAGTTTGAATCAATGTCTTAGACCTTACCAAGAAAGGTTAGGTTGCATAACTGTTAGTTCAAGAATTTTCAAAGTTGTTATTTTTATTTTTCTAGTTCACTCCTACTTTAAATTATTTATTTTGAACCATTGGTCCTACCTATTTTCATTTTCAATTTGAGGTACAATAAACCCTTTTGGTAATTCATTAGAGAATCTCGTCCTATTAGTCCTTCCTTCCTTTATGTTTATTTTTTACCAAGTCTAATCCTTCAATTTATTGACGCCATGGCCAAAGATTTAGTAAATGTATTTATTGATGCCATGGCCAAACATTCAAAATTTTACTATGTAACTCATTAACCCTTTGTACCACTTGTAAATGGAATGAAGAAACCTTGAACCTCTTGTATCATTTGTACCATTTGAACCAAGTTCATTTCAACTCACTTTTGATTCTCATGCAATATTGTTGGTGGGCCCTAGCTTGACATGTCATAGAGTCCAAAGAGGAAATGCTCTACAGATGGATGCCTTGTCAACTTTAAAAAACTCATGTATGACTTCATAATTTGTGGAAAGGTAGTGAATAATTAATGTTTGAAGCGAGGCAATAATTAATAATCATGTTAGGATTTAGATTTGAGGGACAAAAGTGAAGATTTGACATATGCAAAGGAAAAAAATCTTAATTTCTATTTAATAATGGACTCCATCTTGTCCCATCACCCTTTTGTCACAACATGTGTAATTCATTGCATTCTTCTCATAATTAATACCCTAGCTCTATTGTGAAGTGTATATGATGAAAATATTTTCTTTTCAAAAGGCATAAATTTCTTTAGCTAGTTTAAATATTAGTAGCAAGATTTTGAGAAATGAGAATCAACTTTTGTAGTTATCATAGTCATTGCTCTCTAGGTAACTCTTGTATTCTCTAACTATTTTTCTTTCACTTGTTAGAAAGAAAGAAAGTGACTGCTTCTTTGATTTTCAAGCAATGGGGGCAATTTTAATTCATGAGGTCTACATTGCATATATTCAAGAATACCCATAGCCTACATAGTAAGTCACCCATCATGTCAGATAAAGACCTTTTAGGAGTTGATCTAGGGGGAATAATAGAAAGGTTATGTGAGAAACTTTCAGAACCCTTTTCTACTAAATTCTTTGATACCAATTTCCTTATGGCCTCCACCTTCCTGTCAGAAAATCCATGTTTTCAAATGTATGATATGCCTAACATAATTTTTTAAAAAAGAGATAGAATTTTGTTACTGAGAGTCACTAGGGAAACTATGTCCAAGTTGTTTCACCTTGATGAATAAGATTTTTCTGATTTGACTCTTGCATTATCATTGGCCATATTTTTAGAAAATTCTAACATCTATAGAACTATCATTTCAAACAATTGGACTGAAGCTTCATACAAAGGTATCTCTAGGTTACCAAAAACCCTCAAGAAAAGCCAAATGATCTCACAACTTCATGATGTAATGGTTTTGTTGTGCTAGATTTTTGGCTCTCCAGATTTGTATCCTTTTGAAGAATGAATATACTTTTATATTTAGATTTTGTTGAAGGGGTCTCAATTCTTAGGCAAGGCAAAGTTGATTTCTATTTCTTTGAGAAATTAGCTTAGGGGAGCTTTAAACTTGAAGAAAGATTTCTCTATGTCTTCATATCTAATTTATATGCTAGCCAATACTTAGGACTTATATTATCTACCCCATGAACCTTGGACTAAAAATATTACTATCTTGTGTTTCATAAAGATAAATCCTTTGGGAATTGCAGGAAAATTCATGATATTTTCTTAGGGAAAATGTGTTTTGAAATGAAGGATACTCCCCATCATAGATTCTCTCATGAATCTCAAAAGTTTTTTCAATCCTTTGGTAGCATATACATTCAATTTCCCAAATTCAGCTATGTGAGGATCGTTGGTTTCGATGAGGAACCCTTACGACTCCCTAGATTTAATCTTGATTATTTTATCTTGGCAAGGGTGTCTCAGTAATTAATTTTAGTCATAAACAAGTTTACTTACAATGAAGCTTTTGATATCATATTCCCACCCAAAATAGGCAAACTAACTTGTCAAAGTAGGAAGATGATACATGTATAAATTTAGACTTGGTCAATTTTCATCTTGATTCTGATCATGCTAGACAAAACTTTGATAGAAAAGTGATAGCTCATAGCTTGTTTGAATCCCATGTGAAGTTTCTATATGTCCCTAATATTGAAGACTATTGGGAGGACTATGCAAATGAACTGGAAGTTTGGAGGATAGAATCTACTAGGCTTACTATTTCCCAAATTAAGATTTTTCAATTGAATTTGGATATAGATGTTGTGGATATTATAGAAGATCAAGTAGATTTAGCATACATCCAAATAACCAAGTCTTTTATTTCTAACATGGCCATTATAAACTGGGATTTTGAAGAAGAAGATGATATGCTTGAAAGAATAAAGGCTCTGCTTGAAAGAAAAAATTCTTAGATAAAAATAAAAAAGATAAAATATGCTAAAAAACCAATTGATTCTGCTTCTAATGCTAATCTCAAATTTGTAGGTAGTAGGAAATCCTCAAGGATTTTTAGGGAATAAGGAAATAATACCCCCTAGTACAAAAGGCTCACTCAAAAAAGAGAACCAAGATTTTGACACCTGTTGGACCTAATGAAGGTATCTAGGTTGATAATGAACCTAACAAGGATATGGGTTTTGTGCTATTGATAATATTGAGTGAGTTCAAATGATAGTTTAAACCTCTCCTCAAAGGATAGAGAATGTGAATACTCTAGTCAAAGGAAATGAACCTCAAAAAATTCCTGATTCCACACTAAACTGATTGATTTCCTCATTTAATAGAAAGGGAAGTCTAGTTCCTATTTGTTTTTCTTGTCGATGACATTGTGATTAAGTATACAACTAGAGTCTCAAAGTCCAAAAGAGCTATAATCTTGGCTAGAATAGTGTTTGAAAAAGAAATAGGCAACAACATTGTTGAAGTGGCCACTTATGATCACAAAGAAGACACAAATACATTAGGGGTGATCAATTGGGAGATGAAAGAACACTACGTGGAATCATCCACTAAACATATTAGTCTACAATCACAAAAAGATGGTGTTGAAAAGAATAAATTAAAGGCAAAAATATATGAAATGGAAGAATACATAAGATCATTAAAGGGGCAAAGTTAAATGTTTGATGGTTAATCAGCGCACGTTTGATCATAGTGCAACCAAGAATCAACAATTGATGAATGATCTAAAGAATGGAAAGGCTGCAATTTCTCTCATCCATAGCTAGATAGACTATGTAATGAATCTTCTCACTAAATTTATATGGGATTTGCATAAGATATTTACTTTTGCTGAAGTGGTGATAAGTGAAGCCCAAATACAAGTGGTAGTGTGGAAAGTAGAATATGAAAGGCTACTCAGTTATCATGTGTGGAAGAGTATGGCCCAAATAAATTCTTGGAGAAAAGTCTTTTACATTTAGTTGACATAGGGCTTATTCATTTATTAAGAAATAACATAGCTTGGTAGGTTTCTAACTATGGTTTGGCCATCTCTTGTGTACAATCTTTTGAAAAGGAAATCAAAAAAATTTAGGATGGTGTGAACAAACATCTACGAATCATTAATTGAACTCCTTTTGCACCTTTCGAAGAAAGGGGTTCTTATGTGGAGGAATTAGTTAAACAATATGAAGAACCACTAAATGTGATCAAAGATGGAGCTGAACTAACTGTGGAAAACCTTACCAAAATTGCCAAGGTGGAGACTATGATCAACGTGTGCAACCAAAAACCCTTAGAGTATCTAGATAGCATCACTAAGTTGAAATAGGGGAAGGACACATGGAAAATTTGTCTATAGAGCATAAAAGTTTTGAAAAATAATGCCATGTCTGAGTTCATAGCTACATACAAAGTTTGAAAGGTTACACAAGGACCATCTAACCTAGACGAGGACGAAGAAGATGAAGAGACATTGAAGAAGTAGGATGATGTCTCTCTTTGACAAGACTATTCTTTTCGTTTATTTGTAAAGTTTAAACTATTAATCAGTTGTTTCTTGGGTCAGCGTACCCATTAAACTTGGTTATTTTAACTACTTTAAAATTGTCTGAGAATTGGGTTTTGATGGAGATTCTCAAACATTACTTTATTTAAGCTAGAAACTTAGTAGTGTAGAGGGTTCGCTATTTTTTATCAAAATCATAATGTGAACATTAATCTAGTTTTTAGTTGTTATGGAAATATTTTAGATTTCTAGTTTTATTTAGGAACAAGATTATTTTTGGATGATAAAATAATCTATAAATATATTTGAAGGCTTTATGCTTTGATTTGTTCTCTATTGGTTTATGATTGAATCAACATCAAATTATGGGATCTCTTTCTAATGTTCGGTTCTTATATTGTGCATAACATAGATGATCTATTTATTTCATATTTCTCTTGAATAGTGGTTGATGGGGGAAACTATGAGTTTTCTTTGTTCTACACAATATTTTTATTTATTTAGTTGTTATTTATTTGATTATCCCCATATTGATGGGATGCCTTATTACTTTTCGGTTAAAAGTAATTCTTACTTGAGAGATATTTTTTATTGAATATTTTGTAAAGGGAGCTAAACCTTATTAAAATTTAGAAAGGAAACAAAGAAGCAAAAATTCATCAACTATTTGAAAATTGTGTTTGTCTTATGAGTTTGGGCATAAAGGGTTTTAATATTTTGTTTTATAACAAGAAAAATCTATTTACCAACAATAACCTTACTAATCAAGGGCAAGTTATATAACCTTACTAAATAAGGTTAGTTTGTATGACCTTATCAAGCAAGGTCTGGTTATAGGACCTTACCAAGTTTGGAATTCTAACTGAGTTTAGAAGGGGTATACAGAGTTTAGAGATGTAATCGATTGTGTTCTTACTAAGTTGAAGATAGAAGGTATTTGTCAAGTTGAAGACCTAACTAAACATCTCATGCCTGCCAAGTTAAACAGGTTATCACGAAGCAATATTTCATACCATGAATTTATGGCAATCTTAAAGACAAAGTTTGGTTAAAAGGAAGAATCAAAGGTTTTCATTTTTCACCATGATTTCTAGAGCGATTAAAGAAGAGCAATTCTTGAGCCCCCTAAGAGATTCAGAATGATTCAATGAAAATTTTATCAATCAACATTAAGTGTCATGGCATCCTCATTGAGAAATAAATTTAAGGGATCTAAAATATTGGTAAGAGACATTGAGCATGGAATTATAGAATTCAAACTTTTTCCAATGATTGCAAAGGAATTAGACCTAGCCAGTATTCACTCTCAAATTCCACCAAAGGTGCTATTGATACATGCCATTAGATCTTTTTAGAACTATTAGATTAAAGAATTGGGAACTTTCAAAATGAATTAGGCATATCAAGCATTATGTGTGGATGGAAACTTAAAACCCACTTGCATAAACACCTAGAAGTGAAGGGTTGAACCCACATTCTTCATATGCCAATACATTTCCAAATTATGTGGATTAAGCTTATCATAAACCATGTTCATAAAATAAAATTTTGGCTCAATCAACCCATCATGATTACCAATAAGATGATCCACAGGGGTACTGGGTTCCATATGCTGGAAAAATCAAAGACAACCAAAACCCTAGGTCGGGTTGAATTGGAAAAGAAGACTCTTGTTGAGTGGGATAGTAGAGGAATGAATCTTAATGGTATTATTGACATGGAAATTAAGTTTTAAATTCATGTGATTTCACACAAAATATATGGTTCCAACCAACTTAATAGTGTCCCATGTGAAGCTGTGTACTTGGCATACAAAGTAGTAAAGAACAATCTTCCTTTCGATCTTGCTGAGCTCTAGCTGAACTAGTTGAGAAAGAATATGGAAATCATCTAAGAATCCAAGACAAATCCATGTACATTTGGTTCACTTTTTGTATGTTTATTCTTTTATGTTAGGATTATTTTTTCCTTGAAAAGGTACTATAGTATGCAAGAAAGATACACTTATTGTATATTAGATAAATGAATTTATAGATCATATGGGAGACAATTTTGAGGGCATCATGGATGTATAGTAGGTTCATGATTTCAAAGCAACTGGTTGATGATTATGAACAAGATATATGTTTTCTTGTGGATTATTATAAGGTTTACATTTAGGCAATCAGGCCTAGAGTTTCATGGGTAAGACCTCTTAGATATGAGTTAAACATTCACGATACTAAGGATATCATAGAGGCTTTTGTTAATGAGCCTATGGACTCCAAAGAACCATATTTTTGAACATATGAAGAGGTAAAAATCAAAATTTAACTTGAATTCAAGATTCCTCAAGCCCTGAAGAGAGGAAGGAAGAAGTTTGAAAAGATTCAAAACGAGAATGTGAAATCTAGTTCCCCTCTTCTACTCACAGAAGGTAAGAGTGATGAAATTGAAGAGGAAGAAAAAGAAGTAGAGGAACATGAAGAATAAGAAGAGAAAGAAACATAAGATCCTCCAAAGAAAAAGGGGAAAGTAACCTTAACAAAAAGAGCCACAAAGACCTCACCTGCCTTCTTTACAGGAAGACCTGCAAAGTAAAGGAAGAAGCTAAAACTTCAAAATGAAGATAAAGATGAAGAAGAGAAGTAGATAAATTTCAAAGTATTTTCCCCAACCTTTGAATAAATACCAAGAAGACTCATAGAAGGTGGAGGTATGATATATTTCAAATATCTTAAGTATGAAAAAATAAGTGATCCTGAGTAGAAAAGATGGCTAAATGTAAATACTCTTTGAGTGAATTAACTAGTCAAATTCCAAATATTATACTTACAATTTAGTTGCATCTATTTGGGATAATGTTGTAATGGTTTCCAAGGATACCATGAAACAAACCTTGAGAAAGGTAATACTAGAACTATCAGATAAAGAAGTGAAAGAAGCATTGAAGAAGCATGAACAAAAGTTAACTCCCAAGTTCAATGCACTCCTAATTTTGTCAAATGATATTGAATCTATTGTACAACCAAATTACAATGCATGGAAGAACATTTATGGATTAAATGTTCCAAAATCCATAGAGGAAATAGTGCAATTGGATAATGAAAAATATGATGAAGAGAACAGAGATGATCAATAAGTTAGTGAAGGTCTACCTAAGATTCAAGATATTCAAGATTTAGATTTTGAGAAGATTATAATAGAGGTAATGGCCTCCCTCCCTAACTCTTTGAGAAAAACATTAATGATAGCTAGTTTGAAGGCTGCATTTGAGTCACAAACAATTGAGTTAAACATTGTTCATCCAAGCACCCAATTGGTTGTTTCAAGCATTGTTTTGTCACTAATGTCAAACCTACTATTTTTTGGTAAGATAGCTACTTATATGATTTAAGTCCTATCACTTTGTTTATTGATGAAGAGGATTTGATCAAAAGATGTAACAATAGCACCTAAAAGAAAGGTTGAGTTATTGTTATGTAAAAGAAGTACAAGAATTAGTTAAGACAATGATCACATGATGTATTGATAATCTTCTTAAGGTTATAAAGGTTGGTTACACTAAGAAATTTTTGAAGAATAAATTGCACAAAGTTTCTTTGTCAAGCTTGACTAAGTGGATAGTAGGTGTCAAGCAAAGTCAATGCAAGCTAAGAAAAAAAATTAGTTGGAGCTAAATAAAAGTATATTCTAGTGTATGTCAAATATAATAGTGGATTCTGATTAAATTTTAGTTAATGCCAAGCACTAGTAAACATTAGTTCATGCTAAGTAATTTCACAAAGGATGTCGAGAAACATAGTTTGTTCTGAGCATCAGAACCGAGATAATGCCAAGTGGCTACATTATTTAAAAGATTATGAATTCAATGGATCAGAGATGATAAGTTTGTTTTCTTAGATTATGTGAACCAAGTAGAAGATAAGGTTGATGAGTTGGTTGCACATAATTCAAGGTAAAACATTTTTATGCAAATTCAAAGAGGATTCAAGGAAAATTTTCTAGAAGAGATATGGAATGCGGGATAGATTCATTGTATCCTACCTAATCAATCCTAACCCTAACTTAGAAAATGGAGAATGAATGACAAAAGATGTTAATTTCCTATTTATAGGATTGGTTGGTCAGAACCAAAGGTTGTCATGTATGAGAACCTAGGGAAGACAAGGAGTCAAGGGTTTTGCTTCATCAAGTGAAGTAAGAGAAGAGACTGCATTAGCATGGTAAGCAAGAAGGCTTAAGTGTATGAATGCTTGAAGGGTGAACAAGATATCAAAGATGCAATGTATGAAGGCCAAGAAGAATGGAGGACTGAATAGTGATCTATAATCTACAAATAAAGTTGTAAGTTATTATCATATCAAGCCTTACTATTACTCCTTAACAATTGTATCAGTCTAGGGTAAACACCTTGGATTAAGGTTGACCTAATAGTCATTTGCAAATCCTTTAACCAGATAAAAATCCAAGTTAATGATCTAAAATCCTCTAATAAAGCTCACTCCTAACAGGGTGATTGAAATATTTTAACATGGTCACATTTAATAGTGTGTATTGTAACCTTTAATAGGGTTGGTCTTTCATAGGGCGTCACTTTAGAAGACTGAAAAGAGTAGCATGTTACTAGTTATTTTTCCCAAATTATGTTTCCACATAAATCATTGTGTCAAGTGTCTTGATGAGTCTATTATGTTTCATGTTTACATTTCTACAAGTTGATTTGACAGTAACCTACAAGTTTTAAGTGATTGCATAATCTTATGGATGCATGTATGATGAATAAAGTTTTATGGCTTCACTAAGTTGTGAAAAGTTTTATTTATAAATTTGGAACTTGGATAACTCATTCACCCCCCCCCCCCCCCCCCCCCATCTAAATTATTCTAAAGTATTCCAACAATTAGTATCAGAGCTATCTACTTAAGAGGACTAGTTTGAAGGTACTAGAAACAGAAAGATCAAGATGTCAAAAAGAGAAGTACCCAAGCTTAATAGAGATAACTTTCCTGCATGGTAAATTTTAATGAAGCTTATCCTTGGAGGACTTGGAGATCATGCAAAATCTACCATTACCACTGAGCATGTTAATCCTATTAGAGCCTCAACTATTCAGGATATCAAAAAGAAGAAACCAACCAACCTGGCAATGCTAGAGATTGCCCCCTTCTGTGAGTTATGCTAAATTTGATAATATCAAAGGTTTTGATAGTGCAAAGAAAATGTGAGATGCCCTAACTACTATCTATGGAGGAGATGCAAATATTCTAAGAACCAAAGATGAAAGTCTCAGAGGTAAGCTTGATGATATGAGAATGGAAAATGGTGAAAGTATTGCTCAATATGTTGTAAGGATAAAAGAAGTTGTTAATGCAATAAGAGGAGCTACTTTTAATATAGATGATGAAACTATACTAAGAATTTTTTTAAGAACATTGTTACCTATATATGATATTATAGTTTTTGCAATTCAAGAACTAAGATGTATTCTAGAGAATAACATATCACTTGAAGGTCTAGTAGGTTGACTCAATGCTTTCAAGCTATCTAACTTTGACAATTACAAACTTGAGAAGATTGAATATGCTTTCAAAGCTAAGGTGTCATTGAAAGAATCTAATGAGAAGAAGAATAAAAAGATAAAGTATATATCCAGTGATAATGCTATAGATGCGGAGGATGTAGAACAACTTGAAGCACTACTGGCAAGAAGATTCCACAAAGGTAAAGGCAAGTTCAAAGGTAAATTACCTATCATTGGATTTAATTGCAATGAGGTTGATCATATTGTTGCTAGATGTCTAGAGAAGAAGAACTATAGAGGTGGTGACAAATACAAGAGTAGGAGAGATGAAGACAGCAAAGACTAAAAAGACAAAGGTAAGAAGTCATGCTAAAATGTTGAAGAGGAAAAGAAAAAATGAATATGATGAACATGATGATGAAGTGGTGTATGTTGCAATGAAGGACAAATTTGATGAAATGAGGAAATTGCACTTGTGACTTGTTTGAACAAGAATGATAGATGGATCATTGATAGTGGGTGTTCACATCACATGAGTAAAGACAAAAGTAAGTTTATTACCCTGAATTGTTATCAAGAAAATAGTGTAAGATTTGGTAATGATGCACCATATTTGATAAAAGGAAAAAGGTTCTATCAAACTCACATATAAGATTTTATGTGACAATTCTTGCTATGTTGAAGGACTCAACTATAATTTTTTGAGTGTCACAATTGAATAATTTGGGATGTAAGGTTGATTTTGAAAACAAGATTTCTAAGATATATGACACAGATGGGAAATTGATTGAAAAGGGTGATCAAACTAGAAGTAATGTATTCTATTTTGATACAGAGGATACTACTTGTCTAATTGTAAAATTTGATGATGTACGACTATGGCACAAGAGGCTATGTCATGTTAATTTTGATAGCTTGGTTAGAATTAGTAACATGAGAAAAGTGAGAGGTTTTCCTAGCTTGAAGAACCCTAATAATGTAATGTGCAAACAATGTTAGTTAGGTAAAATGAAAAAGTCAAGTTTTCAGAGTAAATCTCATACCTCTAAAGGTATACTAGAGATTGTTCATACTCACTTGTGTGGACCAATTGATGTTCAAAGCTACCAAAAGATAAGTACATTATGTTTCTTGTTGACAACTATTCTAGAATGATGACAATTATGTTTCTGAAATAGAAATCTAATGCTCTCCAAATGTTTAAGTGGTACTTAGCAACAGTTGAGAAGGAAACATGTAAACACTTGAAGTGTTTAAGATCTAATAGAGGAGGAGAATTTACATCAAATGAGTTTGAGATGTTCTATAATGATAGAGGAATCAAAAGATAGACATCTGCATCTAGAACCCCTCCACAAAATGAAATTGGTGAAAGGAGGAATAGATCTATAGTGGACTATGCTAGAACACTCATGATGGAGAAGAATGTTGCTTTGAAATATTGGAGAGAAGCTATAAGTATAGTTTTCTATACCTTGAACCATGTACAAGTCAAGAAAGGTACTCATTCAACACCTTTTGAACTATGGTATGGATACTCATCTAATGTGAAATATTTTAAGCTATTTGGAAGAAAATGTTACATTCTTAAGGACTTTAGGAATGGTAAACTTGATGTAAAAAGTTAAGAAGGTATATTCCTAGGATATTCTACAAGAAGTAAAGCTTATAAGTGTTTGAATACTAACACTAACAACATTGTGAAAAGTGTAAATGTGAATTTTGATAAATATACAGAAGTGTACGAGGCTAAACCTATGAAAGAACCAGAAGAATACAAATCAATTTTTTACTTTTATGTAGGTATGATTGCTAAAGAAGATGATGCAAATCAAGCTATAAACCAACAAAAAGTTTTAGTGACTGCCAAGTCACACGTTATGAATGCCAAGTTGCATTCAGGAATCGAGCTAAATTTGGATGCCAAGTTACAAAATGAAGTATATGCACATTCTGATTCTTAGATTAGTATACATGAAAGAGATGTTGAATTACTTGATAGAGAAGTACACAATGATTCTAAAGCTAAAAGATAAAATAAAGAAACTAGAGCTGAACCAAGATTGTCCAAGTATGTCAAAAGACATCATCCTACTACATAAATTATTGGAGACAAAGATGCTAGACCAATGACAAGAAATATATTGAGAAATGATACATGTTCATTGAGCATGAAGGAACCTAAATTAGTAAGAGATGCATTAGAAGATGTAGATTGGAGTAAAGCCATCGAAGAAGATATTGAACAAATACAAAAAAACAAAACATGGAGTCTAGTTCCTAGATGACAAGACAAAAATGTGATTGGCACCAAGTGGGTATTCAGAAGAAAGATAGATAAAAATGGTGAAGTCACAAGGAACAAAGCAAGATTAGTTTGCAAAGGATATGCACAAGAAGAAGGAATTGACTATGGAGAGTCAATTTCTCTTGTTTCTAAGTTAGAAGGAGTAAGAACTTTACTTGCTTATTCTACATACAAAGGTTTCAAAGTTTATCAAATGGATATTAAATCTACATTTTTGAATGACATATTAGAGGAAGAAGTTTACATAGAAAAATTAGAAGGTTTGCTTGATGTTAACAATAAGAACATGGTATGTAGACTACACAAAGCTCTATATGGTTTGAAACAAGCACCAAGAGCATGGTATGAGAGACTTCATAATTATCTTGTGAATATTGGATTTGAGAGGACTGATGATAACAACAATTTGTACATGAAGACAGAGCAAGGCAAATGCATTTTGTTATCTGAATTTTTTTTGATGATATCATATTTGGAGGTCAACAACTTTATGTAAGGATTTTACAAATCAAATGAAGCAAGACTTTGAAATTTCTATGTTTGGAGAGATCAAATTCTTTTTTGGTTTGTAAGTATATTAGATGAAATATGGTATATAGATCACTCAGTCAAACTATGTCAAAGAAATATTGAAATTTTTTGGATTGGAGGATTTAAAACCAATAAGTACACCCGTGGTGATATGACACAAGATGTCAATGAATAATGATTCAATTGAGGTGAATCAAACATTGTACAAGTCTATGATTAACAAATTACAATATGTAGTACATATCAGACTTGACATTGCATTATCTATAGGGATAGTTGCAAGATTCTCTACTAAGCCCAAGGAGAATGATTTGATGGCTGTAAAGAGAATAATGAGATATCTGAAAGGAACATAAGGGTTTGGTCTATACTACAAAAAAAAATGAGAAATTTGAATTAAGAGCCTATATTGATGTTGGTTGGGCTAGAAACATTGATGATAGAAAGAGCACTAGTTGAGAAGCATTTTTTTGGGCAAGAGGATAGTTACATGGACTAGAAAGAAATAAAATTGCACCTTAAGATCTATAGCTGAAGTTGAATATGTTGTTGCTCCTGTAAATTGTAAAGACATTATATGGATCAAACAACTACTCAAAGGTCTGAAGGAAGAGATCACAAAACTAGTAATACTTTATTGTGATAATATAGGTGTTATCAATATATCAAAGAATCATGTGATGTACACAAAGGCTAAGCACATTGCAATCAAGTATAATTACTTGAGAGAGTTAGTTCAAGATAAAGAGGTGAAGATGGAATATGTTAACACAAAAGAAAAAATTGTTGATGTCTTCACAAAAGCATTACCTAAGGATACTCATGAGTATCTAAGAGCTAAATTAGGGGTGATAACCCTATCAAGGGCTATCTAAGTAACAAGAGGAGTGTCTTGCATCAAACAAGTCGATGTTCATATGTTACAAATTTATGCACAGGATCTTACTTTAAGAGCTATCTAAAGTAATCAAAGAGATAAAACTTCAAATCAGTCACAAGTAAGGTAACAAAGGGAGAAACTAAAGAAACTAGAAAAACTTATATTTTCATTTTAAGATGACAAGTCTTTGTCATTTTTGTCAAAGAGGGAGATAGTTTTTGATCAAGGGAGAAATATAGAATGGATCTTGGAGGGAAATAATTGTTGATAAGGAGAAAAAAGAAAGAGAGAATACATAAAGAGAAATCCTAACATCTACCTAGTAAGAGGGAGATATAGCAAGAGGGAGATATAAGAAGATACTCAGAGGGAGTTATGAGGATGACTCAACAGAGTTTTGTAACCTATTCATAACATGGAAGTTGCTGATAGAGGGAGAGATTTCAATACAAAGAATTTTATTTTTTTGGGTATTGTGTTGGTCCTACTATTTTAACCTAGTTAGTTTGGTTAAACAAGGTGTTTTCCATTTGGTTGATTAGTTTCGTTTGCCATCAATGCCAAAGAGGAAGATTGTTGATAATAGATTCAAAAGAGATTGTTGAAGAAAATTGCATGTTTCAATAATTGTTTGATTAGTGATGTCAAACTTCCTATTTGTTGGTAAGACAACTAATTATATGATTTATGTACTATCACTTAGTTGATTGATGAAGATGATTTGATCAAAGGATGTAACACTAGCACCTAGAGGAAAGGTTGAGTTATGGTTATGTAAAAGAAGTACAAGAATTAGTTAAGATAGTGATGACATGATGTATTGATAATATACTTAAAGTTATAAAGGATGGGGTCCTACTATTTTAACCTAGTTAGTTTGGTTAAACAAGGTGTTTTCCATTTGGTTGATTAGTTTCGTTTGCCATCAATGCCAAAGAGGAAGATTGTTGATAATAGATTCAAAAGAGATTGTTGAAGAAAATTGCATGTTTCAATAATTGTTTGATTAGTGATGTCAAACTTCCTATTTGTTGGTAAGACAACTAATTATATGATTTATGTACTATCACTTAGTTGATTGATGAAGATGATTTGATCAAACGATGTAACACTAGCACCTAGAGGAAAGGTTGAGTTATGGTTATGTAAAAGAAGTAAAATAATTAGTTAAGATAGTGATGACATGATGTATTGATAATATACTTAAAGTTATAAAGGATGGTTACATTAAGAAAGTTTAGAAGAACAAGCTACACAAATTTTGTCTACCAAGCTTGACCAAGTGGATACTAGGTGCCAAGAAAAGTCAATGTAAGCCAAGTAGAAAAAAAAGTTGGAGCCAAGTAAAAGTATGTTTTAGTGTATGACGAGCAAAACAATGGATGTCGAGTAAAGTTTAGTTGATGTCAAGCACCAGTTACTTTAGTTCATGCCAAGTACTTTCATAGAGGATGCTAAGAAACATAGTATATGTTGAGCATCAGAACCTAGATAATGTTGAGTGGCTACATTATTTAAAAGATCATGAATTTGATGGATCTAAGCTAACAAGTTTGTTTTCTTGGATTATGTGAACTAGATGGAAGATAGGGTTGATGATTTGGTGGCACAAAGTTCAAGGAAAAACATTTTTAGGAAAATTCAAAGAGGATTCAAGGAGAAGTTTCTAGAAGAGATATGGAATGTGGGATAGATTCATTATATCCTACCTAATCCATCCTAACCCTAAATTGGATGATGGAGAATGAATGACAAAAGATCTTAGTTTCTTATTTATAGGATTGGCTATACAGAAGCAAAGGTTGTCATGTGTGAGAACCTAAGGAAGAAAAGGAACCAAGGGTTTTTTTTTCATCAAGTGACCTAAGAAAAGAGATTTAATTGGCATGGTAAGAAAGAAGGCTTAATGGTATGAATGCTTGAAGGGTGAACAAGTTATCAGAGCTACAATGTATGAAGGTCAAGCAGAATGGAGGATTGAATAGTGATCTATAATCTACAAATGAAGTTGTAAGTTGTTATTAGATCAAGCCTTACTTTTACTCTCTAACAATTGTATCAATCTAGGGTAAATTCTTTGGATTAAGGTTGACCTAATAGTCATTTTTAAATCCTTTAACTGGGTGACATTCCAAGCTAATGGTCTAAAGTCCTCTAACAAGGCTCACTCTTAACAAGGTGATTGAGATCATTTTAAAAGGTCACATTTAATAGTATGTATTAATAGGGTTGGCCTTTCATAGGACATCAGTTCAAAAGAGTGAAAAGAGTAGCATGTTATTGGTGATTTTTCTCAAATTGAGTTTTCACATAAATCATTGTGTCAAGTGTGTTGATTAATCTATTATGTTTCATATTTACATTTTTGCAAGTTGATTTGACAATAACCTACAAGTTTTAAGTGATTGCATTATCTTATGGATGCATGCATGATGAATAATGTTTTATGGGCTCACTAAGTTGTGAAAAGTTTTATTTATACATCTGGACCTTGGATAACTATTTCACACCCCTCCCCCCCCACTCCCCTCCCCCCCCTTCCTCACTCACTTCCCCTCCTATCTATTATTGTAAAGTATTCCAACACCTAGGAGGTCTTGGAGATCATGGATAATCTACCATTGCTAATAAGCATATTGATCCTACTAGAGCCCTAACTGTTGAAGAATTCAAAAAGAAGAAAGAACACAACTAGGAAATGTTAGGGATTGCCTCTACCCTAAATTATGTTGATTTTGATGATATCAAGGGTTGTGATAGTGCAAATAAAATTTGGGATGCTCTACACACCATCTATTGAGGTGATGCAAATGTTTTAAGAGCCAAATCTGAAGTCTTAGAGGTAAGTTCAATGATATGAGAATGCATGAAGGAGAGAGTGTTGCTCAATATTGCTCTAGGATAAAGGATGTTATTAATGAAATAAGGGGATCTACTAGTAAGATAGATGATGAGAATACACTAAGAAAAGTTTTGAGAACATTGCTACCCATCTATGCTATTAGATTTTTTCAATACAATAATTCAGATGTGTACCAAGTTCTAATCTAACTCTTGAAGGTCTGGTAGGTAGGCTCACTAATTTTCAGCTATCTAATGTTGAAAATTTCAAATGTGACAATGTTGAATTTAATTTCAAAGCCAAGTTGTCATTAAAGGAACCTAATGAGAAGAAGAAGAAAAAGGTAAAATATGTGTCTAGTTATAGTGATACAGATGAGGAAGATGTACAACAACTTGAAGCACTACTAGCAAGGAGATTTCATAGAGGAAAAGGAAAATTCAAAGGTAAGTTACCTATCATATGTTTCAATTGCAATGACATCTATAATCCATAAGAGAAGTTATAAGTTGTATCAAATCAGAGCTTTACTATTACTCTCTAACAATTGTATCAGTCCAAGGTAAATCTTTTGGATTAATGTTGACCTAACAGTTATTAGTAAATCCTTTAGTAGGGTGGCATTCTAAGTGAATGGCCTAAATTCCTCTAACAAGGCTCACTTATAATAGGGTGATTGATATCTTTTAACAGGGTCACATTTAACAGTGTATATTGTAACCTTTAACAGGGTTGGCGTTTCATAGGGCATCACTTCAAAAGAGTGAAAATAGAGTACCATGCTACTAGTGGTTTTTCCCAAATTTGGTTTCCACATAAATCATTGTGTTATGTGTGTTCATAAATATTTTATATTGCATGCTTTAGATTTCTACAAATTGATTTGACAATAAGGTACAAGTTTTAAGTGATTGCATATTCATTTGTATATATACATGAGTATGAATGTTTTATGGGTTCACTAAGTTGTGAAAAGTTTTATTAGTACATCTAAATCTTGGATAACTAATTCATTCCCCCTCTTAGTTATTCTAAAGTAATTCCAAAAACAAGAGGTTATGTCATGTTAAGTTTGATAACTTGGTTAGTATCAATAACATGAGAAGAGTCAGAGGTTTTCCTAAGTTGAAGAAACTTGAAAATATAATTTTCAAATAATGTTAGTTAGGGACAATGACAAAGTCAAGTTTTAAGAGTAATACTCATACCTCTAAAGGAATATTAGAGATTGTTGATACTGACTTGTGTGGACCAATCAATACACAAAGCTACAAAGGAGATGAGTAGATAATGATATTTGTTGATAATTATTCTAGAATAATGACTATTATGTTTTTCAAACAAAAATATGATGCTTTTTAAATGTTTAAGTGGTACATAGCAAGATTTGAGAAGGAAACATGTAAAATTTTGAAATGTTTGAGATCTAACAGAGGAGAAAAATTTAAATCAAATGAGTTTGATATGTTTTGAAATGATAGAGGAATCAAAAGACATACATCTACCCGTAGGAACCCTCTATGAAATATAATTGTTTAAAGGAGGAACATATCTATAATGGACTATGCTCAGACACTTGTGATGGAGAAAAATGTTGCTTTGAAATACTGGAGAGAAGTTGTAAGTATAGCTATAAATACCTTAAACCATGTGCAACTCAAGAAAGGTACTCATTCAACACCTTTCGAACTATGGTATGGATATTCACCCAATGTAAAATATTTTAAGGTATTTGGAAGCAAGTGTTATATTCCAAGGATTTTTAGGAATGGTAAACTAGATGGAAAAAGTGAAGAAGCTATATTCCTTGGCTATTCCATAAGGGTAAATAAAGCTTATAAGTGTTTAAATACTAACACTAACAAAGTTGTGAAAAGTGTAAATGTGAAATTTGATGAATATATGGAAGTACATGAGGCTGAAACTATGAAGGAACTAGAAGAATACAAATCATTTGTATATTTTGATGAGGGTATGCATGCTAATGAAGATTTTGCAAATCGAGTTGTAAATCAACAACAAGTTTCAGTGCCTACTGAGTCACATACTATGAATTCCAAGTTGAATTCAAAAACCAAGCTACATTCAAGTGCCATGTTATAGAATGAAGTCAAGGCACATTCTTATTCTAAGATTAGTGTATATGAAAGAAATGTTGAACTACCACCTCATAGAGATTTACATATTGATTCAAAAATTGAGAGACCAAACAAGGAAAATAAAGTAGAACCAAGAATATCTAAGTATGTCAAGAGACATTACCATACAACAAAAATCATTATAGATAAAGATGCTAGACCAATGAAGAGGAAAAAATTAAGAAATGCTACATATTTTCTTATCTAGCATGAACCTAAAATACTGAAAGATTCCTTAGAAGATGTGGACTGGAGTAGACCCATGAAAGATGAGATTGAACAAATTGAGAAAAATAAGACATGGACTCTAGTTCCTAGACCAAAAGATAAAAATTTGATTGGCACCAAGTGGGTGTATAGCAACAAGTTAGATGAAAATGGTGAAGTCAAAACAAACAAGCCAATATTAGCTTTTAAAGGACATGCACAAGAAGAAGGGATGGACTATGGAAAAACATTCACTCCTGTTCCAAGATTAGGAGTAAGAACTCTTCTTTCTTACTCTACATAAAAAGGTGTTAATGTTCAAAAAATAGATTTGAAGTCTAAATTTTTGAATGGTATAGAGGAAGAGGTCTATATAGATCAGCCAAAAAGAGTTTTTGTTGCTAAGAACAAAAACATGGAATGTAGACTACACAAGGATTTATATGGTTTGAAGCAAACACCAAGAGCATGGTATGAAAGACTTCATAATTATCTTGTGAAGATTGGATTTGAGAGGCCTGATGATAAAAATAATCTATACTTGAAGACATAGAAAGACAAAGGTATTTTACTATCGAAATTTTTTGTTGATGATATCATTTTTGGAGGTCAAGATACTTTATGTAAGACCTTTGTAAATGAAATGAAGAAAGAATTTTAGATCTCTATGTTTGGAGAGATCAAGTTCTTTTCTGGGTTTGCAAGTACATCATATGAAATATGGTATATACATCACTCAATAAAAATATGTAAAGGAGATACTAAATTTTTTTAGATAGGAATATTCCAAACTAGTAAGCACACCTATGGTGATAGGACATAAATTGTCAAAGAATGATGATTTAGTTGAAGTGAACCAAACATTGTATAGGTCTATAATTGGAAAATTCTAATATGTGGTACACAGTAGACATGATATTGTATTATCTATTTGGATAGGATCAAGACTATCTACTAATCCTAGGGATAATCATTTGATGACTATTAAGAGAATAATGAGATATCTAAAAGCAAAGAAGACTATGGTCTATACTATAATAAAAATGACAAATCTAAATTGGGAGCCTACACTGATGTTGATTGGGCTAAAAATATTGGTAACAGAAAGAGAACTAGTAGAGGAGCATTTTTCTTAGGAAAAAAACTAGTTACATGGACTAGAAAGAAACAAAAATGTATATCTCAATCTATTTCTAAGGTTGAATATGTTGTTGTTGTAATAAATTGTACAAATATTGTATTGATCAAACAGCTACTCAAAGGTATGAAGGAGGAAATCATTGAACCTATGGTACATCATTGTGATATTACAAGTGCTATAAATATATCAAAGAATCATGTGATGCATACAAAGACTAAGCACATTGCAATCAAGTATCACTACTTGAGAGAGTTAGTTCAAGATAAAGAGGGGAAGATGGAATATGTTAACACAAAAGATAAAATAGTTGATATCTTCAAAAAATAAATACCTAAAGATCTCATGAGTATAAAAGAGGTAAAATAGGGGTGATACCCCTATCAAAGGCTTATTAAGAAGCATGAGATGTGTCTTGCATCAACCAAGATGATTGACAAATGTTACACATTGATGCAATGGATATTACTTTAGGAGCTTCCCTAAAGTAATCAAAGAGTTGGAGCTACAAATTAGTCAAAAGCTAGGTGATCGAGGGAAAAACTAAAATTTTTCATATTTGCATATTAAGATGACAAGTCTTGGGCACTGATGTCAAAGAGGGAGAAATCCTAAAGGGAGAAAAGTAGAAATAAAGGGAGAAAAACTGAAATAAAGGGAGAAATCTAGCAATCCAAAAAGAGAGAAAGAAGATACAAAAGAAAAATTGAATACTTAGCCAAAGGGAGATAATGTCAAGGGAGATATAAGAAGTGATCTAGAGGGAGTCATAAGGATGAATTGATTGATTGTTTGTTGATCAAAACATAATTATATAACCTATTCAGAAGATGAAAGTTATGTATAGAGGGAGAGGTTTCAATACAAGGAATTATTTTTTCTTAGGTATTTTGTTGGTTGTATAGATTAAGTTTTATTTTCCATCAATGCCAAAGAGGGATATTATTGCAAAGAGATTGATATGAGTATGAATATGTGTTTCAATTTGTTTTCCTTGATGTCAAACCTGCTACTTGCTGGTAAGATAATTGCTTAGATGATTTGAGTAGTATCAATTTTTTGATTGATGAAGAGGATTTGGTCAAATGAGGTAACAATAGAACCTAGAGGAAAGGTTGAGTTATGATATGGAAAAGCAGTACAAGGATCTGTTGGAAATAATCAAGACTAGCTAGGTTATTGAGAGGGGAGAGGTGAATTAGTAACCTCAAAAACTTTAAATCAATTCAATACTTAATCCATTCATCATTCATTCATCTAATCTACTGTATGCATGAGAAAGACAAACATTTATAACACATGACCATAGAATTTTGGTGACCCAAAAACCTTCCAAATAGAAAGTAAAACTGGGTTGGGGATGATACCCACAAAACTTCAATACTGTAGAATAAAGTTGGCCTATTAGGGCTTACATTGATCAATTCTAATGATTTGCCATGTTAAGAGCAATTTTTACTACTAGATCTACCGTGTTAGAGGATTTACAAACATACAATGAAGTATGCACTCTATTAGGAGATTTATATAGAGACTGTTAAGTCTACCTTGTTAAAGGATTTACAAAATTGATTCACCTATTAGGATGACATAGTGGATCTACTTACAACTTGATTTATAATTAGATCCTTGAAGTATAGATCACCTCTTGTGATAGATGAATCTTTACTGCTCCTTGTAGACCTTAATGAATACTTTGCTTTGCTGCTGATTCATATTTACTCTTCTTAAATCATTACATGTCCATTCCTTGATATATACACATTGCAAATGATATAATGCATTATAGACACACACACACACACACACACACACACACACCATTCCAATAATTATAATTGTAAGGTCAGTTGAAAGACAAGTGAACAAAATATTACTGAGTCGGCCAAACAGTAGAAAACTCAGGTTCTTGAAGCTGACTTGGTGGCCTTCTGATACTTGGCATCCACTGCATTACTCAACATTTTTATACACTCAATAGAAGTAGAAGCTCAGTCCATACTAATCACACAATGTAGCTTGGAACTTGGTAACCATTGGAGACTCGGTAGATATAGTGTCACTCGATAAAAATTGAATCCTTCATTTACCTTTCTTTCACTTGGTAAACACTAGCTTCCATCACACAAATTGATGACTCAGTAGACACTATGAAGCTTGTTGAACACTATAGGCTGGGTAGACACTGCTAGACTACACACTCACTCGGTAGCTTCAAGAATGCTCGGTGTGAACTACTTAAGTGATGAACCTTCAAGGTAACCACTGAATACTCAGTATACACTATAGACTAAGTGATGAGCTTAATAATCATTTAGAATTGAATAAGTGTTGTCACTAATGAAAAATACAATATAATGCCAACAATCTCCCCCTTTGGCATTAGTGACAAAAAAACTTATGAGCCAAGCTTTGTGTACACTAACATACTAGATTTGATTTTTCAAAATTGATCATTGTAAACCTATTTTATATACATTTCTTACATGTCTTTACATATCTCCCCCATACATATTCCATGGTATATACACAGCTTATCACCGTACATATATCAATCTATTATATTCTCCCTTATTTTCTCCATTGTCTCTTACTCCCCTTGAATTTTACTATCTTTTACTCCCCCTTTTTGACAATAATGCCAAAGTTAATCATACTTATACATAGACACCAAAATGTGAGAGAAACTCAAAATGTACCTTAAGAATAAGAGCTAATGTCTTATCCCAATTCTCTTGCAAAATTTTGCAGATATGAAGTGCAACCTGGACTTCTGTTGATAGTTCCATCATATGATCTGTAACTGAAAAATTGTTATCATGGATCAATGTTTTTGAATAAGAAATATTCTTCTACATTGTGTCTATTATAGGAAGGATCATGTTCTGGATGTCTATTAGTGTAGACCAGATCCTTGCTTCCTCTCTCAAAAGTTTTGTCTACATGTTTGATAGGAATGTAATCTTTATGTGATGTATAAAGCTTGAATTGGGGTCAAGTTTCAACTTTTGATCACTAGCCTTCAGACCCTCATCAATTTTATTCAATTTTACCTTTATTCCTTTTGTGTACTTGGTAACATCATATAGCTTGGCAAAAAGGGATGTTACATTTGTAAAAGAATTTTCAAGATTAGCCAAAATTGTAGAAAGTTTTGTTTGCTTAATGGCTATTTGTTGAGCAATATGCTCAAGCATTTTATTGTCAAACTTTTTCTCTACCTTTTCTATAAGCTTCTCTTGGCCAAAAGTGTCCTCATTGAACTTATGTATAGCCTCTTCTAATTGTAAGAAAATGTGTTGAGATGAATCCACATCAACACCTATTGCCTTAGTAATTATATTTTTAGCACTTTCAATTATAGTGAATTCTCGATCTCTCTCATCTCTAAGTTGTTTCTACCGTTCTCTTTGCTCTAAACGTTGACTGACCAGTCTCATTTTATCAACTATGGTAGTATCTAGATTTATCTTAGGTATAATAATTTCCTTGTCCAAGTCTATATCCTCAACAATTGCCTTGCCAATAAGCAAAAGTTTTTGTGGAGTCTTTGGTTTTACTTCAGTGCTTACTTCCTTGGATTTAGAAATAGAAACAATAGTTGATGAAGTTGGACTAGCAGAAAAAACTTGAATTGATCCAACTGGAGGAAAACTGAGAGAGGTGCTAACTATATCCAAAATTGATGTGCTTCCCAAAAATGAAGTATCAATAGGTAATGTATCAATTGGAATATTTACAACTAAAGAGCTAATTGGAGCAAAAATTGATGCAATTGAAGCTATGGATGAAAAAATTCTAGAGCAAACTAGAAAACTTATTGTACATGCTGCAGTAGATGAATCATGAGCTAATGAAGAGGGTTGCAGCTTAGTAGATGAAGTGATTGACACTTCCATTGAAGATACTTGTAGCTGGTAGGTGGCATGTGATGATTGAGCTATTGATGTGGTAGTTGTGCTCATAGTCTCACTTGCAGAAGTTGTCTCCATAGTAGATGTAACAGTCTTTGGTGGAGAGTGAGGAAGGGATGGAATAACTTTTGCTGCAATTTTTACTGGATTATTATGTAATAGTCATCTTGTCTTCATTCTTCTTCATTGCTTCTTTTAGCTCTACATTGTTAAGGCTCAATAGCAACTGTCTCAAAGATTGTTCATATATATCCTTTGCAGTTTACATAGCTGATTCCCATCTGGGCTATAATCTTGCTAGTAACTCATTCAAAATTTGAGAGGCAATTTCATCATGGGAATATTTCCATTTTCCCATCTTGGAGAGTACTTGCTCCTCAATTTGAATTTTCATAACATTTGTTCTAGTTTCATATTTTAAAGCCTTGAAGCTTGAGATTCTTGTACCTTCTTCCATTTGTTTCAATCTTTCTTGGAAGGTGAGAGGGGGCTTACTAAATACAACTTCAATTCCTCCTTTCTTCTTTGATCTTCTACTAAACACAACTGTGGAGGTTTTGGGTAGCTTGGTAATGATTACCTTGCCCTTGTTTTTTACTACCTCTACCTCTTTCTTAGCTTCATCTTCATCTTCTAATTCCTACACCCCTTCTTCATCTTCACCTTGTCCCTTGGTAATCATTAAGGGATCAGTAACAGTTTTTAACTTTGAAACCTTTCTCTTGCCTTTATTAATTGCTTGAGGAAGTTTGATTTCTAGTTCTATTATGGCCTTTTCCTCATCATATGTTCCAAAAATTGGTTTCTTGGGATCTACTAGCTCATTCACTAGTGCTTCAAAAATATCCCTAGTTTCATCAATATTGACCTCATAAGGAAGAGGTTTCACCCATGCAACTTGGGGCCTGGCTGCCTAAATGTATACTTTATCACAATCAACCATAAAGCATACATCATCTTTGTAGTCTTCCACCAATTTTGGTAGAATTTAAAACCTATTATTCATCCTTTCCTTGAAATATTCAAAATAATTATCCATCATGCTATCAAAGTTTACACCCATTTCTGCTACACTCATTTATCTGATATAGAATAGGAATATTTTTTCTCCACACAACAGTTCCTTTGGATGGAAATAATTTTTGTACATAAAAGAAAAGATATGTCAAAAAAGAACCAAATTTGCAAGGGTTGTTCTTTGAAGTCCTAATGATGTCCATATTCTTGTTCAACTGTATTAACAATAATTCTAACAGATCAAATTCTAGATTTTTTTCACAACCTTGAATGCCAAATCCATGGCCTCACAGAGCACATTGTTCAAACAACTAGAGCTATAAATATTGTGAGCAATGATGTGAATGCCAAATCTTAATTCAATGTCAGAAATAGTGCTAACCTTCAAACCTCTACCGTCCCATTTAGCTAGTGTTTTCTTCTAAAGTTTGTCTTGACCTAGGGTTTTGGTAGCTTTTGCATTACTTAGCATGGGGAGACCAATAATCTTATGAATCATCTTCTTAGTGATTAATACTGGATATTCTAACCATAGTTGACCATTGTACACATGACTAAGGATGTACCTAATCCACTTAATCTAAAAACTTCTTGGCATATGCGAGATATGGGTTAATCCTTTGGTCTCTAGATGCTTATGCTCGAGTTTCAAAGAGCCATCAACACACATTTCTCCTAAGGCATTGTCCATATCTAGGTTTCCAATCTCTTGAACAAAATATTTGAAATGTGTATGAATATCATTGATAAAGAGTACCTTTGGTGGAATTTGCAGTTGAGCTCCATTGGGGTTGAGTGAATTTAGCTTGAAATTTGGCATTTTCCACTCCACACCCTTAACCAACATTTATGAACCTCTTTTTTCCTTGCTACCGCTGCTACTCCTAGATGCCATTGATGATTAGTAAAAGATAGAAATCTTTCAAACAAATCCTTTGCTCTAAAATTTCTTGAAATAGCTTAGATGCACCTGAATTCACTTAGCTCTGAGAATTTTGAAAATGCAGTGAGAAATGAAATTGAATTCTATCCTTTTGATGAAAATTTTTCCATTAATGCTCGGTAAAAAAGCTGTTGTCATGACATAGTGCTTGATAGGCTATCATTCACTCACTTGCTTAGTAGAAACTTGTGACTCAGTGATCGAACAAAACTTTTATTACTCCTGATCTAGCTCAGTTGAGTCTTTGATTGACCTTGCTTGGTATGACCTGATTTCTTATGACCCTTTGTATCTAAAATACTGATTGGATCTTTTTCTTTCTTTCATTTGGAATTGCTCTAGATATAGCTTGATGATACAATTCCATATCCTCTTTCATGAATCTTATTGGAAATGGTGGAGTCGCCCACTTCTTGAGTGATGTGGCCATCATTTGAACTATTCAGCTCAGTAGATATAGGAATCCACTATTGTCTCATCTATTTACGAATGCTATTAGCTTTAGCTTTCTTTTCATCTTCAATTCTTCTTATATTCATGAAATTCTTCGCTATATGACCAAGTTTAGTGCATGTATAACATCTTACTATTGTATTTCTTTTTCTCAAGTGATGCCTTGAGCAGCCTTTTCCAATGTTTCCATATTCTCCACAATAATGAAATCTACACCATGTATTGTAATCTCATCCAAATATTTCCTTAACAAATTGTTCAATAGGATTAAATGATTTTGATCTATATTGGAATGCCTTGTGACCATGCTTCTTGCATTTGTGACATTTGCCTTCAAATTTTGGTTTTTCTTTGCATTCATTAGCTTTGTGACCATGTTGATTGCAGTCATAGCATTTTCCATTGAATTTTGCTTTTCCATTACTCCAACAATTGTTTGATGTATGACCTAACTTACCACAGTGATTGCAAGTAGGTCATTGATTCCTTTGAGCACCTTGCTTAGAAGATTCACCTTGTTCTTCATTTTATCCAAGTCTTGCTTTATTATTTTTCTTATGAAGATTCTATTCATTTTTCTCTATCAGTTGATTCATGTCTTCTTGTGACTTCATCATTATTTCATTGATATTATTTTCAGTATTTAGGACACTCTTTAATTTCTCAACAATTTTCTTTTCACATCTTAGTTCTCTCAGTATTCTTTCATTAAATTCCCTTTCACTATTTAGATCCTTCTTATTCTTTCATTCTATACTTTGAGAATCCTAATTTCTTCATTTGCTTCAGAGATTGGATTCATGAGGTCTTCATGCTGATTGGATTGATTTTTTCTTTCCTCCAAGTCTTCATTTTCCTCGTTCCTTTGTTACAAAACTTCACATAGCATGATTGATTGGATTTCTTGTTCTCTTTTAAGTTTTATTACTTCTTCCTATAGAGAGCCATTCTTTGCTAGGAGTTCCTTGATTGCATCATCAGCTTCATTTGAGCTACTTGATGGTAAAAGATCTTCAATCTTTTCTTTAGCATACTGATAGTCATTCATTTGTCTTCCAAGTTCCTTCCTTCTCTTCATGGATTGAGAAAGATTCTCCTTTGCTTCTTTTTGTTGAGCCATGGCCATTTCCAGATCTAGCTTTTCATTTTCAATTGCTTTGTCAAGTCTGAATATCTCCATTTGTCCTTTAGAT
Source organism: Cupressus sempervirens (assembly GCA_028749045.1). NCBI lineage: Eukaryota > Viridiplantae > Streptophyta > Pinopsida > Cupressales > Cupressaceae > Cupressus > Cupressus sempervirens. Next base: position 116,081,462 of record CM053789.1, on the reverse strand, counting down.
CTTTGCTAAAGCTGTCAAACTTTATCTTGAGAACCACAATGCTCTAATACCAATTGTTGGAAATAATCAAGACTAGCTAGGTTACTGAGAGGGGAGGGGTGAATAAGTAACCTCAAAAATATTAAATCAATTCAATAGTTAATCCATTCATCATTCATTCATCTAATCTATTCTATGCATGAGAGAGATAAATATTTATAACACATTAACACATAATTTTAGTGACCCAAAAACCTTTCAAATAGAAAGTAAAAATGGGGTGGGGATGATACCCACAAAACTTCAATACTGTAGTATAAAGTTGGCCTATTAGGGCTCTACCGTGTTAAGAGCAATTTGGACTTCTAGATCCACCATGTTAGAGTATTTACAAACATACAATGAAGTATGCACTTTGTTAGGAGATTTATACAGAGACTATTAAGTCTACCTTGTTAAAGGATTTACAAAACTAATTCACCTATTAGGATGAAATAGTGGATCTACTTAAAACTTGATTACTGATTAGATCCTTGAAGTATAGATCACCTCTTGTGACTGATGAATCTTTACTGCTCTTTGTAGACCTTGTTGAATACTCTACTCTGTTGCTAATTCATATTTACTCTTCTCAAAGCATTACATGTGCATTCCTTGATATACACACATTGCAAATGATATAATGCATTATATATATACCATTCCAATAATTACAATTGCAAGGTTAGCTATAACACAAGTGAACAAAATATTACTGAGTCAACCAAATAGTAGAAAACTCAGGTTCTTCAAGCTGACTTGGTGACCTTCTGATACTTGGCATCCACTACATTACTCGGCATCATTATGCACTTGGTAGAAGTAGAAGATCATTCCATAATAATCACACAACATAGCTTGGAACTCGATAACCACTGGAGACTCGGTAGATATAGTCTCACCTTGTAAAAATTGAATCCTTCATTTACCTTGCTTTCACTTGGTAAACACTACACATCCATCACTCAGTAAACACTAACTTTCATCACACAAATTGATGACTCAGCAGACATTGTGAAGCTCATTGAACACTATAGGCTTGGTAGAAACTGTTGGACTACACACTCACTCGGTAGCTTTAGGATTGCTCAGTGTGAAGTGCTAGACTGCACACTCACTCGGGAGCTTTAGGAATGCTCGGTGTGAACTACTTAAGTGATGAACCTTCAAGGTAACCATTGAATGCTCGGTATACACTATAGACTAAGTAATGAGCTTAGTAATCATTTAGAATTGAATAAGTGTTTTCACTAATGACAAATACAATATAATGCCAACACAATCAGTTAAGGTGGTGATATTATAGTGCATTGATAATCAACTTAAGCTTGGAAAGGATGGATACATTGATTAAGTTTGGAAGAACATGTTAAATAAATTGTGTCTACCAAGCTTGACATTCTACACAATACCTATGCTAAGCATAGTTAGTGTAAGATGAGCATAAAATTTGCTGGAGTTGAGCAAAGTCAAATCTCAATGTGAATTGCATAAAGTTTAGTTGATGCCAAGCACCATCAAACTTTAGTCCATGCTGAGTGTTTTGATAGTGGATGTCAAGTAACATAGTATGTGTCAAATCAATGCCATGTTTTTGTATTATGAGAAAGATCACAAATTCAATGAATCTAAGCCAATAAGTTTGACTTCTTCAATTGTACGAACCATATGGAAGATAAGCTTGATGAGCTAGTGGCCCAAAATTAAACATGAACCATTTTAATGAAAATTCAAAGAGGTTTTAAAGAAAAGTTTGTAGAAGGGAATAAAATGAAAATATGGGTAGGTTCATTGAATCCTACCTAATCCAACCTACCCTAAAAATGGATGAAGGAGGATGAACAAAAAAAGTTCTAAATTTTCTATATAGAGAGATGACTGGTTAGAAGAAAAGGTTGTCATGTGCAAGATCTTAAGGAAGACAAGGCATCTAGGGTATTACTTCATTCAGTAACCTAAGAGAATATATTATTATTGGTAAGAAAAGCAAGAAGACTTAAGGGTATGGATTCTTCAAGGGTGAACAAACTATCAGAGTTGAAGTGTGTGAAAGCCAAGTATAATGGAGGATTGAAATATAGATTTGTAACCTAAAAAATGAAGTTTTAAGTTGTTATCAAATCAAGCCTTACTGTTACTTTCTAATCATTATAGTAGTCTTTGGTAAATCTTTTGGATTAAGGTTAACCTAATAGTAATTTGTAAATCTCTAACTAGGTGATATTCCAAGCGAATGGTCTAAAGTCCTCTAGCAAGATTCACTCCTAACAAGGTGATTGAAATCTTCTAACCAAGTCACATTTATTAGTGTTCATTATAAACTTTAATAGGGTTGGCCTTTCACAAGGCATCACTTTAGAAGAGTGAGTAGCATGTTACATGTGGTTTTTTCCAAATTAGGTTTCCACATTAAATCATTTTTCCAAATGTGTTATTGAATATGTTATGTTTCATGCTTACATTTCTGCAAAGTTGATTTGACAATAACCTATAAAGTTTAGGTGATTGTACATAATGAATGCATGCATGATGAAAATGATTTATGGATATGGATTCACTAAATTGTGAAAAGATTTACTTCTATATTTGGACCTTGGATAATTGATTCAGCCCCCTTCTTAGTTATTTTAAAGAATTCCAACAAATGTATCTTGTCAAATCCAACAAGAAGTAAGATAGAGAGAAATCAAGTATATGTGTGAATTAGAAGACTAAAGTCTACAAGGAGTATAAGGAAAATAAGAGTCTCATCCATCAAATTAAGGTGATCATTTTTTTTACATCAAAAGAATCTTAATAACCAGACAAAGTTGCAAAGTAGAGATCATCTATTGGTTCATCCTAGCCAATGCATCAATTAAATCCTTTAACAAGGTGGACTTAATAGTATTGTACAAAATCTCCTAACCAAGTACATAATTCATTGTATTGTATAAATCCTTGCATAAGGTAGACCTAATAGTCCTTAATTCTCCTAATAGAGAAGATCACTTGAAGTGGTCAATTCTAAGTCTTAACATTCCAACTTTATAATATGACAACAAAGCTTGTGGGTATCATCCCTATTGGAAATATAAGAGGAGTAACTAAGAGGGGAGGGGTGAATTAATTACCACTAAAATAAATCTCAGATGTTAGTACAAAACAACTTTGTGAAAACTTAACTCTGATGATGCTCAAGAAACACATAGAAAAATATTGTAACTTGGTAAAGACTGAAATAGCTCAACAAATGGTTAACATGAAAATATTAAGATGTTAATTTTGATTAATATTACTTTAACTTAGTTGCAAAAACATAATAAAAATAAACACATTTGACACCAAGATTTAACGTGGAAACCCAATTTGGGAAAAACCATTAATTGCAACTAGTTACTAATTTTCTCTCTTCTAAAGTGAGCCCTGTTAGGAGCCAAGCACGTTATAAGTTACAAAATAGACTATTAGGTGTGATCATATTAGTGGATTTAATCACCCTATTAGGATTGGCCTTGTTAGAGCTCTTTGGACAATTCAATAGAAATGCCACTTTGTTAGAGAATTTAGAAATAGCTGTTAAGCCAACTTTTTTTAGAGATTTATATCACTACTACAATGGTTAGAGAGTAACAATGAGATGACTTGATTTCTGATGCAACTAAATTTCTCATCACATATCTCAATTATGGCAGGCTTGTATACTTGATCCATCTTGATCGAATGTATCTTTTCAGCTCCTCAAGGATATTCTACTTATCCTTCAAATTTGCTTCTCTTAGCATTATTAAATCTTCAACTATGTTTCACTCTTCTCTCTTCTCTAATTCTCAACTTGACATTACATTTATATCTTTTACATTGTCAAGTCGACTAGAATATAAATTAGAATAATTAATATTCATCTCCTCAGTTAGCTAGAACCAACAAACAATTCAATTGAACTCAATATTTCAAAATAAGAAAATCCTTCATTATTTGCCCCTGCTTGGTAGAAACTAACTCAAAGTGATTTTCCTAAGTTAACCAAGTGAACTTAGTTAACACTACATATTCACAAAGTTCCTTTGGTAACCAAGTGAGCTTAGTTAATAATGGTACCATCCAAAATTTTCTTTATTAACTAACTGAGCTTAGTTAACACTCAACTTCTACAAACTTTCCCTTGTCTCCCAAGTGAACTCAATAGATACTATCTTCTAAATTAGGAAAACTCTAGAATGCTCAGTAGATACAAAAAACTATCTTCAATGCCTAAGTGATCTTGGCATACACTTATTGAAAATGATATGACATTTTGTGTAGCATCAAAGACAATACATAATTAATTAATTATTATAAAAAATCTCCCTCTTTGGCACTGATGGCAACACACCATGTCATAGCACAATGAAATTTTAGAGAAAGAATAAAATAAAGAACATATCCTTAGTTTCATTCTGATTCTTATCCATGAGAACTTCCTCTATTAGTGTAAACTCTTTCTGCCTTTAGTTTCTCCCTCTGTCTGAAAACTTCTATATGCAACAACTTCTTCTAATAGAAAACTCTGTCTTTGATATCAAACCAAGTTCATTCTCCCTTTTGACATCTCTTTCTCTTTTTCTTTACAAAATTTCTATGAGGTATGATAGAAAACTTCTCCCTCTTTGACATCTCATGCCAAAGAAAATATTCAATGAATATTAATGTACCTCAAGTATTAATTCATTTTCAATATGCCCCTATGAATACTACACCAACTGATTAATCTTCAACATGCTCTAGTTGATGCATCACTAAACTTCATTTAGTGAGCTTCGAATAGAGGAATGACCCCTAACTTACCTCTTGGATACAAAAATCATCCTTATTTAATGACTTCGTGAATATGCCTATAATTTGTCCTTTTGTATTCACATATTCCAATATTACTTCTTTATCTTGTACAAATTCTCTTTAAAATGATATTTTAAAGCAATGTCTTTTTTTTTGGTATGCATCACTAGGTTCTTTGATATATTGATTGCATTGGTGTTATCACAATATATAACAACTAGATCCTTGATCTCTATCTTCATACCTACCGGTAGTTGTTTAAACCAAACAATATTAGAATAATTAACTACTACTACCACATTTTTGCCTCTATTGTGGACTGAGAAATTCAATTTTGTTTCTTTCTTGTCCATGACACTAGTCTTTTATTACGAAAGAATGCTCCACCACTGGTACTCTTTATGTCATCAATACTTCTTGTCCAATCAGAATCTGTGAATACTTTTAAATCCAAATTGCCTCCTATTTTATACCATAAGCCATATTCTTTAGTACCTTTCAGATATCTAATGATTCTTTTGATTGCCATCATGTTATTTTATTTGGGATTTTCTGAGAATCTTGCCAACATATTGATTGCTAATGCAATATCAAGCCTTGTATGCATTACATACTGCAATTTCCCAATCATTGATCTATAGTTGGTCTGATCTACCTCTTTGGAATCATCATTTTTGGAAAGTTTATATCCAATAGACATAGGGGTTCCAACTAGTCTTGAGTCTTCCATTCTAAATTTCTTTAGTATCTCCTTGGTATATTTAGATTGAGTAATGTAGATACCATCTTTCTTCTATTGGATCTACAATCCAATAATGACTTTAATCTCTCCAAACAGAGAAATATCAAATTCTTTTCTCATTTCTTCTGAAAATGCCTTGCACAAGTCATCATTTCCTATGAATAGAGTGGCATCCACAAATATTTCTGCCAATGAAATCTTCTTGTCTAATCCTTATTTGATATACAAACTATTGTTATCATTTTTTCTTTGAAAGCCAATCTATATTAAGTAGTTATAAATTCCTTCATACCAAGCTCTAGGAGCTTTCTTGAGACCATGTAATGCTTTTTGTAATTTGTGGACCATATCTCTTTTGCTAGGATCTACAAAACCTTCTAGTTGTTCTATGTAGACTTCATGTTCAATAATTTTATTCAAGAATGTAGATTTTACATCCATTTGATAAAAATTAAATCCTCTATGAGCTATATATGCTAGTAAAGCTCTAACACCTTCTGATCTTGCAACAAGAGCAAAATTTTCACCATAATCAATACCTTCTTCTAGAGAGTAACCTTTACATAACAACCTTGCTTTGTTTTTAGAAACATCTCCATCTTCATTTAGCTTATTTTTGAATACCCACTTTGTGCCAATTATATTTTTATCCTTGGGTCTAGGAATAAGAGTCCATGTTTTTTTCTTCTCTATCTAGTCTATTTCTTCTTTCATTGCTTCAATCCAACTTTTATTATCCAAAGCATCTTAAACATGTACCTTTCAATTTGTTTCTTGTCATTGTCTCATCTAACTTGTCTCCAATGATTTGATTAAGTGCATGATTCTTTTTGAATATCTTGCTAGCACATGTACTTTGGATTTGGAGTTTATTTCACTAATTTCTTCATGAACTTTAGTATTAATCTTGGGTCCCATTTTTTATGACTTGGTTCCATCAAACTCAATTTTCTCTAGTAGTAGCTTGGTAGCTTTTGACTACAACTCAAGTCTTTCAAACTATGACTTAGGTTGCACTAATTGCAACTCAATAGTTGTTGGAGATATTGGTAACTTGAGAGGTGAAGCCTCTTATCTTCTAGATAGATTTGGTAGGGTATCAAGTTCATAATAAACAAATGTTCTGTAATCCTTAGGCTCTTTGTTACTTTCTTCTTCACTCTTTTGTGTAAACTCATTAATTCTTACATATGCAGTTTCTATGATTTTAAGAGTAGTAAAATTCAAACATTTTTATGCTTTAATTCTATAGGAGTATCCTAGGAACATTCCTTCATCACCTTTAACATCAAATTTACCTTTCTTCGATTCTTTCAAGATATAACATTTTTTGCCAAATACTTTCAAGTAACTTACATTAGGTTTTTAGCCATACCATAGTCCATAAGGAGTTTGATTTGAGTCTTTCTTTAGTTGTACTCTATTCAAGGTCTGCACTATAGTACCGATTACTTTCTTTTAGTGTTTGATTTCAAGATTCTTTTCTATCATTAATGTCCTTGCACAATCCATGATGGATCTATTCCTTCTATTAGCTATACCATTCTACTGAGGTGTACTAAGGGTTGATACCAGTTTCTCAATTCCTTTTTCAATATAGAATTCATTGGAAATGAATTCACCACCATTGTCTAATCTCAAATATTTTAGCTTCTTTCGAGTTTCTTTTTCTACTCTTGCCAGATACCACTTGAATTTTTGAAAAGTATTAGATTTTTCTTTTAGATACATTATAGTAATCATTCTATAATAGTCATAAAAAAAAAATGAAGAACTTAACTCTACTATAACTCTTTATTCCAATAGGTCCACATAAGTTTGTATGAAGAAGCTCTAAGACTTCTTCAGAATGATAATTCTTTCTTTTGGAATTGGTCTTTCCCATCTTACCAATTTGATGATTTTTGAATAGACCCATATCAAGTTTCCTCAAGCTAGGAATACCTCTTATTCTTCTATTTTTGCTTATCTTAACCAGGTTATCAAAGTTCACATGACATAATATTTTGTGCCATAACTAGCTTTCTTCTACTTGAGCAATAAAACATGAACTTTCACTCAGATCTAGATAGAATATATTACCTTTTGGTTTTTTGCTAGATCCAACCATATTTCTTTTTCCATCTAGCAATTTGACCTTCCCATATATAAATTCTATCTTGAATCCAATATTATTGAATTGTGCCACACTAATTAGATTGTGCTTTAGTCCTTCAAGCCAATACGTATTTTCACATATAAATTCATTGGTTAATGAGATACATCCTTTTCCTTTTATGCAACAAGGTTCAGTGTTTCCAAATCTCACACTATCACCATCATAATATTCCATGTGCTCAAACTTTTTTTTGTCTCTAGTCATATGATGTGAGTAGCCACTATCAATAATCCATGTATATTTTTTCCTAACATGAGAGATAAGTGTCATTTTATCTCCTTCATCATTAGATTCATCTTTTACAACAATATATACCATTTCATCTTCACTATTATCTGAATCATTAGCTATAAAACAACATTTCTTACTATTTTCCTTTTAGTCCTTGTAGTTTTTGAATTCCCTCTCACTTTGGTACTTATTACTTTTATCTTAATCATTATTTTCTTTGTTTGGGTGCCTTCTAGCAATGTGACCAACTTCTTCACAAGAAAAAGATTAGAGGAATCTTGTCTTTGTACTTTCCTCTGCCTTTGGAATATTTTCTTGCAAGTAGGGCTTCAACAACTTCAAGATTACTATTTGAACTTTCTTCTTCTTCTTCATCACTTCCTGATTGATTGGAATTTGATTTCTTACCTATTTTCTTGATTAAAAGCTTCACTTCAAATGCAGACTCAATACCTTTGGAACTAGGAACATAGTTATCATAGTGATCCAATTCAAAAGTTGTTAATCTTCCAACTAGAGTATCCAAAGTTATATTTCTATTTGGGTCACATCTCATCTATTGAATGGGAAGCACTCTAATTGCATAGATAGGAAGAAGGGTTATGAGTACCTTGCTTACAATTGTTTTGTCATTAATGTCTCCTCTAGATGCTTTTATTGCACTCACACTTGCTTTAATTTTTTCAACATATTTCGCAATGTTTTGATCTCTCATTTTCATCTGATCAAATTGTCCTCTGAGACTTTCAACATTGACTCCTTTTACATTTTCATCTCCTCCATAGATGTCTTTTAGTTTGATCCACATAACATAAGCTATAGTGCAACTTTTGACTTCATCAAATTCAACATAATTAAGGGTAGAAGCAATGTCAATCATCATGATGTTATGATTTTCCTTTTCAAAAATATCTTCAACTGATAATATTGTAGTAGAAGTCTTGTATTCAGTGTCAAGATACTTACAACCTAAATCACTGATAGTTTCTAGATGTAACCTCATAATTATTTTATATGCTACAAAATTATCTTGGTTCAACTTGGGAATCTCTCTTCTAGAAGACATCTTGATCTTTAGCTTAGGTCCTTAAAAACTTCTCTACAAGCACCAAAAGTTCTGATACCAATTGTTGGAAATATAAGAGGAGTAATTGAGAGGGGAGGGATGAATTAGTTACCACTAAAATAAATCCCAAATTTCTTAGATGTTAGTAAAAAATAACTTTGTAAAAAATTAATTCTACTAGTGCTCAACAAACACACAGAAAAATATTGTAACTCGGTAAACACTAAAATAGCTCGAAAAATGCTTAACATGAAAATCTTAAGATGTTAACTATAATTAATATTACTTTAACTTTGTTTCAAACACATAAGATAAATGAACACATTTGACATCAAGATTTAATGTGGAAACCCAATTTTGGAAAAACCACCAATTGCAACTAGTTATTGATTTTCACTCTTTTAAAGTGAGCCTTGTTAGGAGCCAACCTTATTAAAGGTTACAAAACACATTATTAGGTGTGACCCTATTAGATGATTTAATCACCCTATTAGGAGTGGCCTATTAGAGGTATTTTGACAATTCAATAGAAATGCCACCTTTTTAGAGGATTTAAAAATAGTTGTTAAGCCAACTCTTTAAAGAGATTTAGATCATTACTACAATGGTTAGAGAGTAATGAGATGACTTAATTTCTGATGCAACTAAAATGCTTATCAAAAATCTCAATTCTGGCTTGTATACTTGATCTATCTTAATTGAATGTATCTTTTTAGCTCTTTAAGGATATTCTCCTTATCCTTTAAATTCACTTCCTCTTAGCATTATTAAATCTTCAATTATGTTCCACTCTTCTCTCATCTCTAATTCTCAACTTAACCTTATATTTATATCTTTCACATTATCAAGTTAGCTTGATTATAACTTAGAATAATTAATATTCATCTCCTTAGTAGACTAGAACCAACAAACAATACAATTAAACTCAATATCCTAAAACAAGAAAATTCTTTGTTAGCCAACCCTGCTCGGTAGATACTAACTAAAAGTGATTTTCATGAGTTAACCAAGTGAACTCAGTTAACACTACATATTCAAAAAGTTCCCTTTGTAACTGAGTGAGGTTGGTTAACACTTGTTCCATCCAACATTTTATTCATCAACTGAGTGAGCTTGGTTAAATCTCATCTTTCGCAAACTTTCCTTTCTCTCCCGAGTGAACTCTATAAACAGTATCTTCTAAACTAGCCAAACTCTATAATGTTTCATAGACACAGAAAACTATCTTCAATGCCTGAGTGAGCTTGACATACAGTGACTAGAAATTATATGACATTTTGTGTAGCATCAAATATAATACACAATTAATCAATTGTTATCAACGATCCTCACCCTATTTTTACTTTCTATTTGAAAGCTTTCTAGGTTACCAAATATTGTGTGAAGTGTTGTGAATATTTTAATTTCTTTCAATCTTTCATGTATGCAATTAGATCAAATTAGCTAATAGGTGAATTGAAGTTCAAGTTTCATTGATTCCTAATTCAAATCCTACCCCACCTCTTAGTCACCTAGCCCATCATACATTTCCAAAAAGTGTGTGTGTGTGTGTGTGTGTGTGTGTGTGTGTTTTGATATATTCATTGGGATGGTAATGTTGATGATAGAAAAAGCACTAGTGGAGACACTTTCTTTCTATGAAAGAGGTTGATTTTATGGATAAGAAAGAAGAAGAAATATATTTCACAATCTATAGTAGAAGTTGAGTATATTTCTAAAGCATTGAATTATTCAAAATATTATGGATTAAATAATTTTCAAAAGGTATGAAGGAAGATATTAGGACAGCTATAGAGACTTATTGTGACAATACAAGTGTAATAAAAATCTCAAAGAATCTTGTGGTACATGCAAACACAAAGCATATTGAGATCAAGTGTCATTACTTATGAGTGTTAGTGCAAGATAAAAATTGTGATGCTTGAATATGTGAATACAAAGGAGTAGATAGCTAACATATTCACTAAGGAAATACCTAAATAATAACTTGTGTACTTAAGAGGAAAATTAGGGGTCATTCCCCTATCTTAAACAAAATAAGAAAAAATGTATCATTGCGTCAAATATTGTTATCATAATATATTACATATTGATGTAGGAGATCACACTTTAGGATATTCCTAGAGGTTTGGAGTGATGAGAAGTAATGAGAAGAGATGGAGTACAAGTTGTTACCTAATGACATAGGAAGAAATACTATAGATCAAACATAGATACTATTTGCATGAGAATATAGATGTCTGATAGTGAACCTTACATGTGATTGAAATATCTTTGGCATTGTTATTAAAGAGGAATATTTTGATCTAAATAATCATGAGTTATTAGATAAAGATAGATATTATGATCAAAATAGTGGAGATGTATGGAAGTTACAATGGATAGTTGAATTGAAACACAAGATGATGAAAATATAAAGTTGATATCTAGAGAGAGTATACTAAGAATCCATCGGATAAGAATAAAAATGAAACTAAGAATGAGAAAAAAATGCAAAGGTAGATGAGAAGTGAAACACTTGAGGTTTTTCTTACTCTTTGGATTGTATGGCAAGTTGGAAAGATGTTAATTTTGAAGGTGTTTTTCCAAATAGGGAAATTTTTGCAACTATACTTATGGAATAATTGCTATATTGTTATTGATATCAAACCTTACTAGTATGACATTTACTAACTATGTAGTGTGCCATAAAATTTGATTCGTGAAGAGAATTCAAAAAGAAGAGATCATGAGATGACCAAGTGAAAGATTGACTTAATATGTAAAAGTTTGATGAAATTATAATGGCCACTTGATAGGTTAGTTCTTGACAAGATAATATTTTATTTATTTATAATAATAAGGAACCAAGAAAGATCAATTTAGAAGAAAAAGAGTTGTGCAACAATTGAATATATAAAGTAGAAGATTAAGGAAATTAAGCATTACTAAGTAGAATAGTGTTGGTTGAATATCAATACTATATTAGTGACATAAAATGTTGACTAATAGTAATAAGCAAGTTGCATAGTTTAAACCAAGAAATATAGTTTAGTGATGACCGAGCAACATAATGTAATTATGATAGATTCTCACAAAACTAATAGCTTAACAAATAATCAAGATGTGTAGTTGACATAGTTGAAATCTTCAAGTAGTTAAAATATGTTGATGATAAGGAATACTGAGCTAGATTATTTAATGCATGAAAAATATTAGTTGAGCAATCAAAGGTTATGATTTGAAGAGATGTGTCTAGAAATTTCAAGAAAGAAGAAGAAAAATAGAAGATGGCTAGATAATTTAAATTTATTGAATCTAATCATTATCATAATATTTAGGGTTATGTTAAGTGGAAAAAGATCTAAGCTACCTATTTAAGGAGGCATATAAAATATTCTATAGGGTTGTTGGACTGAAATTTGTGAAAAATAGAGGAGAAATGACTTGCAAATGACAAGTGTGAATTCTATGATGTGGGAGATTACTTGTAGAGTTGTCAAGAAGGTCAAAGTTGTTGGGAGGGATAGACTCTAGTCAATGAACTAGTGTTGAGATGAATGGAGATCTGAATTTGTAAAGTGTGTTGTATGGTATTAGATCAAACCTAGTTATCACTTTCTAATCATTGTGGTAGTAGTAAAACCCTTTTGATTAAGGTTGACCTAACACTCCTTTGTAAATCCTTGAACAAGGTGATAAGGAATGTTCTAAAGAACTCATGCGAGGAGGGTATGAATAGCTAGGTCCAAAGCCACACCTAACTACCCAAACACTTTACTGAGTAAACACAACAAAAGTAAACACATAGAAAACAACACCAAGGAGAGAGATAAAATAAAACTTTATTGATTCATCAAGTTATCAGCATACATGCCTAGCTATAAGGCCTTCTGGGTTACAGTCAGATACAAAATACAACTTCAATATTTATAATCCCACTCAAAACTCACAGTTATAGCTAAAATCTACTATTACTCTCTAAGCCCCTCTAAGTTTTGCCTCTAAAATAGACCTAACCACCTTATTTATACTTGCCAAAATGTCTTACAAAATATTCTAAATCATTACATAATAGAAAGGTTGACCTTAAAATGATCTACACTCATCCCAACACATGATCCCATCATTAAATTCCCGATCTAAATTAAATATGAATTTTGAGTCATACTAAGAACCAATCATGAAAAAATTAATCAAAGAAGGACCCAAGAATAAGAAAATATCAGGATCACTTTGTAGATGAAGGAACATTCAGTCAACACTTGACAACTTGTCCAACACTAGATAACTCAACCAACATGTCATACTAGACTTACATTATGGGTACTTGGCTAACACTGTGTGTACTCAGCTAACACTATAGGTACTCATGTAATATTGTGTGTACTTGACACACTTTAGGTCCAAGCTTAAAACTACAAAATTGGCAAAAATACTACTAGAATGAACAAAAAAGCATGCTTATAGGGCAACCCATGATGCTCTTACATCAGACAACAAGGGTTGAAAGAAATGATTCTCTTGAATCATACAAGTGTTACAACCTAAGCTAAATCCAATTTAGATTGATAAATCCATGTAGCATCTTCAATTGGTCTATTATTCCACTTCACCAAATGCTGATGGTAATTTTTACCTATTGTGATCTTACCAACTCTCTGATCTAATACCTGTTCAACCTATTCAATCTTCTTCTTAGGATAATCATCTGATACAACAACCTCATAATCTGACGCATGATACTTACACAAATTATTAACATTGAATATAGTAAATATATCAATGTCATTAGGTAACTCAACTTCATAAGCACTACCACTACAAAACTTGCTCAAGATTTTACAAGGGCCAAACTTCTTCATCTTCAGCTTACTGTATGTTACAATAGGAAATATACATTTCTTCAAATGAACCCTTACCTCACAACCAACTTCAAAAACATGAGTCCTTCTAGAATTATCAGCATTCACCTTATACTTCTAATTACTTAATTCTAACTTCAACTTTACTTCATCATGAAAAGACTTCATAGAAAAAAGAAAATTCTTCTACTATGACACTTCTTTTCGCTTGACTAGAAACATCTTTTAAATCTTGTACTCATCTAGTCTTCATTCTAGTAATAAAATCTCAAAAGGTGTTTTCTTTTTATTCCTAATCATAGAATTATTATATGTAAACTTGGCTTGTGCAAATACCATATCCCAATTACTCAATTTATCTCAAACTAAACATCTCAGCAAATTACCCAAACTTCTATTCACAACTTGTCCATTTATCTATGGATGGAATGTAGAACTAAACATCAACTTGGTATCCATCTTCTTCCATAAAGCCCTCCAAAAATAACCAAAAAACTTATTGTCTCTATTATAAATAACATTTTTTTGTAATCCATGCAAAATAATAATCTCTTTGAAGAAAATCTCACAAACATGCACATCATATGTGTTGATCTCATTGTACTTTTGACATATGAGTGACAACACACTTAATAGTATGTAGTGCATGCCAAGTAACTAGTGTATGTCAAGCATAAGTTGTCAGATAATGTATGTTGAGCATAATATATAGTATCTATTGAGCACTAGTATGTGTCACACATACAATTAGTGTCGAGTCACTCTAGTGACAAGCAAGTTTATACATGCCAAGTGATTTAGATACCAAGTGAATAGTAGATGCTGAGTCATTCAAAGGATGAGTTATAGAATTGAAGATGCAGTGGATGTCAAATAAATAGTTTTGGACATATTTATTTGTAATGGAACAAACTCCTATGTAAATCATTTTTGGGCCATCTTAAGGATTGTTTTGTGATTCTAGATGATAAAATTGAATCCATATTGAGAATCCCTATGTAGTACATGCAATCAATTAGATAAAGAGATGAATTAAGTGGAAAAATGGGTGAAGCACAATCATTGATTCCTACCTAACCTTAGGTTACCTAGGTATTCTTAAGGAAGGAAAGCCCTAGAGAGTTTATGAGCGAAGAGAGAATTTTGCATGCACAGGCAAAGCATTCATGGTGACTAAGTAGTTTTTATAGAGATATGAATTGCAGAATTAGTTAGAAAGAGAAGAGGAAAGAAGAGAGAGGACATAAATGATACATCCAATTAGATAGGATTAAGTATACATCAATAAAAATAAGATTTTATATCTAGCAAAGAGGTGCTAATTGAAGGATCAAGGCTGGAACATTCTAACCGTGAATCAATAAAATCTCTTAATCGAGTAGTCCTAGTAGGTTATTATAAATTCTTTAACATGATGCTTACTTCATTGTAAGTTGAATTCCTTTAACTAGGAACACTTCTAACATGGTGTTAAAATCATTTAATTGGGTAAAACTTAATAGTCTTTGTAAGCTTTTAATAGGGTAGACCTTTCACAGGGTAGATCATAGTTTATGATCAAACATTGTAACCTTAATTGAATACACATTACAACCATAGTAGTAAATATTTTTGGTTGTCATCCCCACCCTATTTTTACCTTCTCATTGGAGGCTTTTTAGGTTACCAAATAAATTGTTTCATATATGTGTAGAATTTTTATTTATCTTCATGCTATAGATGAAAATGTCTAGCTTGGTATTTCAATTTACATGAAAATTGTGAGATGGATGTGTGGTGAATGTGTTAATGGATAATTTTTTGAAGTTTTAATTCATCTCACTACCTCCCATTAGAGTCTGCTTTCCCATTGTAAATTCCAACAATTGGTATCAGAGCCTTGTTCTCTAGAAGGAAAGATTTGGAGCTTTGAGGAAAGATCTTGAAGATGGAAGTCTACAAGTTGGGAAAAGTCATTGAGAACCAGAATATTGAAATTCAACTTTACCTACATCAGCTAAATGAAGTAAGAGATGATTTTAAGAACTCATTAAAGAGAAGGAAAAAGATAGCTATTGAGGAGAATGATACACATTACTAAGAGAAAGACACTATTGAATTATTTGCAGCTGGAAACTCAAGTGAGTTTGATGCAATAGTTGTAGATCTGATGAAAAATAAAGATGCCTCAAATGAAGAGGTCAAAAATATTAAGATAGAACACAAAGTACAATCAGTATTGCTATGCAAGGTGATCGAGAAGAAAAATAAAGTTGAGGAAGACAAATTCATGATTGAAGATGACAAAATAGTACTGACAAATACACTAGAAGAGAAGACATCAGAGGTAGAAAGGGTTGCTAGTATGCAACTAGATATAATGAATCAACTAATGATTGAAAATCATGAACTAAATTGTAAGGACATTGAGATCACAATCCTAAAGTTATAGAATGTACAACTAAGAAATGATCTTTAAAGAGAAAAATAATTTGCTGAAAGTTTCAACAATTCGAATGAATCCATCAAGTACTTTGATACTACTAGATTAGGGTACACCAATACTAAGGAAGGTGACTCATCTAAAAATGGTGAACAAAGAAGTAAAAAAGGTAACAACTAAAAACCTACTTGTCATAATTGTCGAAAGTTAGGTCATACAAAAAATGTTTGTAGGGGAAGAAATGCAAATCAGAACCCAAAGTAGAAATTCATGGGTTATTGTGATAAGTGCACAAGAAAGGACATCAAGCACATGAATATAGGAACAAGAATTCAAGCAAAAAAAGACTTGAAGGATAGTGCCACAATTGTTATAAGTATGGATATAAAGCATATGAATGCAGATCTAATGCCAAGTGGGCATCATACAAGCAAGCAAAGGGACAACAAAATAAAAATTCCTATAATTGGGATTACAATACAAGGTATAGTTGTCACTACTATCAAGAGTATGGACATGTTGTTGAGAATTTAATTAGAACACATTTCAAAAGTGATTACAATAGATGATCGAGTCAAACCACATGCTTTAGTTGTTTGAAGACTTATCACATTAGTAGGAACTATCCAACAAGGTCAAAAGCCCCTAACAATGAATTCAACAAAGTCAAATAGAAGATTGATGTTGAAAAAGTAAAAGTGTAGATGAACAAGAAATGGAAGAAAAAGGAAGATTGTAGTACATCAAGTTTAGATGAGGTCACTTCATCCAATGGATCAGGTGATCACATTACCCCAAACTATGCAATCAAAAGTTATGTGGGACCAACATTTCAATGATATAATTTACATTAAGTCCAAGATCTAAGCTCCAAAAATATTATATATGAATGAAGTAAGATGAAATACATTGGTTAGAACCTAGAAGAAATCTATAGGATTTTTTATTTTTTATGTTGCTATCGAGCATAAAAAGTTTGGCAATTGTTGCCAAGTAGAAATGGAATTTTAGTTGGTGTTGAGCTATTAAATGTGATAGTAGTGGCTAAGCTCATTGTAGTTTTTGAGAATGGAATAAATCATGTGTAATATGAGTGACTTCAAATTTCTATGATAGCTAAGCTTACAACTATGTAAGAACTGAGCATTTATTATTGAGTTTTAAAGGGCTATATGGTCAATTTTTGACTTACTTGCATTCATTCGAGATCAAAGAAACCAAAAAGAGCATAAGGAAAATTGAGGTGAAGGATTCAAATGTTTGTGAACTAGATTCAACTTCTACTTGTCACAAATCATCATATTCATAAGGTATTTATTGTGTGTCGAGCTACGCATTCTGAATAATTGCAAAACCTAGTTATTTTAAATGGAATCTAGTTCTTCTAATACTATTAGGAAGGAAGGAAATGAGGTTTTGAATGTTCAATTGATAAGTAATGAGATTAAACATCCACCCTTCTGAGCTATTCCTAATATTTCATAGAAGGGAGATTCAAATGGTGTGTTATCGATGATACCGTGATGATAAAGATGTAAGGTGTTGCTAAACTTGTAAGGTTGGAAGTATTAGTGATATGGAAATTAGAGATTTTTATTAAAAAAATTTGTAGATGTAGTGTTGAAGGAGGGAAATAAAATTTTGGTAACCCATACCCTAGATTTTCCAAATGTATTCAAAATAGAATAAATTAAGATAGTGCTTAGCCTAATACATGATCACTCTATATGGTTGGAAAATGGCCTTACCAAGATAGCAAAAATGATCATTCAGAAAGTAACAGAGTACCCTACCCTAGATAGACCTAAGACCATGAGAACTAATGCTAAGGAGGTAATTGAGAAGAATAAAAGAGTTGTATGGAGTAGAAGAGGAATGATCATAGACACAATTTTAGATTTCCTAATTACATTTGTAGTGAGAATAATTGCTCACAATTTCTTTCAATCTAAAAAATTGAACAATGTTTCTTGTATGACTATGGATTTAGGCTACAAGATAGTGAAGAAGGATCACTATTATGATCTTTCCAAGTTACAACTGAAGTATTTATTAGAAAACTTGCGAGCCATAAGAAAGAAAAAGAGTGCACAATGCAAATTTGATTCATTATTGGTTTGCATATTCCTTTATTTGTAGAACTCATTTCCTTCATTTGGAAAAGTTGCTTGGAAGACTAGTAGGTCTATTAAAATTTAGATTGGAGAGTTCATAGAGAAACTTGGGGAAAAAATTGAGTCAGTCATAACAAGCTATTTTGAGGACTTTAAGAAGTCTATGAACTAGAGACTGAGGATACCAATGTTACTAGTAGAGAAATATTATAATGATGTTTGTTTTCTAGTTGATGTTAATCATACTTATGTACAAGAAATTGTTCCTAGGGTCATATGGCTCAAGCGATTTCCTTATGAAATCAATGTGGATGAGGCATCAATAGCCATCACAACACTGTTAGTAGAGGAAGTAGATATGAATGCAACCTCATTTGGAAATTATGAGGAAGCCAAATCAAGAATCACAATAGATTTGAAGACATCTTTTGTATTGAGAAAGAAAAACAAAATTGTGAAGAAGCTAAAGGAAAGATTTTGTGAAGAAGGAGAGGAAGAAGAATAAGAACAAGATGATAAGGATGATGAAGATGAGCAACCAGCTCAAGCTCCTCTTGCACTAACACAAGATCAAGGAGTGGACCAAGAAGAAGAAGTAGAACATGATGAATGTATCAAAGAAGAAGAAGAAGCCAATGAAGCACCTAAAATAGTAGAAAATAAAAAAGAGAAAAGCCAAGGAGCCTACAAAAAGAAAACCAAAGAAGGTTGTGAAAACAACAAAAAAAAAAGCTATTAGTACCTATTACTAGGGCTAGCACAAGGGCTAGTACAATGAAAACATAGGAAGTTGATAAACCCAAAGGTAAAAGAACTATTTCTATTGTAGAGTGGGTTGGCAAGATAAACCAAAGAGGAGAAAGTATGTAGCTCGAGATGAATTAGATGAGGACAAAATTGAATTAGGTGACAATAGTCAATTCCAAGTGGTAAGCCATAGTCCCTCTTCTAATTTAGACAACTTGTGTGAGAATATTAAGAATAATGTAGATTTGTCAGGGTTCACACATATTGAGTTTGAAAAACTTGGAAAAGTAGAAATGAATAAGGTGGAGGAATTTTTATATAAGATGATGGCCACATTTAAGAAAAAACCCATTGAGCTTATCAACTCTTTACCCAAAAGTCTATATGACAGTTGAGCAAAGGTAGCAATATAGTTTAACAACTAAAAGGAATATAAGGGAGACTACTCTAGCCAAAGTAATGTCAAATTTGGATAAGTCATCTATAATTAAGACCATTATCAAATACAAGGGTAGATTTTCTCTCAAATACAGAGCCTTTAGCATTTTAAATAATAATATTGAAGGGTAAAAGTAAAAAATTTTGTCACATTTCATGCTAACTTATCAGAATTACTAAATTTGAGTATTTTTATCTTCTTATTTTTTTCAAACATATGATTTTGATAAAATTATTCTAGCTAAGTTATCTACGGTCTCACACTTTTCCAATTGGAAATTTCTATTAAATGCATGTTTTATACTAGTTAGTATTCAATTACTAAAAAAATACAATTATTTCATAAAATTGATGTTTCAATAACTCTTACTCTTTATTATGATATTTTTTTAATAACATATAGAAATCATTTTATAGAGCTCAAAGTCAAGAATATCCTCATATAGAGTTCGTAGTGTTTTAATTAGATATAGTATATTGTTATTAAAAAATTCTACAAGTACATATTTTAACACTCGAGAATATGTCAATTTTGAGAAAGAAAAAGAATTAAATTATATTAAAAAAATTAAAAATTATATGATGTTATAGAGGAGAGAGTCATCTTCTAGAATCTATAATTTTTCTTTTTGTTAGTGTTGATCAAATAAATAAGATTGACAAATGAGTGTCAACACACTTAACCATACATGCCAAATACACAATGGGAGTTGAGCTAGAATTTCTTTATGTGCTAAGTCAGTCAAAGTGTCGAGAAAACTATATTTTTTGCCAAGTAGAGTTCACATTTCAGTATATACTAAACTATACAGAATTCAACATGTGCTGAGTAGATCAGAAGATAGTGTGTGCCGAGCATTGCAAATTTAATAAGAGTTGAGTAATTCAAGAATCAGTAGGAGCCGAGTAACATAGGAAACATAGTGGATGCCAAGAAATCCAAAATAGATGGTGCCGAGCAACAGTATTACCTCATGTGCCAAGCAATGCAGGATTAGCATAAGAGTTTGTGCCAAAACAAACCAAGATGTAAAATAGTTATGCATGACTCATGACAAGATAAGGAGATAAGATCAAATCCTTCCATTTACCTATGCGATCCTCATGCAACCAATAAAAAAATTGTAATTGCATGTAGCCAATAGGTGAATTTCAAGGGTTTGAATGAGAACATTTTATCTAAGGATGCATAACGATCCACTAATCTTTATAAGGGAGTTCTGAAGCCATTGAGGGAGAGCTGGAGACAAGAAGGAATTGTAGAGTCTTTTTAAGGTCGTTACAGAGCTTTGGTATTAAAAAGATCAAGTGGAAAAGATAGTAGTTAGACATTCAGTTGATTAGAACAAAGCAAGGGATACAAACAAATATTAGATCTTACGAGATCAAGAATAGGGAAAGTGGATTAAGCACCTATATTCAGCAATCAAGGATTGCAAGCTATCAGGTTTATTATACCTAATACTCTTTAGCCATTATATTAGAAAGGAAACCCTATGTTGATAGGTTAGCTTAATAGCTATAATGTAGATCCTTTTAAAAGGTGATTAAATCCTTTAACAGGGTAACACTTCATGTAAAGAGTTTGTAAATCCTTTAACCAGGTCACTATTGACACAGTGTAAAGGCTTTAACAGGGTAGGCCTTTAACAAGGAAAACCATTAGAAGTGGTTGAAATCAATTGCTACAGTAATTTCGTGGGTATCATCCCCACCCCAATTTTACCTTCTTACTCTTGGAGGGTTTTTGGGTCACCAAAATCTCAAGTGTTATGTGGTGATACATGCTTGTTTCACATGATTGTTTAATGTGTATATGCATGCATGAAAATTTAACTTATATGTTATTAGGGGTATAAAAGCTGATAAAGGACCAGTACTTTTGATTCACCCTCCCCCCTCCCCTCTCAGAAGATTTTTTCTCATTTAGATATTCCAAAAATTGGTATCAGAGTCAAGTTCTCTCAAGGAGAAGCCTAACAACTTGGAGGAAAAGATCTAAAGATGGAAGTCTCCAAACTTGGGAAGATGATTGAGAACCAGGTGATATATGTGCATCTTGCTCTACACAAGGTAGAAGAAGCTAGAGAGGAATTGAGAAAATCCTTAAAAAGAAGGAAAGAAATAGCTATAGCCAAAAATGATATTCACTACAAGGAGATTGACACCACACAAGTATTTTCCAAGGAGATTCCAAAGAATTTGATGTAGCAATAGTAGAATTAATGGAGAAAAATAGAGCTCAAGCAGAAGAGATAAGAACTCTTAAGATAGAGCATGAATCATAGGCCATGATGCTATGTAAAATCACTGAACAAAAAAAAAGAGCAGTTGAGGATAGAGTTATGATGGAAGATGACAAAAGAAATCTTGCAAATAGACTTGAAGAAAAATGCACTAAATTAACAAGGATCTCAAACATGCAAATGAATACACTTTCCCAAATGATGAACCTTCATCGTGAACTCAATATGAAAGATATTGAGATCTCTACTTTGAGGATACAGAATGAACAAGTGCAGAATGAATTAAATAGAGAAAAAGAAATAGCACAGAATCTCAACAAATCAAGTGAAGCCATCAAGTACTTTGAATAGTTGCTAAAATCCCCAAGATCGGCCCATGATACATCAGGTCTTGGATACAACAACACTGAAGTTGGGGAATAATCAAAGAGTGTCGAGCAAAGGAGTGACAAAGGTAAAGATTCTAAACCCAATTGTCATTACTATAATAAAAAGGGGCATACTGCTAATGTGTGTAGGAGTAGAAGGATCAATCAGCCAAACACATCCAAAAGCAAGGGTTACTATCACAAGTCCAACATGCAAGGACATAGGACACAAGATTATAGGTCCAAAGTCACAAGGACATAAATATTTGGTGGACATTTCCATAATTGCAAAAAGTATGGACATAGAGCCTTTTGAATGCAGATCAAAGTCTATGTGGACACCAAATCAGCATGTAAGAAGGGACAACTATGAACATCATTACAATTAGGACTATAATACAAGGAAAAGTTGTCACTATTGTCAAGAATATGGACATATACCCCAGAATTGCATAAAAACACATTTCAAGGGGAACTATAAAAGATGGTTGAACCAAACTACTTGCTTCAGTTGCTTGAAAACTAGACATGTCAACATAAATTGTCCAACAAAGGCCAAGGTACCCAAGACTAAAGTAAATAAGGGCAAAGAAAAGATTGATGTGGAACGCATCAGAACAGACATGAAGAAGACATGGCAGAAAAAGGATGGATCAAGTACATCTAATGAAAGGGTCACTTCACCCATGAGGTCAAGTGATCATTTCTCATCAACTAATCATAAGATAAGCCTATAGGGATGATACATAAGGAAGTATCACACATCAGCCCTAAACCATGAAGAAGCACTACGCAGTATAAATTTGCATGAGACAAGATGCTAAGACTAAACTTGGATGATGATGTCGAGCTGTCTTTGGATGTCGAGCTAAGAAGTCAAGAGGAGATCAAGTTATTAACAAAGTATGTAGATGCTAAGTAAGTATAGCTATCGAGTGGATGTCAAGTTGAAAAACCTTTGAAAGTTGAGTGATAGATGTAAGTACAAAAATGCATTAAATGCAAGGGTTTTGTGTCCCGTAAAAGTAAAAATCAAGTCATTTTTGAACGATTCAAATGAAGAGTGATTACCAAGAGCACAACTGAGTGATTTTTAAGCTTTCAACTAGTGTTTTGCAGTGATTCAACATCTACCCAAGCGATCTAAGTATTTATCCAAGTATTTCCTTCAGGTGTCATGTTTTACAGTTCAAGAAGTTTTCTTTAATCGTTAAACCCTAGTTCAGATATAAATGGCGTCTAGTTCATAGATGACCCAAGGGAAAGTGAGCCATGAGATTCAACTTGTTAGCAACGAGGTTAAGCAACTTGAGTTTAGACCTATACCAGAAGTTGCATATAAAAACAATCCCGTTGGTGCCCTATCTGCCATCCCTAAAAAAGTTGTTATGGTCTAGGATCTACAAAAGTGTTATAATTGCAAAATATGAGCCATAGGAGACTTGGAAATTTTTAATGCCTTTGACAAACTCTATGATAATGGTATATTGAAAGATGAGATTTCTATCATAGAGAAGAAGGGTTTAACCAAAGCTCTAGTTTTTCCAATCGTATTCAAAATTGAGTGGATACACATAATACTTAGCAGAATCCATGATGGATCATTCTAGTTAGAACAAGCACCAGTCAAGATTACCAAGAAGATGGTTCGTAGGATTACAAGTTTCCCAACCCTAGATCAGCCAAAGACATTGAGAAGTGAAAAGAAGGAAACAATTGAGAAGAACACAGGTGCAAAATGGAAAAATAGATGCATGACCATAGATACAATAATTGATCCCCTTCTAGACTTTTTTGTAAGGATCATATCACATAAGTTTTATCAATCCATCAGGTTAAAGATTGTACCCTACATAGAAATGGATGTGGCACATAAGCTTGTAAAGAAAGACCACATCTATGACCTTGCAGAGCTCATGTTGCAACAGATCAATGAAAATCTTGGAGCTATTAGAAAGTCCAAGGGAGTACAGTGTAAATTTGGTTTAGTATTGGTTTGTATGTTCTTCTATGTAATGAAGGAACTCCCTTCATTTGGAAAAGTTAATTGGAGTTAGAATAAAACCATTGTTGATCAAATTAATGATTTCATTGCGCAAATGGGAGATAACTTTGATGATCAAATGTCTATCTATTTTGATGATTTCAAGAATGCAATGAAGAAAAGAATGAGGATACCAGTTTCACTAGTAGAAAAGCATGTAAATGACATTTTTTTTTTGTTGACATTGACTATACTTACATTCAAGCAGTCCTTCCAAGAACAAGATGGCTTAGACCATTGGGATATGAGCTTGATGTTGACCAAGCTTTTGCAGCCATCATAGCACTACTTGCAGAGAAAATGGACAAATCTACAAAGGCATTTGGAACATATGACACTGTCAAATCAAGAGTTGTTACAGAACTCAAGATAGCCACAGTAGTGAAGAAAAGGGAAAAGCTAGTAAAGAAGATAAAGAAGAAATTTGGTGTTGGAGAATCAAGTGCAACAGGCAAAGTAGAAGAGATTAGCGAAGTTGAAGAAGAAGGTGAGACAAAACAAGGGCCACTTGAATTGCCACAAGGCCAAAGTGAAGACAAAGACAAGAGTGCCGAGGAAGAAGAAACCAAGGAAGAACCCATCAAAGATAGAGTCATCAAAATGAAGGAAAAGACACCTCCTACTTCTCAGCCTTCACCAAAGAAGGCTACCATGCAAACACCCAAGAAGCCAACAACTAGAGCTACAACAAGGGCCTCTACACAAAAGACCAAAGAGGAAGCCACAAAGAAGAAGAACTTAGTAAAAAAGGCACAAGAAGAGCCAAGGAAAAGGAAAAGATATGTGGCTCAACCTGATACTGATGAAGAAGATAAGACTGAAAAGGTAAGTCATCCTCCTAAGTCTTTAGTTGATATATTATGTGAGAAGATTAGGAATGGAGACTTAAGTGAAATGAAAAAGATTGATTTCAATAAGTTCAGTAGAGAGGAACAAAATAGTATAGAAGAATCAGTCTATGCATTAATGGCACAGTTTAAGTAAACACCTCTTGAACTAGATGGAAAATTGCCAAAGGAGTTGTGTAAAATTGTAGAAGACAGATGGCATTTCTATCTAATGATGGAGAATGAGATGAGGGAATTAACCCTAGCAAGCATACTACCTGATTTAACCAAAGAATAGATAACTCAAGTAGTCAAAAGGAATAACACTAGGTTTGCTCCTAAGTATAGGGCATTCTCCATCCTACAAAAAAAAATAGAAGAAGTTGTATAGAGAACCACAAGAGTTTGGAAAAACTTGTACAAGAAAACTAAAGATGTCCTTGAAGAGGAGTACAAAGAAGAAGCTACTGCTAATCTAGAGGAAAGAAGGGAGAGGAAAGAAGAGAAGACAGAAGAAGAGAAAAAGGTTGAAGAAGAGGAAAACAAGGAAGAAAGAGAGGAGGAAGGAAAAGATGAAGACAAAGGCACTGATGAACAACAAAGTGTGCAAGACACACAAATTTCACCTCCTAGCCCTCCTCACTCTACTACCACATCTACAGAGATCATAAAGATTAAGGATGTTGTTGACACCTCATGTCAAAACATCAATCCATTAACAGTAGAGGATCTTACTAAGATCCTTGACCAAACAACTCTACAAGCATAATTATGTACAAGTCCCATATTGGTCAGTGTAGATGATCTCCAAAAATCAGTAGACAAACTCAAAGAAGCCAAGGTGTCACCACAAGAACCATCTCAAATAATTCAAACTACTGGGCTTACATTTCTACCACCTCCATCACCACCAAGAATAGACATTCAAGCTCATCAAAAGCCAAGTACAACAATAGAGGAAGTCACACGTATAATAGTACAAACAGAAAGTATACCTCCAATAGCAACGACACAAGAAGAAGATGCCAAAAAAGAAGAAGAGGATAAAGAAGAAACACAAGATAAAGTGGAGTCTGAAATACAAACTTTGGTTGAATTACCAAAAATAGGAACTCCCACCAAGCCCAGTCATAAGGTGAGTACTGAAATGATGACCTTACATCTCAGTACACCAAGATCAAGTTCTACAAGGTTATCCAAGACCATTCATTATGGCATTCTTGAGCTTGATGAAGAAATTAAAATACCCTATTATGATTCTAGCACTCTAAATGAGGAAAAGATGAATGAAATATAGTGTATTGGACAAAATAAGGAGGCAAGAGGCAATGAGGAAAGACAAAAAATTCAAGTAGGCAATGAATGAAATCAAAGATATATTCATGGATGCCTTTAGTCTACAACCTCTGGATTCAAGCAAACCAATCCTTGAGAAACTATCTGATATAGTTGACCAAGTGAATAATGAAGACCGTTATACAAATACAAAACTCATGGAATGGTCAGATAAGAAGTTTGAAGGAAAAGTCAACTAGAAGATAGCTAATAACATCATTTTGGGATAGGTTGATCTAGCCAAGAATTTGGATAATGTAAAGATTGTATTAGGGAATATCTTTTCCCTTTATAGAAAATTGTGTGATTTTTCTAGGTTCACACAAGAAATAAAATGAAAAAAATTGAACCTTGAGAGAACATTAAAACTCTCTAGCAAGAAACTACCCTCAAATCCTGCATAGAGTGAAAAGGAATTTTCTCAAACACTTCACACTCAAAGGGAATTAGCTACATTATCAGTAGAAGAGGTGACTATTAAAGAAAAGCTAATGTAGATACAAGCCTCTATCACTCCTCACTTGGAAATATTACACAAGGAGAAAATATATGCATAAATAGTCCTGAAGAAAGATCCAAATATTTCTACTCATGAGGGACTTGTTGATCTAGCTGCAGAGGTTGCAATCCAACACAAGTCATTGGATATTGCATTGAATAACTAGGATGCAGCTCTCAAAATACTCCTAGTTGAGGTAAATAAGACATTTTTGGCCAAGCATGGCATTACCATTTAGAACCCTTTAACATCAATGTCAAAAAGGGGGAGATAAAATTGGAAAAATATATAATATTGGAGAGACATATTAAGAGAAGATAAAAAGCTAACAGGATAAAAAATAGAGCACATTAGGCACAATGGCACAAGACATAAGAATTCATGATACGACAAGGAATAATCAACTCAGGGGGAGATTGTTGATCACTTAAGTATTTTTGACAGTCATGTCAAAGGGGTAGATTATTGATCAAATAAATAAGATTGAAAAATGAGTGTCAACACACTTAACCATACATGTCGAATACACAATTGGAGCCGAGCTAGAATTTATTTATGTGTCAATTCAGTGAAAGTGTTGAGAAAACTACAATTGTTGCCGAGCATAACACATTTCAGTATATGCTGAGCTATACATAATTCGACATGTGTCGAGTAGATTAGAAGATAGTGTGTGCCAAGCATTGCAAAGTTAATAAGAGCTGAGTAATTCAAGAATTAGTAGGAGTTGAGTAACATAGGAAAATAGTGGATGTCAAGAAATTTAGAATAGATGGTGCCAAGCATCAGTATTACCTCATGTGCCAAGCAACACAAGATTAGAATAAGAGTTTGTGCCAATACAAACCAAGATGTAAAACAGTTATTCATGAATCATGACAAGATAAGGAGATAAGATCAAATCCTTCCATTTACCTATGCAATCCTCATGTAGCCAATCAAAAAATTGGAATTGAATGTAGCCAATGGGTGAATTTCAAGGGTTTGAGCGAGAATACTTTATCCAAGGATGCATAACAAACCACTAATCTTTATAAGGGAGTCCTGATGCCATTGAAAGAGAGTTGGAGACAAGAAGGAATTGCAGAGTCTTTTTAAGGTCGTTACAGAGCTTTGGTATTAAAAAGATCAAGTGGAAAAGACAACAGTTAGACATTTAGTTGATAAGAACAAAGCAAGGGACACGAATGGATATCAGATCTCAGGAGATCAAGAATAGGGAAAGTGGATTAAGTGCCTGTATTCAACAATCAAGGATTGCAAGCTATTAGATTTATTATACCTAATACATTTTAGCCATTGTATTAGAAAGGAAACCTTATGTTGATAGGTTAGCTTAACAACTATCTTGTAGATCCTTTAAAAAGGTGATTAAATCCTTTAACAGGGTAACACTTCATGTAAAGTGTTTATAAATCCTTTAACTAGGTCACTATTGACATAGTGTAAAGCCTTTAACAGGGCAAACCATCAGAAGTGGTTGAAATCAATTGCTGCAATAATTTCATGGGTATCATCCCCACCCTAGTTTTACCTTCTTATTCTTGTAGGATTTCTAGGTCACCAAAATCTCAAGTGTTATGTGGTGATACATTCTTGTTTCACATGATTGTTTAATGTTTATATGCATGCATGACAATTTCACTTATATGTTATTAAGGGTATAAAATTTGATAAAGGACCAGTACTTCTGATTCACCCACCCCCCCACCCTCTCAAAATATTTCTTCCCATTTAGATATTCCAACAATTAGAATAGATTTATTTTGAAAAATGTGGTGGGAGATGAAAACTATCGATTTGAAAAAGTTGAAGTTTGAATCATTATAAAAGACAAAATATAGGTTTAAAGCCCATTTTGATTTTTGATTTTTCTAGCTACATATATTATCGATAACATAATCTAAGATCAAAGGGAAATAATTTTATTTTCATATAGTTTTGTGGTGGGAACTAAACCCCTAATTTCTAGCATTTTTCAAAACTAAAATTTATCTTTAAAAAATAGGAATATATATAATTTCTTATTCAAAATAATTATTCAAAATTCTAATCCTAAAATTCATCCATTTCTACACATTTCATTATTTTACATCATTTTAAAATTCTAAGGAATAATACTAGTTTTATGTCATTGAATGTGAACAACTACACTATTGTTAGCCTTTTTCTTTGTAAAAGGGCAACAGAAGTTTGTGCTTTCACCTTGAAGAGGTTGTCCAATAGAGAACCTAGGCATGGAAATTTATCTATGGGTTGACAACAAAAAAGGCCATTGAAGAAACACTTGAGCTAGTAGGTGAAGAAAAATATGAAAAATAAGTAGTGGAGATTACCAAGCATGGATCTATAAAAAATGGACATGAGGGAGGCACTGAGAAGGAAGAAGATATGGAAGCTATAGTTGAAGAAGAGAAACATCAAGATTAGAATGTACCTAAGATACATATGTTGAGTTCCAGTCCCCCTCACATGGAACAAGAAATTCAACAAGAAATGATTAAGATAAAGGATTTTTTTGATAACATAGTGTATAAAACTAATCCTTTGATAGAGGATGATTTGAAAAGGATACTATAGGATTCTAATTTAGCTACTAAACTATACACTAATCTTGTATTAGCCAATACTGATGAGATTGACAAGGTATTAGTAGGGGAGAAGATAACTAACATATCTAGTGTGAGCCCTACAACTATAGAGACAAAAAGTACATAAGTACAATAGGGTGTCACCACTGACACTCATATTTCAATGTGCATTGGGGTATATAAAATAAAAGAGACAATAATGTAAAATGTTAGCATGTTAGTTCCAAATGCTTCAAAGAAAGCAATATTGACAGTTGAGTAGGATGGGACACAAATCCATATAGGTCAAGAAGGCAATCCTACACCTAACTCATAGGTACAAGGTGAAAAAGACACATCAGAGAATGAGAAGAATAGGACTGAAGAGTCATTTTTGACAATGAAACTAGAGGAACAAATAGTAATTCAAATATTGGTTACCTTACCAATCTTTGTATCTCCTCTTCCTAATCAAACTCTTCATAGGCCAAGTGTAGATGCTACATCATTGCATTGATCAAAGCCTAGTCCTAATACATATAAGGTTGGAGAAGGAACATCTTATGGAGATGTTATCTTAGATGAGGTGATTGAACCTCCAAAGTTTGATCTAGAAACAATCACCATAGAGGACATGACCATATTGCAGGAAGCTCTAGTAAGGAAGAAGAACCAAGAGTTACTCAGAAGGGAGCACAAGAAAAGACAAGTGCTATATGACATCAAACACATATTTCCTAATGCATTTGGCCTACTAGCACCTAATGAAGAAAAACCTATTATTGAGCAGCTAGTGAATATAGTTGATAACATTAGTAATACAAACCTTGACACAAACACTAAAATTCTAGAATGGTCTAAGAAAATATTTCAAACAATGGTCAATGAAAGGATTTCTAGTGCTATTGCACTAAGATAGGTTGATTTAGCAACCAATATGGTGTTAGAGTAAATAATTAATAGTTATTTATTTATTCTATTACTTAAGCTTACTTAGGTAAATGCATTTAGCTTATTAGTTGTAACCTAGAAGTTTGTTATAAGTTGTTGATAATGCAAGAGTTTGTTCTCTCCTAGGTCATACTTATCCTCTCACCTTGTTCGAGGACTTTCCACCTCATGTGGATATATGCTTAGTTGTCACACTTATCGCCTAGCATCTTCTAGCTTGTTCTAGGAGATTCCTTGAGCTCTTTATATTTGAGCTCCCTCATTGTATTTCAACAACTCATATCTCATTCTTGCATATTATAAATACATATTTTCTTATGTTGCAATATCTTTCTCTCTCTCTCATGTCCATTTATGGTTTTGTTCTTGCTCCACGCTCTTCCTTCATTGGCTTCCCTTTGATAAGTTTTTTTATGCAGGTGATCTTGGGCATCTTCAGAGTCAGATTTCATCAACTCCAACATGGTATCAGAGCCTCCCTGCTACTGCTTCGTTGAAGGTTTTTTGAGGCCATGATTTGGAGTCACAAACCCTAGTTTGTTTGTGCATTTTTCTTCAAATCGGGGGAACAACAAATTTTTGGAGCACTTTCAACCCAAACGGATGCTGCCATTAGATTTAGAAGGTGATTTTATGCTAGGATCCATATAAAATTTGTCAATTTTAGAGACAGGGCTTTGGGAGGTAAATTCCTTTTTAGCCCTACAGGCGGTCGTATGGACTATACAATTTTTTTAAGAAAATTTTTTTTTTTGAAAAAGGGTCTGTGTAGAGCACACCTCTGCAGCACTACCCAGCGGCCACCATGGGGCTACCTACGTGCAAACTGCACCTTGCCTTAGCCAGTTATGCCTCCCTCATGCATGGCTGAGAAGCTGCCACCAGTGACCCACCCACTGACTATTGTATCTAGATGGAGCCCCCGCCTATATCCGCTCTGCCAGCGGCCCCTCTGGTTCTACCATCCCTATGGCCACTATGCCCAGTCAGTGTCACCTACTTTGTCATCAGCCCAAGTGGATTTTACTGCCACTTGGCATAGTGTGAGGAGTGACATTTGGTACAGGTGCCACGTGGACCTACCATTTAAGCATTCTGCCATGTGGCTACCATGTGGTATTCTTCTTTGCAATGATGAGTTCCAAGTCATCAAATTTTATGTCGTGTTCTACTAACATCAGCATGATGTCACTGCATCATAGCCCTTGCACCTCTCTAGGGTTAATTTTGCACCTACTTTTAGTTTTTTGGCCATAACTTGAGCATACAAAGGTATTTTTTTTATTCGAAAGAAGTGTTGAAAAATTGGTTCCAAGAAAGAGACATTGGTGTAGGTATTTTTAGGTTTTGATGTAGTTTTATTTCCCATTTTTTCATTTGAAGTCAAAAGTTCTATTTTTGACTGTAGTATGCATAACTTTTACATCCCATGTTAGTTTTTTGAAAATGTTATATTTTTGGAAAGTTGGTTCTGTCATATTTTTAAAAATGTAGTTCTTTTCCTTAGATTTTGGCCTGCTCTTTCTATCATGTTTTTAGCATTTTGACTCTATGGTGGATATCTTGTCTGTTTTAGGTTTGAGGATCATTTTTCTGGCATGGTTTCTTTTGTTTTAGGTTTTACTTTCTTTTTTGTCAGCTTTTTCCTTGTTCTGATCATTGTAGACATCATTTGTAAGCACTTTTCTATACACACTGAGATAAAGTGCTACTTTTGCATTTCGAGTTCATGAAGGTTGTTTTTGAGCCAGTTGTACATGCACTATTTTTATAAAGCACCAGGGGGGATAGTTGTTTGCTATTTAGGCATTATCCCTTTGTCAAGTGAGTGTCCCTTACATGAAATTAGCCCCATGTAGCATCAGTGTGACCATGTCTTTAAAGGTGTCTATACCTCTTCATCTCTCGTCATTCTTAGTTAGTCTTTAGGAGACTTTGACCCATCTTCTTAGGTGCCTATCATCTCACCCTGTCTACATTAAGGGGGGGTTATATTATTGTTCTAATGTATCCATGGTTCAATGGTTTGATAGTGTGAACTACGTATTTAGTGGTTGATCCTATATACAAGGCGATTGCAGTGGATGGCTACCTATGCATTTCAGTGCGATGGATCATCTACCATATAGACACACTCGGTTCATGCATTCTTCTTCCATAGAGGTTCTTCAAATCAATAGTTTTCTTTTTGATGGTAAATTTTTCAACTTCTTCATGCTTCAATGATGCTCTTCATGATCACTCCTTGTTCCTATTTTAGGGGACATTTCCCTAGTTAGAGGCTTCTTTAGTTCTTCACTAGGTTCTTACCTCTTTTTGGGGGAGGATTTTTCCCATGTGGTTTTCTCTCTTTCCCCATTTTTAGAGGTTTCCTTTCTTTGCATTGTACATGGGTACCTAACATGGCCTTGTTGCCAGGACCCATTTATGCATTTCTTAGTTTTGTGAGCTTAAGGCATTTCCCTAATTTGCACTTAAGGGGGGCTGTTAGAGTAAATAATTTATTATTTATTATTTATTCTATTACTTAAGCTTACTTAGGTAAATGCATTTCATTTATTAGTTGTAACCTATGAGTTTGTTATACATTGTTGACAATACGAGAGTTTTTTCTCTCCTAAGTCATAATTATCCTCTCACCTTGTTTGAGGACTTTCCACCTCATGTGGATATATGCTTAGTTGTCACACTTATCTCCTAGCATCTTCTAGCTTGTTCTAGGAGATTCCTTGAGCTCTTTATATTTGAGCTCCCTCATTGTATTTCAACAACTCATATCTCATTCTTGCATATTGTAAATACATATTTTCTTGTGTTGTAATATCTTTCTCTCTCTCATGTCTATTTAAAAAATTTCCTTTGCTCCACGCTCTTCCTTCATTGGCTTGCCTTTGACAAGTTTTTTGCATGAAAGCAATCTTGGGCATCTTCAGAGTTGGATTTCATCAACTCCAACAGATGGAAGATGTAAAGAAGGTGTTAGAGAATATATTTTCTCTATACACAAAGTTTTGTGATGTGAAGTTATTCACACAAGAAGCATAGAGGGCTATTGACTAGCTATAGGGAGATTTAAAGACAATAGGTAATATTCTTAAGTTGTCTACTGGTCAAAGCTAGACTCATTTTCAAAGATTGTTATCTACTCAAGGTCAACTAGCTACACTACAAGCACAAGATGCAAATATTAGGGCTACCTTGTTAAATATTCAAGCCATGTTGACCCCACACATGGAGGTGTTGCACAAGGAATTAGCCTTTCCAAAAAATCAATGAAGAAATATTCATATCTTTATATTGATGAAGGCCTAGTAGATCTTTCTGTTGAGCTAGATGTTTAAATTCAATCTCTAGAGGTAGAATACAACAATTGGGATGCAACACTCAATATTATAATGGAGGTCCATCAGAAATTTTTGGGCAAACACACTATTTGTGTATCACCCATGACATAAGTGTCAATAAAGGGGATATTTAGTAATAAAGGAGGATATTAAAGAATGGGTGAGATTGCACAAAGGGGGAGTAAATGTAGAAATATATTAAGCTAGAAGTTGAAGAAAATTTGCTCAACAAGAGTATCAAATTTAGATACAACACATAATGATACTTTAAGGTATGACTGACAAGTCATTAGAATTGTGAAAATTTTGAAAATTTGAAATTTTATATGTGAGCCAAGTAAAGATTATAGATTATCTGATTTATGATCAATTTAAGGTTATATATGGATGACAAAGTGTTGTTTCCACTCATGTAAAAGGGGGAGATTGTTGGTCTCATTGTGGTTTTGGCATATGAGTGACAACACACTTAAGTCATTACATAATAGTACTTAGTGCATGTTGAGTAAGTAGTGTATACCAAGCATAAGTTGTCAGATAATGCATGTCGAGCATAATATATAGTATGTGTCAAGTACCAATATGTGTCGAGCAGATAGTTAGTGTTGGGTTGCTCCAATGACAAGCAAGTTTATACATGTCAAGTGATTCATATATTGAGTGAATAGTAGATGCTGAGTTATTCAAAGGATGAGTTACAAAATTGAAAATGCAATGGATGTCGACTAAACAGTTTTGGACATAGTTGTATGTAATGGCACAAGCTCCTATTTAAACCATTTTTGGACTGACTTAAGGATTGTTTTGTGATTCTAGATTATAGGAATGAATCTATATTGAGAATCTCTATGCAGTCCATGCAACCAATAATATAAAGAGATGAATTAATCAAAAAATAGGGTGAATTGCAATCATTGATTCCTACCTAACCTTAGGTCACCTAAGTCTTCTTAAGTAAGGAAAACCCTAAAGATTTTATGAGAAAAGTAGAGAAGTTTGCATACACAGATAGAGAATTCATGGTGACTAAGGAGCTGTGATAGAGATATGAATTGCAAAATTAGCTACAGAGAGAAGAGACAAGTAGAGAGAGGACATAAGTGATACATTTGATCAAAGAGGATCAAGTATATATCAGGAAAGAGGAGATCTAATATCAAGTAGAGAGGTGCTAATCAAAGGATCAAGGATGAAATATTCTAGAGGTGAATCAATAAAATCTATTAATTGAGTAGTCATAGTAACCTTTTGTAAATCATTTAATATGGTGCTTACTTCATTGTAAGTTGATGTCCTTTAACCAAGGACACTTCTAACAGGGTGTTAAAATCCTTTAATAGGATAAGACCTAATAGTCTTTGTAATCTTTTAACAACTAAGACTTTTCATAGGGTAGATCATAGTTTATGATCAAACATTGTAACCTTCATTGGATACACTTTACAATTGTAATAGTAAAGATTTTTGGGTGTCATCCCCACCCCAATTTTAGCTTCTCATTGGAGGGTTTCTGGGTAACCAAATATCTTGTGTCATATATGTGTGGAATTAATTTTTTTTCATGCTATGGATCAAAATGTTTAGTTTGATATTTCAATTTACATACAAATTTTAAGATGGATGTGTGGTGAATGTTTTAATGGACAAATTATTGAAGTGTTGATTCACCCCCCACCAACCCCATTCCCCCCCCCCCCCCCAACTCTCAGAGTTTACTTTCCCATTGTAAATTCAAAAAATCTGATGTCTTCTTACATGGTATGAAATGAGCCATTTTATAAAATCTATCCACAACAAAAAATAATGAATCATACCCTCTTTTTTATAGGTAGTCTAAGAACAAAATCCATACTAATGTCACTCCAACATTTCTCAGGAAGAAAAATAGGTGTATACAATCCAGTATTCTGACTTACTCCTTTTGCAACTTGACAAACTCCACAACTCCTTATAGACTATTAAACATCCCTATACATTTTTTTCCAATAATACTTGTCCATTAGAAAACTTAATGTCTTATTAATTCAAAAATTTCCAACCAATCCAACATATTTGTTTTACTTAATCAAATTAACTCTCAGAGAACTTCTTGGTACAAATAACTAAATTTGTTTGAACAACATACTTTCTTGAATCAAATACTCATCACACTTATGTTGGATATAATTGATTAATTGTGTGTTGTCTTTGATGTTGCACAAATGTCATACCAGTTTCAGTCAGTGTGTGTTGAGCTCACTCAGGTAGTGAAGATAGTTTTCTATGTCTACTGAGCATTCTTGCCTTGTCTAGTTCAGAAGAAAGTGTCTACTGAGTTCACTTGGGTGTCAAAGGAAAGTCTACTAGGAGTTAATGAAGGAAAAGTTGGATGGAACCAATGTTAACTTAGCTCACTCGATTACCAAAGGATTTTTGTGATTATGCAATTTTAACTGAGTTTTTGTTGGTTAAGATAGGAAATCATTTCTAAGTTACTATCTACCGAGCTGCATTGGCTAATGAAGAATTTTCTTGTTTTGGCATATTAAGCTTAATTGATTTATCTATTGGCTCTAGCTGACTAAGATGATGAATATTAATTATCTTAAGTTGTATTTGAGCTGACTTGTCAATGTGAATGTAAAATATGACTGTGTGGAATGAATTGAATTTTTGATAATGAGAAGAGGTAGTAAAGGATAAGAAAAATATCCTTGTGGAGCTAAAAAGATATATTCAATCAGAAAGGATCAAGTATAAACTAGAACAGAGATCTATAATCAGCAATTTAGTTGCATTCAAATTAGCTCATCTCATTGTTACTCTCTAACCATTGTAGCAATGATCTAAATATCTTAACAGAGCTAGCTTACAACCTATTTGTAAATCCTCTTGCAAGGTGGACATTTTGTTGAATAGTCTTAAGACCTCTGACAAGCCCACTCCTAATATGGTGATTAAATCCTCTAATAGGGTTACACCTAACAATGTGTTTTGTAACCTTTAACAAGGTTGGCTCTTAATAGGGCTCACTTCACAAGAGTGAAAATAATAACTAGTTGCAATTGATGGTTTTCCCAAATTGGAATTCCACATTAAGTCTTGGTGTCAAATGTTTTCATGCTATTTTCTTTATGTTTTCTACAACTAAGATAAAGTAATGGTAATTAAAAATAATATTTAAATATTTGCACGTTAATGTTTACTATGCAATCATAGTGTTTACTGAGTTACAATAGTTCTTTGTTTGTTGAGCATCAATAGTATTAAGTTTTCAGAGTTTATTTTTGTATTAACATCTAAGGGATCTGAGGTATATTTTAGTGGTA
Organism: Cupressus sempervirens; assembly: GCA_028749045.1. NCBI lineage: Eukaryota > Viridiplantae > Streptophyta > Pinopsida > Cupressales > Cupressaceae > Cupressus > Cupressus sempervirens. The sequence goes on along the minus strand of CM053789.1, from coordinate 116,044,393 downwards.
GCTGATTTACCCCTCCCCTCTCAGTTACTCCTATTATATTTCCAAAAATTGGTTTCAAATCTTTTGATGCTTGCAAAGAAGGTTTCAAGGACCTAAGCTAAAGATCAGGATGTCTTATAGAAGAGAGATTCCCAAGCTTAACAAAGACAATTTATAGCATGGCTATGACTGATGAGATTACATTTGGCTACTATAACTGATTTAGGGTGAAAATATCTTGATACTAAATATGAGACTCCTACTGGAACATTATCTATTAAAGATGTTGAGAAGAAGAACCATAACATCATGATGATTGATATTGCTTCTGCTCTAAATTATGTTGAATTTGATGAAGTAAAAGATTGCAAAATAGCTCATAAAATGTGGTCCAATTTGAAAGATATCTATAAAGGAGATGAAAATGTAAGAAGAGATAAGGCTAAAATTCTTAGAGGTTATTTTGATTAGATTAGAATGAGAGAAGATGAGAACATTGCAAAATATGTGGAAAGAGTCAAAGCAAGTGTGAGTGTTATCAAGGCATCTAGAGAAGACAATGAAGAGAAAACAATTATAAGAAAGGTACTTAGAACTCTTCTTCCTATTTATGCAATTAGAGTATCTATTATTCAAGAGATGAGATATGATCCAAATTGTAAAATGTCTTTGGATGCTCTATTGGAAGATTGACAACTTTTGAGTTAGATAGTTTTGATAACTATGTTCCTTGTTGATGCATGATCTGATGCAGGAGCATCTTACATGGAAAAAAAAAAAAATTAATTTAAAATAAAAAAAAATTGTGGAGGAGAGAGAAATTGACGAAAATAGAAAGAAAAAAATATATTTGAAAATAGGAAAAAAGGAGAAAAGAGGAATTTCTATTTTCAAGGTGCATAGGTGTCTAAATAGAAAATTTAAAAAAAATAGTGTCATTCCATCGAAGTGTGTAGGTGGCATGTTAGAAGTTTATGGAAAGTTTCTTGAATCATGCATTTAATATTTGTTGTGATCCATAAAGGAAATGCCATTTTCTAATTGGGCCACATGGTGGTGCTTAGTTGTATTTAGGTGGAAATCCTAGAAAGTTGTAGATATTGTAGAAGGTTGTGGATATTGTAGAAGGTTGTGGAAATTCTAAAATGTTGTGGATAAATCATGCCTTGGGTGGTAAGTGCCTATTTAAGGAAGGTTGATGTTCATTTTTAATCAAGCTCTTCGAATGTAATCTCTTGTAAGGAAGCTCTCAAGGTGTAGCGAACAAGCTCTTTGTTGTAAGCTCTTCTAGTTGGAATCCCTTAGTGAGGAATCTCTCTTATATTATAAGAGTTTTGAGTTTTTCCATTTGGAAAATACTGTAATGAATTGCAAGTATTAATGGGTGCTTTATGAATAATTTTTTTCATCTCTTTGTCTCCATCTTGTTGTGATTTTGGTTGTGAGTTGGTACAGGTGGTGTAGCCCTACATTAGTGGTATCAGAGCAGTACTACATCAGTGGTATTAGAACAAGAGTTCTTGAGCATGTGGACAGATCACCAAACGTGAGGCAGTTTGTACTAGGACCTTGAGTTGGGTGAAGTTTGTCAAGAAGTTCTTGATTATGTAGAAAGATCACTAATTGTGCGGTAGTTTGCACAAGGTTCTTGTGTTACACTAGATTTGTCTTCTAAAGACTTGATTATGGAGAAGAGAAAGAAGAAGATGACTTTTGTGATTGGATGGATTCTAAGGATTCCTTGACTAGAGAAAATTAAGGCAAGAAATCAAGAGGAATTGATAGTTGATTTGCAGAAGAAGGTGAATGAATTAGAAACTGAGTTGCGAAAACAAAGAGCGCATTACTAGAAAAGGGATGTTGATAATTCTTTGGATGTGGAAAAGAAAGATGATGTAGTGGAAGAGCAAGCGGATGAAGAGGAAGAGCATGAAGATGACAAGATTTATGAACCTAAGATAGATCAAGATGATTTGAAGATTGCAACAATGGAGGAAAAATATAGTGCCTTAGTTGGAGATCAAGCAAGTGGAGTAGTTACATGCATTGTGGATGACATAAAATGGGCAAGAAAAGATGAGGATCTCAAATAGGTAAATTTTTATGAATCATGGGATGTTGTCTTTGAGATGATTTTGAAAGATATTAATGATGGTTTGCATGAGGATCTTGTTCATGATGTATGGTATGCCAAGGAAGATTGGTATGGTGTTGCTAGGTTTATTACAAGTGTGATTAATTCAACAAGATTGGATGAAGATGAGAGTTATACTCAAATAGAGTTCATTGCAGATGAGAGATTTCAGCAGCAAACACTTGTTCCAACCAAGTGTTGGAAAAAAAGAAAGAAGGAAATATATTGGCACCAGATACTTGTTCTAGCTATGTGTTGGAGGAAGAGAAAAAAAACTATCAATAGTGGCTACTTCAATTTGTGAATCCATATTCACAAAATTTTTCCTACCATGGGAGTCAGATGCAGGAGCATCATGCATCAGAAAATAAAAATAAAAATGTGGAAGCCTTTAGTGAAGATGAAGATGGTTGCATATCTTTCTTTTGGCGTCAAAGTGTGAGAGACACTTTTCTATCTACTAGGGAAGTCTGATGCAGGAGCATTGTGCATGAGAAAAATAAAAAATAAAAAATAAAAAAAAATTGTGGAGGAGAGAGAAAGTGACGAAAATAGAAAAAAAATTTAAAAAAATTGAAAATAGGAAAAAAGGAGAAAAGAGGAATTTCTATTTTAAAGGTGCATAGGTGTGTAAATAGAAAAAAAAAATTAAAAATAGTGTCATTCCATTGAAATGTGTAGGTGGCATCTTAGAAGTTTGTGGAAAGTTCCTTGAATCATGCATTTAATATTTGTTGTGATCCATAAAGGAAATGTCATTTTCTAATTGGGCCACATGGTGGTGCTTAGTTGTATTTAGGTTGAAATTCTAGAAAGTTGTAGATATTGTAGAAGGTTGTGGATATTGTAGAAGGTTGTGGAAATTCTAGAATGTTGTGGATAAATCATGCATTTGGTGGTAAGTGCCTATTTAAGGAAGGCTAATGTTCATTTGTAATCAAGCTCTTTGAATGTAATCTCTTGTAAGGAAGCTCTCAAGGTGTAGCGAACAAGCTCTTTGTTGTAAGCTCTTCTAGTTGGAAGCCCTTAGTGAGGAATCTATCTTATATTATAAGAGTTTGGAGTTTTTCCATTTGGAAAATATTGTAATGAATTGCAAGTATTAATGGGTGCTTTATGAAGCATTTTTGTCATCTCTTTGTCTCCATCTTGTTGTGATTTTGGTTGTGAATTGGTACGGGCGGTGTGGCTCTACATCACTAGTTCAATGGTTATTGAGTTTTCATTTGAAGCTAAACTCTCACTCAAGAAAAAGCATAAGAAATCAAAGTCAAGTCAATCAAGAAACAAAGAACAAGAATCTAAAGAAAGTTTAGATAGTTATCTTGGAGTTGTTTAACCCCTACTTGGAAGAAATTATTCTAAAGGCAAAGGAAAGTACAAAGGTAAAGTTCCTCTGATCTACTTTTCTTGTGAAGAAGTTTGTCACATTGCTACAAGGTGTCCAAATAGAGAAAATAAAGATGAAAATAAAAGTAATAAGTACAAAGGAAAGAAGGATTTCAAGAACTAAAAAAACCACAAGGACAAAGGTAGAAATCTTTTTTTATGGCTAAAGATTCTAACAATAGTGAAGATGAAATGGTATATATTACTATAAAGGATGAATTTGATCATGAAGGAGATAAGATGGCAGTTATCTCTCATGTTAGCAAAAATGATACATGGATTATTGGTAGTGGCTTCTCACATCATATGACTAGAGATAAAAAAAAAAATTGAGAATATAGAACCTTATGATGGAGGTAGTGTGAGATTTGGAAACAATGAACCTTGTTGCATAAAAGGAAAAGGGCATATCCCATTGACCAATGAAATTTTATGTGAAAATGCTTATTGGGTTGAAGGACTAAAGAATAATCTACTAAGTGTAGCATAGTTGAACAAGATCTAATTCAAGGTAGAATTCATAAAAAGCAAGGCCAAACTACTAGATGGAAAAGGAAATCTAGTTGGATCTAGTAAGCAAACAAAAGGTAATTTATTTTATCTTGATCTTGGTAAAAAATCATGTTTTATTTCTCAAATAGAAGAAAGTTGGTTATTGCACAAAAGAATATGCCATTTAAACTTTGATAATCTAGTTAAGATTAGCAAACATAAGAGAGTAAGAGGTCTTCCTAGTTTGAGGAAACCTGATATGGGTCTATGCAAGAATTGCCAAATTGGTAAGAAGGGAAAGAAAAGTTTCAAAAGAAAAAAACTATCAGTCAAAAGAAGTCTTAGAATTTTTTATACTTACTTATGTGGTACTATTGGAGAGAAAAAAAATTCATTCTTTTTGTTGATGATTATTCTAGAATGATGACTATAATGTACTTGAAAGAAAAATTTGAAGCTTTTCAAAAATTCAAGTGGTATCTAGCAAGAGTAGAGAAATAAACTACAAAGAAATTAAAATGGTTGAGATCATACAAATGTGATGAATTCATCTCCAATGAATTCAATAATTTCTACATTGAAAGAGGAATCAAAAGATAGGTATTAGCCCTTGGTACACCTCAATAGAATGGTATAGCTAAGAGAAGGAATAGATCTATCATGGTTTGTGCAAGGATATTGATGACTGAAAAGAATGTTGCTATCAAATACGAGAAGGAAGTTATCAACAATGCAGTTCATACCTTGATCCTAGAGTATAGTAGGAGAAAGATGCAAAACAAACTCCTTATAAACTATGGTATGCCTACAAACCTAGTGTAAGTTACTTGAAAGTATTTGGTAGCAAATATTATATCTTGAAATAATCTAGAAAAGGAAAATTTGATGTTAAAGGTGATGAAAGAATATTTCTAGGATATCCCTATAGAAGTAAAGCATACAAATGTTTGAATCTATCTACTCATAAAATCATAGAAAGTGCACATGTCAGAATTGATGAGTTTACAGAAAGGAGTGAAGAAGAAAGTAACAAAGAACCATAGGGCTACAAAAGATTCATTTACAATGAACTAGATACTTTGCCAATCACATCTGAAGGAAATATGGTTTCACACCCCAAGTCCCCAAAATCTCCACCAGTTATCAAGTTTCATATAGTGTAGCACGAGTCATAGTCTTAAGGACTCGATTCATAGTTAGAGGCTACTAAGCTAGTTTAAATTGAGTCTAATGGACCCAAGTCACAGATAGTGGGAAACAAGCCTAACATTGAAGTTCATGATGAAATCAGTGAAATTCATTCATTATCCAAAGTGCTTGTGTTAGCAAGATATGTCAGAAGACATCATGCACTTGATCAGATCATTGGAGACAAATCTGATGGAACAATGACAAGAAGTAAATTGAAAGGTATATGTTTACTTGCTAAATTTGAGCCTAAAAATGTTAAAGATGCATTAGATAATGAAATTTGGGTTAAGGAAATGAATGAAGAAATAGAAAAAATTGAGAAGAAAAAAACTTGGACTCTTGTTCTCAGACCCAAGGATAAAATTGTAATTGGCACGAAATGGGTGTTTAGAAATAAGTTGAATGAAGATGGAGAAGTTTCTAGAAACAAAGAAAGACTAGCATGTAAAGGCTATTCTTGAGAAGAAGGTATTGATTATGGTGAAACTTTTTCTCCTATTGCAAGATTAGAAGGTGTTAGAACTTTACTAGCATATGAAGCACATAGAGGTTTTAAAGTATATCAAATGGATGTTAAATCTACATTCTTGAATAGAATTTTTGATGAGGAAGTCTACATTGAGAAACTAGAAGGTTTTGTAGATCCTATAAATAGAGACATGGTTTGCAAACTACACAAAGCATTATATGGTCTCAAACAAGCTCTTGGAGCCTGGTATGAAAAACTAAATAAATATTTGGTACAAATTGATTTTAAAAGAACAAATGATAAAAGTAGCTTGTATATCAAAGAAGGACCAGACAAGAAGATTATGTTAGCAGAAATATTTATTGATGATACTTTATTCATAGAAAATGATGACTTATGCAAAGAATTCTTAGAATAAATGAGTAAAGAATTTGAAATGTCTATGTTTGGTGAGATAAAGTTCTTTGTTGGATTGTAGATATAGTACCACAAAGATGGTATCTACATCACTCAATCCAAGTATATCAAGGAGATACTAAAGAAATTTGGAATGGAAGATTCAAAATCCATTTGAACCCCTATGTCTATTGGACATATTCTTTCCAACAATAATGATTCAAATGTAGTAGATTATACCGCATATAGATCAATGATTGGAAAACTATAGTATGTAGTGCATACAAGACATGATATTGCATAAGTAGTTGGTATGGTGGCGAGATTCTCAGAAAATCCTAGAGAAAATCACAAGATGGATATCAAGAGAATCATGAGATATCTAAAAGGTACTAAAGAGTATGGCTTATGGTACAAACTTGTAGGAAATTTGGACTTGAAGGTGTTTATTAATGCTAATTGGGTAGGAATTATTGATGATAGAAAAAGCACTAGTGGTAGAGCATTATTTCTTGGTAAAAGACTAATGTCTTGGAGAAGCAAGAAACAAAATTGTACATCTCAATTCACAGAAAATGTAGAATATGTGGTAGCAATAGTTAATTGTTCAAACATTATTTGGTTCAAACAATTGTTGGTAGGTATGAAGATAGAGATCAAGGATCAAGTTGTCATATACTATGATAAAACTAGTGCAATCAATATATCAAAGAACCCAATGATGCATTCCAAAACAAAGAACATTGCTATAAAATATCACTTCTTAAGAGAATTGGTGCAAGATAAAAAAAAGTCAGACTGGAATATGTTAATACAAAAGAATAGATTGTAGAAATATTCACTAAGCCATTACCTAAGGATTCTTTTTTGTATCTAAGAGGTAAGCTAGGGGTCATTACCCTATTTGAAGCTCACTAAATGAAGTTTAGTGCTACATCAACTAGAGCATGTTGAAGATCATCAATTGATGCAAAATTGACAAGGACATATTGCAAATGAATTTGTACTTGAGGTATATTGATATTAATAGTGTTTTTGTCTTTGGCATGTGTTGTCAAAGAGGGAGATGTTTAGTATCATATCTCATAAGAAATTTCTTTAAGAGGGAGAAGTTTGTAGTAACAAGGAGAAGTGTATAGAAGTTTTCTTATAGATGGAGAAATCTGAAGGTAGGAAAGAGTTCACACTGATAGAGGGAGTTCTCATGGATGAGAATTAGAATGAAATTAAGGATATATTCATTACTTTATTCTTTGCTCTAGAAATTGCATTATGTTATGACACATTGTGTTACCATCAATGCCATAGAGGGAGATTGTTGGATACAATTGATTAATTGTATGTTTTTTTTGATATTACACAAATGTCATATTAGTTTTAGTCAGTGTATGTTGAGCTCACTCAAGTAGTGAAGATATTTTTTTGTGTCTACCAAACATTCTTGTGTTTGCCTAGTTCAGAAGATAGTGTCTACTGAGTTCACTCAAGCATCAAAGGAAAGTATGTTCAAGATGAGTGTTAACCGAGCTCACTCAGTTAATGAAGGAAAAGTATGATGCAACCAGTATTAACCAAGCTCACTCAATTACCAAAGAATTTGTGTGAGTATGTAGTGTTAACAAAGTTTTAGTTTGTTAACATACGAAATCATTTTTAAGTTAGTGTCTATTGAGCTGGCTGGCTAACAAAGAATTTTCTTATTTTGGCATATTAAGCATAATTTATTTATCTATTGGTTCTAGCTGACTGAGATGATGAATATTAATTATTCTAAGTTGTATTTGAGCCAACTTGACAATGTGAATGATATAAGTAGAAGATCAAGTTGTGAATGTAAAATATGAGTGAGTGGAATGAATTGAAGATTTGATAATGAGTAGTGGAAGTGAAGGATAAGCACAATAACCTTGTGGAGCTTAAAGATATATTTGATCAGGAAAGATCAAGTACAAACTAGAATAGAGATCTGTAATTGACAATTTAGTTGCATTCAAATTAGGTCATCTCATTGTTAGTCTCCAACCATTGTAGTAGTGATCTAAATTTCTTAATAGAGTTAGCTTAACAACTATTTGTAAATCCTTTAGCAAGATGGCAATTCTATTGAATTGTCTTAAGACCTTTGACAAGGCCACTCCTAATAGAGTGATTAATTCCTCTAAAAGGGTCACACCTTATAGTGTTTTTTGTAACCTTTAACAAGGTTGGCTCCTAATAGGGGCTACTTCAAAAGAGTGAAAATAGTAACTAGTTGCAATCGGTGGTTTTCTCAAATTGGTTTTGCACATTAAATCTTGGTGTCAAATATGTTCATGCTATTTTCTTTATGTGTTATACAACTAAGATAATGTAATGGTAATCATAGATAATATCTAAAGATTTTCATGTTAATGTTTATCGAGCAATCATAGTGTTTACCAAGTTACAATATTTCTTTGTTTGCCAAGCATCAATAGTATTCATTTTTTAGAGTTTTTTTTTTAACTAACATCTAAGGGATCTAGAATTTATTTTAGTGGTAATTTATTCACCCCTCCCCTCTTAGTTACTTTTCTTATCTTTCCAACAACTTACTCATGTAACATGATATATTTGGCGCTCTGCACTTTCTCCATTCCTCATAAAAATCATGGTCAGTATCATACAACTCTTTCATTTCATCAAAACAAATAACTTTAACCTCCATCTTGATCAACAAAGAAAATCATCTTCTTAATGCCTCAGCAACTTGGTTAGAGACTCTACTTTACTACTTAATAACAAATGTGAAACTATACAAGTACTCAACCCACTTCATATGTCTTTGATTTAATTTATGTTGACTTCCCAAATACTGTAAAGATTTATGATCAATATACAACACAAAATCCTTAGGAATAAAATAATGTCTCCACTTCTTCAAGGCTTGACCAATAACATAAAACTCTTGATCATGCACAAAATACTTCTTTTTATCATCCTTTGACTTTTCACTAAAGAAAGGAATAGGTTTACCTTCGTGACTCAACACAACTCCTATTGCACTACCACTTGCATCACATTCAGGTTGAAATACCTTATTAAAATTAGGAAAAGCCAATATTGGTAACTCAACAACAAGGTGTTTCAATGTCTCAAAACTTTTATCAGCTCTATTTGTCCACTTAAAATCCTTTTTATATCCTCTCATTGTCTCAATCATAGCATTACATATAGAATTGAAATTCATTATAAATTTATTCTAGAAACTACTCAAACCATGAAATGGTCTTACCTCACTCACATTCTTAGGTGTAGCCCATTCTAAAATTCCTTTAACTTTCTCAAGGTCCATTCTTAAAACATCATCTGAAATCACAAATCCCAAATACACAATCTCCTATTGCATAAAATAATATTTTTTAAAATTTAATCATCAACTTCTCCTTTTTTAATCTCTAAAATAATTTTCTAACATGCTCAAGATGTTCTTCATTATTTTTATTGAATATCATAATATTATCCAAATAAACAATAACAAACTTACCCAAAAATATTTTGAGAACTTCATTCATCAACCATATGAAAATACTAGGTGCATTAGTCAAACCAAAACACATTACCAACCATTTATACAAACCATATTTTATTTTGAAAGTAGTCTCCCATTCATCACCTTCTCTAATATTTATTTGATGCTAATGAATCTTCAAATTAATCTTGGTAAAATACATTTCTCCACTCAAAAAATCTATTATATCATCCATCCTTGGCATAGGAAATTTATATTTCATAACGATTTTGTTAAAAGCTCTAGAATCAATAAACATTCTCCATTTTCCATTCTTCTTAGGTGCTAATATAGAAGGTACAACACATGAACTAAAAATTACTCTCATCAAGCCTTTCTGCAATGACTGATGCAGAACTTGTCTATTAAGTTCTTCATTCTCTATAGGTGTCAATCTATATGGTTCTTTATTTAGAAAAATAGCTCTAGGAATAATATCCATACAATGAATTATACTTCTTATTGGTGGTAAACTATTAGGTATATCCTCTACAATAATTTCTTTATGCACAATCAAAAAACTTGAAATTTCTACTGGCACTTGATCAATAGTACTAGCTTCTGTTATCACTCAATCATTACTAGCTTCTACTACTCAGACACTACTACCAAAACTCGATCCTCTAGGAATTATAGAAAAATAAACTTGGTTTCTTTTCATTTCTTTTTCAAATTTATTTCCATTAACCATGCAAATCATAGTAGTATAATTTATCTTATCATGAGACTCAATCAAAGGGAACAAGACTTTCTTTCTTCCATTCATCCAAAGAGTATTGATTCAATCTTCCATCATGTATAGTATATCTATCATATTGCCAACATACACCCAAAACAATATGATAACAATCTATAGACATAACATTACACAAAACTATATCAAAGTAATTTCTAATCTTGAACTTCACAGGACATTGTTCATTGTCATCCTTGATCCATGAAACATAATAGGGTTTAGGATGTCTTAGCATCTGAAACTACAACTTTTTTAACCATCTCTTCTTATGCCAAATTTTTTAAACTTCCACCATCAATGTTCACCTTGCAACATTTTCTAGCCATCTTACATCTAGTCTTTAAAAGACTTCTCCTTAGAATAGGTTCCTCATCAATTCCTTTATTACACAAAGTTCTTCTCACCATCATATTTTCTCTAGCCTTGGGTCCACTTGGTGAACCCTCAAGGTCTCCTTGAATCATATAATTTTTGTTACCTTGTTCATTTTCTCCAAAGGATCTACACTCAAAGGATCTATGGCCTTCTTTGCCACATCTAAAACAATTTACATGAAAATCACCCCTAGAATGAGAATTACCTCTTCCTCAATAAGAACTAGTACCTCCTCCATAAGAATTAATACCTTTCCATTTAGTCTTTCCTTTATCATTATTTTCCATTCATATTTTCCTTTATTTCCACAAAATATTAGATATGCCACCTTCTCCATAACATCTACCTCTGCCTCTCTTGAATCTACTACCTCTATATCTTTGTCTTTATTTGTGCTTCTTTGTCAAGATCTCCTCAACTTTCAAGGCATACTGATAGGCTTCTTCCACACTTTTAAATTTTACAAAGCTTATTTCATCTTATAATTTTCTCAACAACATCATCTACATGTTCAAATCTGATGTCTAGTCTATAAAATTCCTCAATATATTCCTTCACAGTCATGTCCCTTTGTCTGAATTTTTTTATTTTTATCAATATGATAACTTGGTAATCAGAAGGAAGGAACTTTTTCTTCACTTTGTCCACCATTTTTAGCCAATTCCTAATCTTCCCCTTTCCTCTAATTTTTCTATTAGTTTCCAAATGCTCTCACCATAGTGAGGCATGACCTTTCAACGTATTAACTACAATTTTCACCTTCCTATTATCTAGAATATTTTCAAATGCAAAGAAATTCTCCATATTAGAAATCCAATCCAACACAACATTGGTGTCCAGTTGTCCATCACAAGGAACAACTTATACAAAAGGCTTTGAATGTTCTCTAGATAATACTCTCAATAATCTCTCCTCATCTTGATCTTCTTTGGGTTCATGATTAGGGTTTGATGAAATTACTTCATCATCACTCACATTATCAAGATGTTCTCCTCTCCTATGGGTTGCCTCTAGATCATCTAATCTAGCTATAATTTATCTCAATGTATCCAATATGTCATTATCAACATTTTTTCTACCTCAAACCATCTTTATAATCATGTTCCTATAAGATTGTAACCCTCTACAAGTAATAGGTCAAATCCTCAGATCTACAACCCTACAACCAAATTTAATTTATGGTTATACATAATCCAATCTCTACAAGGATGAACCTAAAGATCTAATACCACCTCATGCAATGAGGGTATGACCAACAAGGGCTAAACCCACACCTAACTATCTAAACACCTTGTTGAGTAAACATAGTGGAAGATAGAACATAGAGAACAATAGAAGGGAAAGAAATAGCACAACACTTTATTGATTCATTATGTTATTAGCATGCATACCTAGCTGCAAGGCCTTCTGGGTTATGGCTAGAAACAAAATACAACTTCAAGATCTACAATCCAACTTCAAAGTTACATTTCTATAAAATATATGCTTTGACTCTCTAAGTCCCTCTAAATTATACATCTAACCTAACCCTAAGAACTCTATTTATAATTTCAAAAATGTCTTACAAAAGATTCTAGATCATTATATAATGGAATGGCCAACCTTAAAATGATCTGCACTCATCCCAAGACACGATCTAATCATTAAATTCATCATCCAAATTAAATATGAAAGTGGGCTCACACTAAGAACCAATAATGAAAAACTCAATTAAAGAAGGAACAAAGACTCAATAAATATCAGTTTCACTCAGCACATGAAGGAACACTCACTCAACACTAGATAACTCAGCCAACACTACATACTTGGATAACACTATGTGTACTCTACTAACACTATGGGTACTCAGCTAATATTGTGGGTACTTAGGTAACACTACAGGCACTCAACTAACATAGAAAACTTAGTTAAAATACTACTAGAATGAACAAAAGAGAAGGATCGCAAGGCAACCTAGGATGCTCTTGCATCAAGAACTCTACAAGATCACTTCTTATAGGATGATTAAATCCTTTAACAATGTAACACTTAATATTTTTTTTTGTAACCTTTCAAAAGCTTAACTCCTAATAGAACTCACTTTTAAAAGAGTGAAAGTGGTAGCATGTTACATGGTGTCATTTTCCCAAATTGGGTTTCAACATTAAATATTAGTGTCAAACATTTGTGTGGATGTTTGTTATGTGTTTATGCTACTTACTATTTTAAGTTGTAAGTTTATTTTTTACTATGATATTATTCTACTGGGTATGTGCAAGATCATGGTCAACCAAACTATGCTCTTAAGTGGCAATAAAAAATCAACAAATCAAGGTTATGTCAACTTGACAAGCAATCTTCTTCTTGTTATAAAAATTATATCAAAAATTTGAGAGAAAATAATCTCTAACAAATTGAATTTAGTTCCTAAACTAATAGGCCTTATCTGAAAAAATAAAATAAATAAATAAAATTGTTGGTCCAAATTTTCAATTTTAATGTAATAGTACAAAAATTTTAAAACAAAAATAAGAAGTAGATGTATGTTTGACCACCTTAATCAAAATTGAATGATATCTTTCTTAATAATATTCTAGATATAAGAATTAAACTCATGCCTAAAGGTGACACATAGTTGTGGGTTTTTTTTTTTCTAAATAAATAAATTATTATTAATTTTCTACATTAGTATTCATGAAATTAAAAAAATCTCATTTTAGACCACCTTAACTAATTCAAAACTTCACAAAAATTAATTTTTTTATTTTTATTTTATAGTAGAAGAAGCATCGAATGTAATGCATTTTTTGGATTTAAAAAATGTTGTACTATTTGAAAGTTATAGTTTCTTTTCGACTAGTGTGTCAATCAACACTTCATACATAAATCTATTAGAAAACTAGTAATAATTACTTATTGAACTCATAATTTGACAAACCTTACATTTAAGGAAATATAAGAACATTCTTAAGAAACTCTTTTCACTTCATCAAATTTTGGTGGAAAAAAACTCTTCAGCTACATGTTTGAAGTAAAAAAAACACACAAGAACATGCAAAAAACACATTTTTGGGATGGTACCAAAAGATATAGTAGGCCTTATAAAGGTATTAATTATTTTTGTTTAGTATCACGATGGGTGGGAAAAAATTTAGAATATCTTTTTAAATGCTTTGAGGCATTTCAGAACTACATATTTTTTAGATTGCCACCTTTTGGCAAACCATGATCCTACACATACCCTATTAGTTGGTACTTAATGAATAGAGAGAAATATGTAATGAATAAGTTCAATGGTTATGAATAGTTTTATTTGATATAATATCCATTAGTTTCATTGAATTTGTTAGAAATTTTTTTTAAAAGTTTTTATACATATGGACCTAATAATTGTGTCATGTGGAGATAAATTTTTTGTCCACTGATTGTTAGGCTCATTTAATTATACTTGACCCCTCAATTGGGGGAATAATATTTTAACAAATATAATATTCTTCTATCATGAACTCCCCACCAGTAAACCTTGATTTTTGATACTATATCGACACTATCCATAGGCTTCCCCTCCATACTAATGTTGGAAGCTTACAATTAGAACAATTGTTATTTTGTCATTGAACAATTGTTATTTTGTTATTGATAAGACATATTTCTACCAAATCTAAATGTCATATCTATTTTAATTGATGAAGAGGATTCAAGAAATTACTCATAGCCCCTAGAGGAAAGGTTGAGTTATGAAAAGGAAGAAACAAATGGACATTTGATTAGTTAGACTTTGATAAGTTAAAGTAATTATTTATATCAAAAGATTTAATCTAAGCCAAGCAATAGAGAATGTTGAGTGATGCTAGTGTCAACTAAGCCATATTACATGCCAAGAAAATCTAGCATTCACCAAGTATAATTATTGACCACATGAGATGGCTCATGTCAAGCTAGATTTTTTAGAATGATTGAGTCTTAAGAGATGACCTAGTGTCAAAACTTAGTGATTTTCAAGTAATAGTGTTGAGAATGAACTTGAGGAAATCATGACTCCTAGATGACTCAATTTATTTCTTAGGATATGTAAACCATGTTGAACATAAGATATAGCAATTGGGTCATTTAATTCATTGATGTCAAATATATGGATGAGACATATTGCTACCTAATCTAAATTTCATATCTATTTGACTGATGAAGAGGATTTGATAGTTACTCATAACTATAACACCTAGAGGAAAGGTTAAATTTATTAAAAGGAAGTTACAATGGATATTTAATTAGATATACTTTGATAAAGTAAAGCAATTGTTTATGTCTAGGAAGCTAAGTTAAGCCAAGCAAAGGAGTAAATTACTAAGAAATGTCGATTAATGCTAGTATCAACTACACCATAGTTAGTGCTAACAAAATCAAGTATTGGATGAGTATTAGCATCAACTAAGAAAGTTAGTTGATGCTAAGACAAAAATCTTCAATAGTGACTGAGTATTTCAGTAATGACCAAGTGTAAGAATTCAGTGATTGTCGAGTGGTAGTAAAAGATCAAATTCAAATGAATCATAATATCAAGCTCACTTAGTTGATTTCTTTGGAGATGTAAAATGTGTTAAAGATTAAATTGATTATTTGGATCATTAAATTAAAGGTGGTGATTAGGTAAAGACATAATAGAAGGATTCTAGAGAAGTTTCTAGAGGATGATCAAGAAGTTGTACAGATACATTAAATCAAGTTGGCACTGATTGTATACCCTAATATCTATGGTAGATGTAGAAAATAGTGAAACAAAACTTTCCTATTTGAAGGGATACTAAACTAAACTTTTAGTCTTGATTCCAGTCAAGCCTAGCTTCTAGTCAAGCCTAGCTAAGCCAAGCTAGTGTATAAAAGAATTCATATATAGATCAAGCTTGATCAAAAACACACAAGAGTGTGAATGCAAAGCTAAAGGAGAAAGTTTGTATATGTGATGTTGTTTTCGATTAGTGATTTTGAGAAAAAGGCTTAAGTGTTGATGAGAAGTGTAGAGTGATTGCTTGAATGGTGTCCAAGTAGATCAAGATCAAATATGAAAATGAAAGGCTTATCAATGAACTAGCATAAGGATTGAACAAAGATCTGAAACAATAAGAATGAGCTTTAATCATAAAGATCTAAACCAACTATTTTCTTTCTTATCATTATAAAAATTTTGTATTGAAATCATTTTAATAAAGGTTGGCCTAACAAACATTTGAAGACTTAATAGTCTTTGTAAATCCTTTAACCAGGTGATGTTCTAAATGGAATGATCAAAGTCCACTTACAAGGACACTCCTCATAGGGTGACTAAAGCCTCTAACAAGGTCACATTTAATAGTTTGTATGGTAAACCTTTAACATGGTTGGCTCCTAATAGGGATTGCTTTGAAATACTGAAAAAGAGTGACATGTTCCTGGTGGTTTTCCTAAATTAGGTTTCCATTGAAAACCCTTGTCTTAAACTGTGATAATTTTTTCATTATGCAATACGAGTTAAGTTTATGACAGTTTTATAGTATAGACCAAGCAACAACAAGTTTAAGAAAGATCAGTAGAATATTGATGTATTTTATATTAAATAGTTCAAGTGGTACATATAGACCCTGAGTAACTGATTCATCACCCCTCTTAGTTATTATAAATGTTTCTAACAATTGGTACCAAAGTTTAGTTCTTACAAAGAAAAGTTTGAAGGTACTTAAACTTAAAGATCATTATGAACAAGAGAGATGTATCCAAGCTAAATAAGGATAAATTTCTTGCATGGAAGACCCTAATAAAGATGCACATATCTAGTATTAGTGATGTTTTTATAAAAAATTGAGCAACAAATATGTAGTGATAGGAACTACTCATCTGACTATTGAAGAATTGAGACATAAGTTAGATCACAACCAAGCAAAGTTGGAGATTTCCTCAGCCCTAAGATTTGTCAAGTTTGATGACTTAAAATATTGTTATACTACAAAGAACATGTGGGATAGACTAAAGACAATATATGGAGGTGATGACAACGAACTAAGATCCAAAGCAGAAATCTTGAGAGGTAAATTTGATGTTATGAGAATGATGGAAGTTGAGAATGTAGTGCAATATTGCATAAGAGTTAAATACGTTGTTAATTTTATTTGAGGAGCAAATAGGAAAATTGAAGATGAAATAATGATAAGAAAGGTATTGGGGACTCCACACCGTATCTATGCCATTAGAGTCTTTGCAATTCAAGAATTGAGATGCACACTAGGTAACAACTTGAACTTAGAAAGTGTAGTTGGAAGACTTATTACTTTTAAGATGTTTAGTTTTGATAACTACACACCCACTACCATTGAATCTTCTTTCAAGTCACAATTGAATCTTACTAAGAAGAAAGGAAACCATGTGAAGATTGAAAGTGATGTTTCTAATGATGTGATTGATGAACTTCAATCCCTCATTGCAAAAAGGTTTGGAAGAGTAAGAGGTAAATTACCTATAATTTGTTTTTCATAGAACATAGTTAGCTATATTTCTGCTAGATTTCTTGATAGAGAAGATAAGGATGAAAAGAAGGAAATAAAGTTCAATGGAAGAAGAAAAGAGAAAGACTATAGAAGAATCAAGGATGAAAAAGGTAAGAAATCTCATTATATTGGTGAAGAAAATAATGATAATGAATCTTAGAGTAGTGATGATGAAGTTATGTATGTTTCTATAAAAGAAGAGTCTGATCAAGATGTGAAAATGCATTAATTTCTTATGTGAACAAAAGTGATAGATGGATAATTGATAGTGGATGTTCCAATCATATGACTGGTGATAAAGAAAAATTTGAAGATATTGGTCAATACAATGGTGGGTGTGTTAAATTTAATAATGATATTCCATGTGTTATAAAAGGTAAAGACACTATTCAACTGATTGACAAGATAACTTGTGAAATTTTTTACTAGGTTGAAGGACTTAACTACAATTTTTTGAGTGTTTCATAGCTAAACTAATCTAGTTATAGAGTTGAATTTCACAACAGGAAGACCAAGATACATGATGATGATAGTAAACTAATTGGGATTGGTGAGCAGCCAAGAGATAACTTATTCTATCTAGACCTATTGTTTGAATGTTTATAATAACTAAGAGGGGGGGAAATCAGTTATCCAAGGTCCAAATATACAAATCAAACTTTTTAAAACATGCATTTATCCATTAGATCATTCAATACCTTAAAACTTTGTAGGTTATTGTTCTAGGTAAAACTAATCTTTGCAAAATTGTAAACATGAAGCATAAGGGATTTAATTACATATTTGACACAAGGATATAGTGTGGAATCCAAATTTGGATAAAACTACCAGTAACATGCTATCAATTTTTACTCTTTTATAGTGAGCCTTGTTAAAGGCCAACCCCATTAGAGGTTACAATGCACACTATTAAATGTGACCTAGTTAGAGGATTTCAATCACCCTATTAGGAGTGATGCTTATTATAGGACTTTATAACATTCCATTATAATGTCACCCAGTTAAGGGATTTACAAATAACTATTAGGTCAATCTTAATCTAAAGGATTTATCCTAACTGATATAATTGCTAGAACATAATAGTAGGACCTTGATCTGATAATAAAACAACTCACTTGCAAATTATAGATCTCACATTTAATCATCCATTTTTCTTGGCATTCATCTTCTTCATCTCCTTATCTTGTTCATTTTTCAAGCTCTCAATTCCTTAAGCCCCCTTACTTAGTTTTCTAATTGCAGATCCATTCATTTAGCCACCATATAATCCAATACCCTAGTCTTTCTATCCTTCTCATATTTGAGCTCTTCTCCTCAACTCCACACTCTTACTTCTCTCATGTTATCTTCTTAAATAGATAATATAGACCATTTTCTTCTTCATTACAATCATTCATCTTAAGGTTGGGTAGGATTCATTGAATCTGACTATCTTTCTATTTTTTTCTTCCACTAGATATTTTCTTTACAATCCTTATTAGATTCACAAAAAAATGGTTTAACTTGAATTCTGTGTCACTAACTTATTAATCTTATCTTCCACATACTTCACATAATTATGGAAATTAACCATGTTGACTTAGATTCATTGAATATTCAATCAAACTCTTTTTATTGTCACTTGCCACTTTCATGTTGTTACTTGACACTCATAGTCTTCTATTACTTGGCACACACTAAATTTTACTAATGCTCGGCATCTACTAAAATTTACTCGGCATGAACTAATTTTCACTTGACATACACTATTTCTTCACTTTCCTTGAAACATATTGATTTTCACTCAGCTTCTACTATTTTCTGTTTGGCTTACGTTAAAGTTTCTTACCTTGCACTATTCACTAGGTAGCTTGGCATGCACTTTTCTTCACTTAATCTTGTTCCAATTTATGCTTGAGTAACCTTTCACTATAGAATTAAGTAAATAAACAATACACTATATCATCAATGTCTTACTTGGTCTTAGTGCTCATTTTATACACCAAATAACTCAACCTTTCCCTAGGTTCTCTTCCTATCCTTTCTTATCAAATGATAGCATATAGACCAAATGATCACTTGTCTCACCAGCAAGTAGTAGGTTTGACATCAGTCACAAAATAATGATTATTTCAGGATAGGTTCTATCAATCTATTTTCTCAACAATCTCCTTCTTTTTCTTCATAAAAAACTTATCTCAACATCTATCAGAAGAGACATGTATGTTTGCACAACAAGAAGATGTTGGTTATGGTACACAAGATTATGCCATGTGAATTTTGACAATTTGGTGAATATCAATAAGATGAAGAGAGTAAGAGGATTGCCTAAACTAAAGAAGCCTAAAAATGTTATGTGTAAATATTGTCAATTGGGAAAGATTACCAAGTCTACTTTTAAGAGTAAAACATATAATGCTAGTGATATTTTTGAATTGGTTCATACTGACCTGTGTGGATCCATTGGTATGAAAAGTTACTATGGATATCAATATCTCATTCTATTTATGAATGACTACTCTAGAATGATGATCGTAATGCTTTTTAATGTTAAATTTTATGTCTATTAGTTATTCAAGTGTTATTTAGCCAAAGTTGAAAAGGAAATAGGGAAGATTCTGATGTATTTGAGATCTAAAAGAGGTGGTGAATTCATTTCACTTGAGCTCAACACATTTTTCAATGACAAATGAATCGAAAGACAAATTTCAGCACTAAGGACACCTCCTCAAATTGGGATAGCTAAACCAAGGAATAGATCAATTATGGAATGTGTTATAACACTAATGATGGAGAAAGAAATATTAGAGAAATATTGGAGAGCACTAATTAGCACTACTATATATACCCTAAATAGAGTTCAAGTCAAAAAGTTATAAATGCTACACCTTATGAACTATGGCATGGTTATGCTCCCAATATTAAATATTTTAAAATATTAAGAATTATATGTCATTCCCCTAACTAAGGATATTTATGAAGCCAAGGTGCATTGCATCACATGTGCTACATAGAATATTTTACATAGTGGTGCAATGTACCTCTACTTTGGGACATGCCTAAGGTAGAAAATTTTAGTACAACATACAAAGATTAGTCATAGTCAGATGACAGGTATTATCCAAACATGGAAAATATACATAATTTAAATGTATGAAGAATTTGAATCTAAGATAGCTACACATCTTTGGCATTTCTATCAAAGAGGGAGAAATTACTAAGAATCTAAGATGATAAAGGAGGAAATTAAATAATGAAAGAGAGAAAACTGACAGAGGGAGTTTGATAGTTTGAGTGGATGAGAATCATAATCAAACTAAGGATAGTGGTCACTCATGGAAGTGAAATCTTTTGGATTGTATGGTAACTACAATTATTATTAGTACTTTGGATATTTGAGATGTTTCCATCAATGCCAAAGAGAGAGATTGTTGAAAACTTAAAATTTGATTAATTGTTGTTTTGTCATTGATGTCAAATCTATGGATGCTACATATTGCTAACTAATCTAAATGTCATATTTATTTGATTTACAAAGAGGATTTGAGAGTTACTCATAACTATAGAACATAGAGGAAAGGTTGAATTTATGAAAATGATGTTATAATGGATATTTCATTAGATAGACTTTGATAAAGAAAATTAATTTTTTATGTCTAGAGGAAGCTAAGCTAAGCTAAGCTGAGATAAAAGAGTAAATTACTAAGGAGTGTCAAGAAATGTTGGTGTCAACTAAGCCATAGTTAGTACCAAGAAAAATCTAGTGTTCACAAAGAATTAACATTGACTGAGGAAGTTATTTGATGCTAAGCCAGAAATCTTAAATAGTGACTAAGTATTTCAGTGATGATCGAGTGTCAAAATTTAGTGATTGTCAAGTTATAGTAAAAAATCAAATTCAAAGGAATCAAAAGATCAAGCCTACTCAATTGATTTCTTGGGAGATGTAAAATGTGTTGAATATTAGATTAATGAGTTGGATCATTAAATTAAAGGTGGTGATTAGGTAAAGACCTAATAGAAGGATTCTAGAAAATTTTCTAGAGGATGACCAAGAAGTTGTACAAATACATCGAATTGAGTTAAAGTTCATCATAAACCCTAAGATCTATGGTGGATGTAGAAAATGGTAAATAAAAAATTATCTATTTAAAGGGATATTGAACCAAAACTTAAGTGTCATGTCTAGTCAATCCTAGCCAAGCCTAGCCAGTGCATATGAGAAAATTCATATACAGAGAAGAGTTGATCAGAATCACACAAGAGTGTGAGTGTGATGCTAAAGGAGAAAGCTTACAAATATGATGTTGTTTTTTATAAGTAATTTTGAGAAAAAGGCTTGAATGTTGATGAGAAGTGTAGACTAATTTCTTGAATGGTTTCTAAGCAGATCATGATTAGAGATGACAATGAAAGGCTTATCAATGAACCAGCATAAGGACTAAACAGAGATTCGAACTAGAAAAAGTGAGTTGTAATCACATAGATCTAAACCTACTATTTTCTTTCTTATCAATGTAAATAGTTTGTATTGAAATCCTTTCAATAGAGGTTAACCTAATAGTCATTGGAAGAATTAATAGTATATGTAAATCCTTTAACAATGTGACATTCTAAACGGAATTCTCAAAGTCCTCTTACAAGGCCATTTCTAACAGGGTGATTAGATCCTCTAACCAGGTCATATTTAATAGTGTGTACTATAAACCTTTAACATGGTTGGCTCCTAACATAGCTCACTTCGAAAGAGTGAAAAAGGGTGACATGTTACTCATGGTTTTTCCCAAATTGGATTTCCACATAAAATACTTGTGCCAAATTGTGATAAATATCTTATGAATTTTTTACATGTGATAGTGTGTTTCATCATGCAATACAAGTTAAGTTTATGATAGAGTTACAATAAAAATTGAGCAATAAGTTAAGCAAGATCAATAGAACATTGATGTGTTTGATGTTAAATAGTTCAAGTGGCACATATAGACCTTGAGTAACTGATATGACCCTCCCCCTCTTAGTTATCCTAAACATTTATAACATTCTACAGTTTTTTTAGAGGAAGATAAAGAAGATGGAAAAATAAAATGAATTTTGTTGAACCTAATTGTAAACTCTAAGATCTATGGTGAGCATGGAAAAAGGTAAAGGAAGAATTGCCTATTTAAAGAGGTACATAGCCAAACAAATAAAAGAGTGTAGGTGTGAGTGTATGTAAGCGAAACATACAAAAAAAGGATGATTAGAGATATACAAGTGTGAGAGTGAATGTGAAGTTAAAGGACCTTTCTTGTGCAGATGATGTTTATGTTCATAAGTGAATCTAAGTAGAAGGCTTAAGTGTTGGTGTGAGGTGAAGGTAGATTGCTTCAAGAGTGGCCAAGTGAATCTAATCAGAGATGAAAATGGAAATATTATTAGTCATCTCAACCTAAAAAGTTAGTTGTAATCATACAAATCAAAACCTACTAATTTATTTCTAATCATTGTAAAAAAATTGTATTGAAATCCTTTTAACAGAGGTTAACCAATGTAAATCCTTTAACTAGGTGGCATTCTCAATGGAATTACCAAATTCCTCTAACAAGGCCACTCCTAATAAGGTGATTAAATCCTCTAACTGGGTCACATTTAATAGTGTGTAATGTAAACCTTTAATAGGGTTGGCTCCTAAAAAATCTCACTTTGAAAGAGTGAAAAGTAGTGACATATTATTCATGGTTGTTTTCCAAATTGGGTTTCCACAAAAAATCCTAGTTTCAAAATATTGTTGAATGATTTACATGATTTACATCTTATATGCAACAAAGTATATTATATGCGAGATAAGTAGAACATTAGTTTTGGTTCATATAGTAGATATTGAGCAACAAAAGGATAAGTAAAACAATGAGTATTTATGCTTAGTTGTTCAAATGGTACATATGGACCTTGAGTAACATATTCACCTCCACCTCCCTGTTAGTTATTCTAAACATTTCTAAGAATTTGTATCAAAGCATAGTGATAATAGAGAAAAATTTGAAGGTACTTAAAGCCAAATATTTTGACTCATAAGAGAAATGTACCCAAGCTAAAAAAGGAGAACTTTCCTGCATGGAAAACCTTGATGAGGTTGCATATACCTAGTATCAGTGATGTTACTATCACATTTGTAGACAATGAATATGTGAAGGTACAACCATTGCTCCTCTCAGAAATAATCAATTAAAGAAGAAACAAGAATACAATTAAGCAATGTTGGAGATTTCGTCAACCCTAAGCTATGCCAAATTTGATGACCTAAAATACAGTGATAGTGCAAAGAAAATGTGGGATATATTGAAAACCATATTTTGAGGTGATGCCAATGTCTTCAGAGCCAAATCAGGAAGCCTAAGATGTAAATTTGATGACATGAGAATAATGGAAGGTTAGAATATAGTACAATATTATACAAGAGTTAAAGAAGTTGTTAATGATATTCATTGTGCAAATCAAGAATTCAAAGATGAAACTATGATAAGAAAGGTATTGTAGACTCTACTCCCTATTTATGATATTAGAGTGTCTACAATTCAAAAACAAAGATGCACACTAGGTAACACTTTGACCTTGAAAGGTGTAATTGGTAGACATACTTCTTTTCAAATGTCTAACTTTGATAGCTACACTCCTACTACTATTGAATCTTCTTTTAAGTCACAAATGGTCCTTAGCAAAAAGAAGAAAATAATATATGTAAAGAGTGACAGTGACAGTTTTGATGATGAGATATATGAACTCTAAGCCCTTATTGTAAAAATATTTGGAAGAGGAAAAGGTAAATACATAGGTAAACTACCCATTATATTTTTTTCATGCAACAAAGTAGGCCATATTGTTGCAAGGTGTTCTGACAAAGAAAATAAGGATGAAAGGAAGGAAAGAAAGTACAAAGGAAGAAGAGATGGTAGAGAATACAAGAGAAACACCGATGAAAAAGGTAAGAAATATTGTTATATTTGTGAAGTAGAAATTGACAAAGAATCTGAGAGTAATAGTGATGAAGTTGTCTATGTTTCTATGAAAGAAGATTCTAATGAAGATGAGAAAACTGCACTAGTTTCATATGTTAACAAAAGTGATAGATGGATAATTGACAGTGGATGTTCAAATCATATAACTATATATAAAGATAAATATGAGGATATTGGTCCATACAAAGGTTGATGTGTTAAATTTGGTAATGATATCCCATGTGTTTCAAAAGGTAAAGGTTGTATTCAACTATCTAATAAGATAAATGTGGCAATGTTTACTATGTTGACAGACTTAACTATGATCTGTTGAGTGTTTCATAGATAAACAAATCAGGTTATAGGTTTGAATTCCATAATAGGAAATCCAATATACATGATGTTGATGATAAGATAGTTGGAAGTGGTGATTAGGCAAGAGGTAACTTGTTCTATCTATATTTATCTGATGAGACATGTTTTGTTTTCACAACAAGAAGATGCTTTGTTATGGTAGAAGAGGTTATGTCATGTGAATTTTGACAATTTGATAAACATCAGTAAAATGAAGAAATTTAGAGGATTGCCTAAACTAATGAAGCCTAGAAATCTTATGTGTAAACAATGTCAATTGGGAAAAATGACCAAGTCTAGTTTTAAGAGAAAAATATATATTACTAGTTATATTTTGGAATTGATTCATACTGACCTATGTGGACACATTGATGTTAAAATCTATTGTGGAGATGATTATTTCACTCTTTTTGTTGATGATTAATCTATCATGATGATTGTGATGTCTCTTAAAGATAAATCTAATGCTTTTTTCTTATTCAAGTGGTATTTAGCCATAGCTAAAAAGGAAATAAGGAAAAGTCTAAGTGCTTGAGATCTAACAGAGGTGGTGAATTCATTTCCAATGAGTTCAATACATTCAAAAATCATAGAGGAATCAAAAGATAGATGTTAGCACCAAGGACCCCTCCTCAAAATGGGACAGTTGAAAGGAGAAAATGATCAATAATAGATTGTGCAAGAACATTAATGATAGAGAAGAGTGTGTCAAATAAATATTGGAGAGAAGATATTAGTATTATTATATATACCCTGAATCAAGTACAAGTCAAGAAAGGTATAAATTCTGCTAAACCTTTTTAACTATGGTATGTATATGCTCCTAATGTGAAATATTTCAAAACCTTTGGAAGTAGATGCTATATACTTAAAGATAATAGGAATGAAAAAGTTGATTCAAAGAGAGATGAAGGTATATTGCTAGGATATCTCACTAAGAGAAAAGCTTACAAGTTTCTCAACTCTAACACTAAGAAAGTTGTGTAAAGTGAAAATGTGAAAATTGATGAGTTTGTAGAAAGAAGTGACATTGCATAAAAAGAAGAACCTAAAGACTACAATACATTGATCTATGTGGATGATGATACTCCTAACACTCCTAATGAAAAATAAAATGAAGCTATAATTTTCCAATAGCAAAGAAATGATGAAGTTCAAAAAATGTCGATAGAGAGTGTGTGTCAAGCAACAGACTAAAGATGTTGAGTCACATATAGGTAATGCCAACCATTACATAGAAAATGTTATGTATATAGGACATGAACCATAACCTAAAAAAGAAAGAGGAAATAAGCAGGAGATGATTTTTTTAGATCAACTTTCCAAAGGACAAAGAAGGAAACTAACTGTGTTAGAAAAGTATGTGAAAAGACATCACAAACCTTTAAAAATCATTGGTGATTCTAAATCAATCTTTATGAAAAGAAAAACATTCAAAGATGATACATGCTTACTTTGTGAACTTGAGCCTAAAATAGTAAAATATTCTTTTGAAAATGAAGATTGGATTCATGCAATGAATGAGGAACTTTACCAGATTGAGAAGAACAATACTTGGACTTGAGTGCCAAGACTTAAAGACCAAAATGTCATTGGGACAAAGTTGGTATTTAGAAAAAAACTCAATGAGAATGGTGAAATAACATTAAACAAGGAAAGGTTGGTATGTAGTGGATATGCTCAAGAAGAAGGAGTTGATTATTAGGAAAAAAATTCTCTTGTAGCCAAACTTGAAGGAGTTAGAACTCTGCTTACATACTTAGTCTACAAGAGTTTCAAGGTACATCAAATGGATGTCAAATCTATATTTTTAAATGGTATACTTCAGGAAGAAGTGTACATTGAACATCCTAAAGGATTTGTGGATCCAAACAAGAAGGACATGGCATGTAAACTAAACAAAGCCCTTTATGGATTGAAACAAGCTTTAAGAGCATAGTCTGAAAGATTACATAACTATTTGGTAAATATTTGTTTTGAAAGGACACATGATAACAACAATCTATATTTGAAGAATGGTAAGACCAACAAAGTATTATTATCTAAAATATTTGTTGATCATATCATATTTAGAGGAAAAGAACCATTACTCAAATCATTTGGTGATGAAATAAAGAAATATTTTGAAATGTCTATGTTTGGTGAAATCAAATTCTTTGTTCGATTACAAGTATGTCAAACAAAGTTTGGTATTTTCATTATCCAATCCAAGTACATTAAGGAGATACTAAATACTTTTGGTATGGAAGATTCAAGACCAATGAGTAAACCTATATCAACATGCCATAAGATATCTAAGAATGATGAATTTTTTGGTGTGAACTAGACCCTATACAGATCCATGATTGGAAAATTGCAATATGTTGTTCATAGCAAAGAAAATATTGCATTAGCAGTTCAAATAGTTGATAGATTCTTAGCAAATCCTTAGGAGGTTCACATGATGGCCATAAAAAGGATAATAAGATATCTGAAAGGTACAAAAGACTATGGATTTTCTTACACAAGAAATGATAAATTTAAACTGAAGGTATTCACTAACTCAGATTGGGTAGGAAATATCAATGACAAAAAAGCACTAGTGGAGGTGCATTCTTTCTAGGAAAGAGATTTTTGTTATGGACATGAAAGAAATAGAATTATATTTCCCAATCAATACCTAAAGTTGAGTATGTGGTAGTTGTAGTAAACTATTCAAAGATTGTGTGGATAAAGAAATTGTTGCAAGGTGTTGAAGAGGAACTTATAGATCTAGTAGTTATCTATTGTGATAACACAAGTGCTATTAAGATTTTAAATAATTTGGTGATGCACACTAAGACAAAGCATGTTTTTATCAATTATAACTACTTGAGGCAACCAGTTCAAGACAAAGAAGTGAAGCCAAAATATGTGCACACAAAAGAAAAAATTGCTGACATATTCACAAAAGCCTTACCTAAAGATGCTCATGAATATCTTAGCCACAAATTATGGGTGATTCTCCTAAACAAAGCTACCATAAGATGCTAGGTGTATTGCTTCAAATCTACTAATAAAAATATCTTACACATTGATGCAACACAACTCTACTTTGGAAACTACCTAAGTTATAGTCCAATACTACATACTAGATCAGTCATAGATAGATGACAGAAATCAGCCAAACATGTAAAATCTATGTAATTCAAATGTATGTGGAATTGAAAGAAGAAGATAGGTGTCTTTGGAATTATTGTTAAAGAGGGAGAGATATACAGTAAAAAGAGATATATAGTAAAAGGGAAGTAAAAGGGATAGATATATAGTAAAAGGAGACATAACCATAGAAGAGAAGAGCATATACCAGAGAGGAAAGCACATAATTAAGAGAAGGATAAAATGAAGGTAGAACGAGAACTATCATTTCAGAGGAAGAACATCTTTTTGGGTTACATGGTAACAAAGTGAGGTACTATTCTTAAGATGTAGAGATGAATTGTAGAGGTGTTTCCATCAATGTCAAAGAGGGAGATTGTTGGAAACTTACAATTGGAAAAATTGTTGTTTTTTCATTGATGTCAAATATATTGATAAGACATATTGATACCTCACATAAATGTCACATGTCTATTTTTATTGATGAAGCGGATTTGAGAAATTTATCATAATAATAGCACCTAGAGGAAATGTTGAGTTATGAAAATGAAGCAACAAATGGACATTTTATTAGCTAGACTTTGATAAGCCAAAGTGATTGTTTATATCAAGACAGTTAAGCTAATCCAAGAAATAGAGAATGTCAAGGGATGTTAGTGTGAACTAAGACATAGTACATGCTAGGAAAATCTAGAGTTGACCAAGTATAAGTATCAACTAAATGAAATAGTTGATGTTGAGCTGGACATTTTATAGTGATAGAGTGTTAAGTGATGACCGAGTGTCAAAACATAATGATTGTTGAATAAGAATGTTGAGAATGAATTTGAGGAAATCATTATTCCCATCCAACTTAGTTGATTTGTTGGGAGATATAAACTATGTTGAAGGTAAGATTGATGATTTGGATCATTAAATTCAAGGTGAGGGTTAGGTAAAGACCTAAAAAATGGATTCTGGATACATTTCTAGAGGAAGATCAAGGAGATGGATAGACACAATGAATAACGTTGAACCATATTGTAAACCCTAAGATCTATGATGATTGTGGAAAATGATAAAGCAAAAATGGTCTATTTAAAGAGGTACAAAGCCAAACAAATAAAAGAGTGTGGGCATGAGTATATGTAAGAGAAACATATAGAAGAAGGTTGATCAGAGACACACAAGTGTGAGACTGAAAGTGAAGCTAAAGGCGATTGCTTATGTAGATGTTGCTGATGTTGATAAGTGAATGCAAGCAAGAGGATTAAGTGTTGTTGTGAGGTGAAGGTTGATTTCTTTAAGGGTTTCCAAGAAAATTAGCTTAGAGATGACAATAGAAATATTATTAGTGTATCAGTACAAGAATCAAACAATGATTAGAACTTGCATAGTGAGTTGTAATCATACAAATCCAAACCTATTGTTTTCTTTCTAATCATTTTAAATAGTTTGTATTGAAATCCTTTTAACAGAGGTTATCCTAACAATTATTTTAAAGGACTTAACAGTTTATGTAAATCCTTTAACTAGGTGACATTCTAAATGGAATAATCAAAGTCCTTTGATAATTCCACTCCTAGTAAGGTTATTAAATCCTCTAACTAGGTCACAGTTAATAGTGTATATTGTAAATATTTAACAGAGTTGGATCCTAACAGAGCTCAATTCAAAAGAGTGAAAAATAGTAACATGTTGCTGGTGGTTTTTCCCAAATTGGATTTCCACATAAAATCCTAGTGTCAAACTTGTGTTGAATTCTTTACATTTGATATTCAAAAAAGTATGTTATACTTGAGATATATAGAATTTTTTAGATATGGACCTTAAGTAACTAATTCACATCCCTTCCCCCCCCCCCTTCCCCACTTTAAGTTATTTTGAACATTTCTAACAACTAAGATGCCTAAAATCCTAGAAACCTGAGGAATCATAAATATGAATAGAATCTAGATGATGACTTGATAACATAATGAATTGGTCTGGGGAAGGATCAAACACTTTTTGATGCCCTTGAAATGAAATTGTATTATATTGAAGGAATTTCAAGAACCTTTTCCTTTTGTAACAAATAAAAAAGTGATAATCATGATGGAGACTAAACATGGTATTGCAAGCCACCTCTATGATATAAGAATGCTCATCAATTTTGTAGAAATTATCATTTTCTTCTAGCACACATTCTCTGATAGTTTTATTGACATACCCTTGCCTATACAGACTGAATTGAAATATAAATATAAAGGAGTAAGGTCTATGTTTCAAAATATTTTGTGCATGATAACATATGAGGAAAACATATCATTCCATACTTTTGAAACACTCCTCAATCTAATAAGGATTCCTTTTCGGAGAATCTTTGCTATGATATGGAGAGTAATTTCATCTGGTAGGGTTTTCTAAACTCTAATGTCCATCTTATTCTCATTGCTAGTTTTCATTTTTTTTAAAAGTCAACCAAAGCGAGATTTTCTAAAGCATCATAACCATTCAACATGATCATTTCAAGTGATATGTCATGTTTCGACGTAATGGTTCATTGAGTTGTTTCAATTATTTTTCATGTTAATTAAATGCAAGAGACCAAGTTTTGTAAAAGGAAATGAATATACCATTTTTCTTAATGTAGGTTATAGAAAGAGAAACTACCTTACTAAGGATATTCACAAAAATATATTTGTAGTTGATAAATCATCATAAATTTCATGTTTATAAGAATCTTCTATAATAATGGTATTTAATATATATATTAGCACCTCCAAAGATAATTACAATAAACATATATATAGTCTATAATATGGTAAGTAACATGATTCTCCTCCACAAGATCCATCACTTAGTTGATTGGATACAATCCAACTAAGTGTTTGTGGAAATTGAGACCTGGAAGGGATCTTAATGGATGATATTTAGTCTATCCATTTAGTATCATAAGAAGATGGGCTTATTATTCCCACCTATGTATAGACGTAGACAAATATTTTCAATGCACCAAACATAATTAATTTTATGTTTGGAAATTGTACAACTCCTAGTTATTGTATGGTACATATAAATATTTCTATTAAAATAAATTTCTTACCTTTTATCTCTTATTTATCATTGGTTGTAGTCACTTTTCAAAGTAGTATTTTTTATTTTTCCTTTTCAAAAATGTAAAAAAAAACAAGGTGCATGAAGGGTTTCGAGTAAATTGGAACACATGGCAACTCATTATACATGACAATAATTCTTTTGAAAGCTAACATGTCATGACTGTGATGCACCACTTTTATTATTTGTATGATATATTTGTAGCATGTTAAATTGTCCACTAGATTGGGGTTTGCACTATTCATTACTTCATCTTTTTTTTCCTAAAAAAATGAACAATAGTTGTAGTGTGGTAGGTGAGATATGGATTGACACAAGCCCCTAGAGCACGGTATGAAAGATTGTATAACTACTTGGTGAAGATTATTTTTGAATGGAAAAATGACAATAGTAATCTATACTTAAATACTAGTAAGAAAAACAACATTACTATTTTATGAAACTTATTTTTTTGATGTCATATTTGGAGGCAAAGAAGCATTCTAAAAATAATTTGATGATGAAATGAAGAAGGAATTTGAAATGTCAATGTTTAGTGAGATCAAATTCTTTGTTGGTTTACAAGTATATCAAAGGAAGTTTGGCATTTTCATTGCTCGGTCCAAAAATATCAAGGAGATATTGATAACTTTTGTAATGCAAGAATCAAGACAATTGAGCACACCTATGTCTAATGGTCACAATTTATCTAAGAATGGTGAACCTACTAATGTGAACCAAGCACAATACATATCAATGATTGGTAAACTACAATATTTTGTTCATATAGAACCTAATATTGCATCATTTGTTTGCATAGTTGCTAGATTTTCAAAAAATCCCAAGGAGAACCATGTGATGGTAGTGAAGAGGATACTAAGATATCTGAAAGATACAAAAGACTATGGATTGTATTACAAGAAGAGTGATAGGCTTGAACTAAAGGTATTCACTTATTCTGATTAGGTGGGAAATTTTGATGAGAGAAAAAGCACAAATAGTGGTGCATTCTCTATAGAAAAGAATTTAGTTTCATGGACAAGCAAGAAATAGAATTATATTTCTTAATCAACACCTAAGGTTGAGTATGTAGTAGGTGCAATAAACTACTCAAATATTATGTGGATCAAGTAATTTTTGAACTGTATGAAGGAATGGATTATAGATCTAGTGGTTATCTATTGTAATAACACAAGTGGTATTAATATATCAAATAATCACATAATGCACCCAAAGACAAAGAACATTTCTACTAAGTATCATTACTTCAAAGAGTTAGTTCAAGGCAAAGAAGTGAAATTGGGATACATCCACACAAAGGAGAAAAATGTTGACATATTCACTAAAGCTTTACCTAAAGATGCTCATGAATATCTTAGAGGTAAACTAAGGATGATTTCCTTAACCAAAGAAAGTTAAAGAAAGATGGTACTATGCATCAAATGCATTGATCGAAATATCTTACACATTGATGTAGAATATTCTACTTTAGGAGATGCCTAAGATAGTAATGAAGAAGAATATCAAAATGATGAAACAGTCATATATAGATGATAGATGAAAAATTCAAGGTTGTTATGAAGATATCTACATAATCAAGATGCAAAGGGAGATATTTTCCTAATGCTATCTTTGGCATTATTGTCGAGGAGGGAGATCAAACATAAACTAAAACCATAAAGAGGGAGAATACCCTAAAATATTAAAGAGGTAGAATGTACATGAAAGATGAAGACATGAAAGATGGCACAAATGTATATGATAGAGGGAGTCAAAAATATGACGGAGTTTCTAAAATCACCTATATTAAATGGATGCAAATCAAAATGAAAATTAGGATATTAGTTTCTCATCAGAGTAAAATATTTTGGATTTCATGGTAACTAGAAGAGGTATTGTATTTATAAGGTGTTGTCATTAATGCCAAAGAGGAAGATTGTTGAAAACTAAAATTGAAATAATTGTTATGTTGTCTTTGATGTCAAATATAATAATTAGACCTTTATCTAACTGATGTAAATGTCATATTTATTTGATTGATGAAGAGGATTTGAGAAATTGTTCTTAAGAAAAAACTAGAGGAAGGGTTGAGTTATTAAAAGGAATCTACAATAGGAATTTGATTAGTTGGACTTTGACAAGATAATTTGATTGTTTACATTATGTTATAGATAGGAAAAGAAAGTAATATTCATGACCTGACAAGGTTAGAGAAGACTGATAGAATATATAGGCTTGAATGAGGAATACAAAAAAATATTAAGGAACTTAAAGTTCATGTTGAGTAATGCTAGTATTGACTGAGCACTAGAATAGAGCAAGTCGAGCACCAAAACAAGATGAGTGAAACTTAATGTTGACCGAGCATTAGTACCAACCAATTAATGCTGTAAATTTTGACCAAGAAATTTGATATTGACTAAGTGATCTAGTGATGAACAAGTGTCACAACACAATGTTGGTTGAGTGACAACATTTTAGCTATTTATCAGAAATCATGATTTCTAGCTGAATCAGTTGATTTCTTTGGATATGGAAAGTATTTTCAAGTTAATGATTGATGCATTGGATCATTTCATATTAGTAAATACTTAGGTAAATGACCTAATGGATGGATTCCATGAGAAGTTTCTAGAAAAGAAGAAGATGAATATATACAATGAATATGATGGATCGGATCACAAACCCTAAGATCTATGGTGATTATGAAAATATAAAATGAACAAAATTACCTATTTAAGGAGGTAAATGTGTGAACTCTCAAAATGAATGTATTGTTGGGTGGATGTGTGTGAGAGAGATACAATCACAATAGTCAACTTATGTCCAGAGGATGATTAAGGAGTGATCAAGGGTATCCAAGTGTGGAGACTATATGCACATGTGAAAAAGTTCCAAAGAGATGGAACAAAGATACTAATGTTGTTGATAAGAGAATCTAAGTAGAAGGCTTATTTTTGTTTTGAAGAAGAGAAAGGTGGGATATTAAAAGAATTCCAAGTGAATCAATGACCAAGATGAAAATGATGACTTATTAGGGAATCAATAAATAAATAGAACAAAGATCTAAATTTTCAATGTTAGTTGTACTCATACAAATCAATCTTGTTGTTTCTTTCTAATCATTGTAAATAGTATATTGGAATCCTTTAATCAAGGTTGACCTAATAGTCATAAGGACCTAACAGTCTATGTAAATCTTATAACTAGGTGACATATTAATTGAATATTCTGAAGTCCTTTGACAAGGCCACTCCTAAAAGGGTGATTAAATCCTCTAACCGGGTCACATTTAATTGTGTGTATTATAACCTTTAACAAGGTTTTCTCCTAATAGATTTCACTTCAGAAGAGTGTCCATTCTTCACTTACAAAATTTTAAAAAGATATTGTGAACAAAAATATATCTTATGACTCCCCCTAAGTTGATTATGCCTTATCATGTCATGAATTCTAATATCTTGTGCCATTGTGCCTAATGTTCTCTGTTTCCATATTGTTCTTTCCTTTTGATCCTATTTGTTCTATCAAATCTATTTGATGACTCTGTCTCCATGTGATTACCAAAATTTATAGTCAATCAACTTCAAGTTGAACAAAATTTCAAAATTTGGCAATTGAATTTTGCTCCCCCTTAATTTATTCTCCTTTAATATATCTCCCCCTTAGAATATGATCTCCCCCTTTTTGAAACTTATGTCAAACGGTTCTAAATGGTAACACCATGTTTGGCCAAAAAAAAATTATTTACCTCAAGGAGTATTTTGAGAGCTGCATCCTAGTTATTCAATGCAATATCCAATGACTTGTGTTGGATTGCAAGCTTTGCTACTAGATCAATAAGTTCTTTATCTGTAGAAATATTTGGATCCTTCTTCAGGACTATTTTTGCATGTATTTTCTCCTTATGTAATATCTCCAAGTGGGGAGTGATAGAAGCTTGTATTTGCATTAATTTTTCTTTAATAGTGGCCACTTCTACTAATAATGTAGCTAATTCCCTCTAAGTGTGAAGCATTTGAGAAAATTGCTTCTCACTATGTGTAGGATTTGAGGGTAGTTGCATACTAGAGAGATTAAGTTTTCTCTCAAGGTTTAGAATTTTTGGATTTATTTCTTGTGTGAACCTAGACCAATCACACAATTTCATATAAAGGGATAAGATGTTCCCTAGTATAATCTTTACCTTATCCAATTTCTTGGCTAGGTCAACCTCTCCCAAAATAATATTATTAGCTATCTTTTGGTTGACCTTGCCTATAAACTTCTTTTCTGACCATTCCATGAGTTTTACATTTGTATCATGGTCTTTATTATTCACTTGGTCAACTATAGCAGATAGTTGCTCAAGGATTGGCCTGCTTGAATCTAGAGGTTGTAGGCTGAATGCATCCATGAATATATCTTTGATCTCATTCATTGCCTACTTGTATTTGTAGTCTTTCCTCAATGCCTCTTACCTCCTTCTCTTATCCAATTCACTTTTTATTTCATTCATCTTTTCTTGAGTTAAAGTGCTTGAATCATAATAGTGTATTTTAATTTCTTCATCAAGCTTAGGAATACCATAATGAATGGTCCAAGCTACCCTAGTAGAACTTGAGCTTGGTGTACTGACTTGTACGGTCAACATGTTAGAACTTAGCTTATGGACTGGTTTGATAGGAGTTCCTATTTTTGGCAATTCAACCAAAGTTTGTATTGCAGACTCCTTATCCTGTGTTTCATCCTTATCCTCTTCTTGTACCATTGTTGCTGGGGGTGTACTTGTTATCTGTACTGACATATCTATAACTTCCCCTACTCTTACACTCGGCTCCTGATGGGCTTGCATGGCTATTCTTGGTGGTGATGGAAGTAGTAGAAATGGAAGTCCAGTAGTTTTAGTGATCTAAGGTCATTCTTGTGGTGACACCTTGGCTTCTTTGAGTTTATCTACTGAATTTTGGAGTTCATCAACACTGACCAATATGGGACTTGTACACAATTGCTCTTGAAGAGTTGTTTGGTCAAGGATATTAGTGAGATCCTCTATAGTTAGTGGATTGATGTTTTGACTTGAGGTGTCAACAACATCCTCAATCTTTATGATTTCTATAGGTGTGATAGTAGAGTGAGGAGGGCTAGGAGGTGGAAGTTGTGTGTCTTGCACACTTTGCTACTCATCAGTACCTTTGCTTTCCTCCTCTTCAACCTTTTTCTCTACTTCTATCTTCTCTTCTATCCTCTTTCTTCTTTCTTTTGGTTTAGCTATAGCTTCTTCCTTATATTCCTCCTCAAGAACATCTTCAATTTTCTTATACAAATTCTTTCATGATCTTGTTGTCCTTTGTACAACTTCTTCAATCTTGTTCTGTAAAATGGAGAATGCTCTATACTTAGGTGTAAACCTTTTATTATGCCTTTTGACTACTTTAATTATTTTTTCCTTTGTCAAATCAGGTAGTATACTTGCTAGGGTTGATTCCCTCATCTCCTTCTCCATTTTTAGACAAAAATGCCATCTGTCTTCTACAATTTTAGATAATTCCTTTGGCAATTGCCCATCAAATTCAAGAGCTATATACTTGAACTGTGCCATTAATGCATAGACTAAATCTTCTATTCTATTTTGTTCCTCTTTGGTGAACTTATTGAAATCAATCTTTTTCATTTCACTTAAGTCTCCATTCCTAATCTTTTCACATAATATATCAACTAAAGACTTAGGAGGATGACTTACCTTTTTAGATTGATCTTCTTCATTAGTATCAGGTTGTGCTACATATCTTTTTCTCTTCCTTGGCTCTTCCTATGCCTTCTTGGTTGGTTTCTTCTTCTTTGTAGCTTCCTCTTTGGACTTTTGTGTAGAGGCCCTTGTTGTAGCTCTAGTTGTTGGCTTCTTGGGCATTGGCATGGCAGCTTTCTTTGGTTTAGGCTGAGGAGTAGGAGGCATCTTTGCCTTCCTTTTGATGACTCTGCCTTTGATGGGTGCTTCCTTGGCTTCTTCTTCCTCAACACTCTCATCTTTGTCTTTCTCATCATCACCTTCCTCTTCATCTCCACTAATTTCTTCTTCTTCTCCTGCTGCACTTGTTTCTTCAACACCAAATTTCTTCTTTATCTTTTTCACTAGCTTCTCCTTATTTTTCACTGATGTGGCTATTTTGAGTTCTATAACAACTCTTGATTTGACATTTTCAGATGTTCCAAATTCCTTTGTTTTTTTGTCCATTTCCTCTGCAAGTAATGCTATGATGGCTACAGAAGCTTGATCAACATCAAGCTCATATCCCAATGGTTTGAGCCATCTTACTCTTGGAAGGACTACTTAGATGTAAGTATAATCAATTTCAAAAAGAAAGCATATGTCATTTACATGCTTTTCTACTAGTGAAACTGGTATCCTCATTCTTTTCTTAATTGCATTCTTGAAATCATCAAAATAGATAGACATTTGATCATAAAAGCTATCTCCCATTTGTGCAATGAAATCATTTATTTGATCAGCAATTGTTTTGTTCTGACTCTAGTTGACTTTTCCAAATGAAGGGAATTCCTTCATCACATAAAAGAACATACAAACTAATACTAACCCAAATTTGCATTATGCTCCCTTGGATTTTATAATAGCTCCAAGATTTTCATTAATCTACCATAACATGAGCTCTGCAAGGTTGTATGTATGATCCTTCTTTATCGGTTTGTATGCAACATCAACAACTATACAAGGCATGCTATTTAATCTGTTGGACTGATAAAATTTGTGTAATATGATCTTGGCAGCAAAATCTAATAGACAGTCTTTTACTGTGTCAATTGTCATTCCCCTATTATTCCACTTTTCACCTATATTCTTCTCTATTGTTTCCTTCTTATCACTTCTCAATGTCTTGGGCTGATCTAGGGTTGGTAAACCTATGACCCTATGAACCATTTTATTAGTAATTTTAACTGGTCCTTGCTCTAACCAGAATGATCCATCATGGATTCTACTAAGTATTATGCATATTCACTCAGTTTTGAATATGATTGGAAAAACTAGAGCTTTGGTTAAACCCTTCTTCTCTATGATTGAAAATTCATCCTTCAATATACTATTGACACAAAGTTTACCAAAGGCATTAAAGATTTCCAAGTCTCCTATGCCTCCTATCTTAAATTTGTAATACTTTCACACACCTTGAACCATAACGACTTTATTAGGGACGGTGGATAGGGCACCAGCCAAATCATTTTTATATGCAACTTGTGGGATTGGCCTAAATTCGTGTTGCTTAACCTCATTACTAACAAGCTAAATCTCATGATTTTCCTTTTGTTTGGTGGACTTTGAACTAGATGCCATTTTTAACTGAACTAGAGTTTGATGTTTAAATTAAACTTCACAAACTATACAACTTAGCACCTGAAGGAAATACTTGGTTAAATGCTTAAATCACTTGGGTAGATGCAGAATCACTACAAATCATTGGTTGAATGCTTGAAAATCACTCAGTCACGCTCCTGATTATCACTCTTCATTTGAATGGCTCAAAATGAATCAATTTTCACTTTTAAGTGGCTCAAAAACCTTGCATTTAATGCATTTTTGTACCTTCACTTGTCACTCAGCTTCCAAAGGTTTTTCAACTGGGCAGCTATTATCACTCGACATCTTCTGACTTTGTCAATAACTCGGCAACCACTACAATTTTACTTAGCTTCCACTTGACTTCTTAACTCAGCTTCCAAAGTAGTTTCACTCGGAAACCAAAGATGGCTCAGCATCATCATTCAAGATTGATCTTAGCATCTTAACTGATGCAAATTTATACTTTGTAGTGCTTCATCATGGTTTAGGGCTGATGTATGATACTTCCTTATATGTATTAGCCTTATAGGCTCATCTTGTGATTAGTTGGATGAGATATGATCACTTGACCTCTTGGGTGAAGTGACCCTTCCATTGGATGTACTTGGTCCATCTTTTTTTTTCCATGTCTTCTTCATGTTTGTTCTAATGTGTGCCTCCTCATCAACCTTTTCTTTTCCATTATTTACTTAAATCTTGGGTTTCTTGGCCTTTGTTGGACAATTCTTGCTGACATGTCCAATTTTCAAGCAACTGAAGCTAGTAGTTTGGCTCAACCATCTTTTATAGTTCCCCTTGAAGTGTATTATTATGTAGTTTTGGGGTATATGTCCATATTCTTGACAATTGTGATAGCTTTTCCTTGTATTGTAGTCCCAATTGTAATGGTGTACATAGTTATCCCTGCTTACATGCTAATTTGGTATCCACATAGGCTTTGATTTGCATTAAAAGGCTCTATGTCCATACTTCCTACAATTATGGTAGTGTCATCAAATCTTTGTGTCCTTGTGACTTTAGACCTGTAGTCTTGTGTCATGTGTCCTTGCTTATTACACTTGTGATAGTAACCCTTGCTTTTGGGTGTGTTTGGCTAATTGATCCTTCTACTCCTGTAAACATTAGCAAGATGCCCCTTTTTATTAAAGTAATGAAAAGTGGGTTTAGAATCCTTACCTTTGTCACTTCTTTGCTTAGCACTCTTTGATGATTCCCCAACTTTAGTGCTGATATATCCAAGTCCTGATGTATCATGGGCTGATCTTGGGGATTTCAGTAACTGTTCAAAGTACTTGATAGCTTCACTTGACTTGTTGAGATTCTCTACTATTTCTTTTTATCTCTTTAATTAATTCTGCAGTTGTTCATTTTGCATCCTCAAAGTAGAGATCTCAATATCTTTCATATTGAGTTCATGATGAAGGTTCATCAGTTGGGCAAGTGTATCCATCTACATGTTTGAGATCCTTGTTAATTCAATACATTTTTCTTCAAGTCTGTTTGCCAGATTTCTTTTGTCATCTTCTATCATGGTTGTATCCTCAATTGTTTTTTTCTTTTGCTCAATGATTTCACATAGCATCATGGCCTATGATTCATGCTCTATCTTAAGAGTTCTTATCTCTTTTTCTTGAACTCTATTTTTATCTATCAGTTCTACTATTGCTGCATCAAATTCTTTGGAATCTCCTTTGGAAAATACTTGTCTAATGTCAATTGCCTTGTAGTTAATATCATTTTTGGCATTAGCTATTTCCTTACTTCTTTTAAAAGGTTTTCTTAATTCCTCTCTAGCTTCCTCTACCTTATGTAAAGCGAGATGCACATCTATCACCTAGTTCTCAATGATCTTCCCAAGTTTGAAGACTTCCATCTTCAGATCTTTTCCTCCAAGCTGTTAGGCTTCTTCTTGAGAGAACTTGGCTCTGATACCAATTGTTGGAATTTCATAATGGGAAGAGTTCTTTTGAGAGCGGGGGTGGGGGGGTGAATTAGAAGTACTGGCCTTTTTATATATTTTAAATCCTTGATAATATATAACTAAAATTAACATGCATGCATATAAATATTAAACAATCATGAGAAGAAAACATGCATCACCACATAACACTTGAGATTTTGGTGACCCAAAAACCCTCTAGGAATAAGAAGGTAAAACTGGGGTGGGGATGATACCCACAAAATTACTATAGCAATTGATTTCAACCACTTCTGATGGTTTGCCTTGTTAAAGGCCTGCCCTGTTAAAGGCTACAACACATTGTTAAATGTGACCCTCTTAAAGGATTTCTACACCTTGTTAGGTGTGTGCCTTGTTAGAGGACTTAGAACATTCAACTTAGAATGTCACCCTATTAAAGGATTTCCATAAGGTTGTGAAACCCACCTAACTCAATAGGATTTCCAAATTCCTAATACAATTGTGAGAGAGTATTAGAATAATACACCTGAACTAATGTAATCTATGATGCTGATCTCAGGTACTTGATCTCCTCTTCTATCACTGATCTCTGCTAGATCTGATCTACTAATTGTGTTCCTTCTTCTATTTTCATCATCTAGATGTGTAAATGTTGTCCTTTCTAGTAAATCATTGACACCAATGTTCTGCAATGACCTTAATAATAAGCTTTATTTTTCCTTCTTCTTTTGACTTTGTTCCTCTCTCTTGTTCAATGGCATCAAGACTCCCTTATAAATATTAGCCATTCATTATGTATCCTTGATTCAAGTGTTCCCGTTCAAATCCTAAAAATTCACCCATTGGTTGCATGCAAACTCCAATTTTCTAATTGGCTACATGTAGAATGCATGGACAAAAGAAAGGATTCGATCTTATCTCCTTATCTTGCTATGAGTCATGCATAACCGTTTTACATCTTTGTTTACAATTGCACAAACTTTCATGCTGATCTTGCATTGCTTAGTACATGAAGTAATACTGATTCTTGACACCATCTATTCTAGATTGCTCGGCATCCACTATGTTTCCTGGTTGCTCATCTCCTATAGAATTATTGTGTCACTTGGAACCTATTAGTTTTCTGCATTGCTTGGCTTCTACTGATTCTTGAATCACTCGGCTCCTATTAACTTCACAATGCTTGGATCCTGTTAGATCCTAAGTTACTCGGCA
The DNA here is from genome assembly GCA_028749045.1 of Cupressus sempervirens. Classification (NCBI taxonomy): domain Eukaryota; kingdom Viridiplantae; phylum Streptophyta; class Pinopsida; order Cupressales; family Cupressaceae; genus Cupressus; species Cupressus sempervirens. The sequence continues at coordinate 116,003,262 of CM053789.1, read as the reverse complement.
CATATTGGTCTCATCTACTCAACACCTATTGTAACTTGCTTGGCACATACTATCTTCTGGTCTACTCGACACTATCTATAACTTTGCATGTATAGTGAAAATGGTGAAGTGTGTTGACACCAATTTGTCAATCTTACTTATTTGATCAATAGAAAAGAGTGTTAACTAAACTCACTTGGTTAACAAAGGAAAAGTTGAATAGAGTCAATGCTAACCAAGTTCACTCAGATACCAAAAGAATTTTGTAAGTTTGCAGTGTTAATGGAGCTTCTATTGGTTAGCATAAGAAATTGCTTGAGAATCAGTTTCTACTAAGCTGGGTCAGCTTCCAAAGGATCTTCTTATTTTGGAATGTAAAGCTTAATTATTTTACCTATTGATTCTAGCTAATTGAGGTAATGAATATTGGTTATTCTAATTTCTATTTGAGTTGACCTGACAATATGAAAGGTATAAGTCAAAAGGTCAAGTTATGATTTCAAAATATATGAGATGCAAGTTGAATGAGTAGAACTTGAAGGATAAGAAGATATCCTTGTAGAGTAGAAAAGTATTATTGGATCAAGAAAGATCAAGTATGAACTAGAGGATAGATCTATAATCAAAAATTTAGTTTCATCACAATTAGGTAATTTTATTGTTACTCTCTAACCATTGTAGTAGTTAACTAAAATCTCTTAACAGAGTTGGTTTAACAACAATTTGTAAATCCTCTAACAAGGTGGTAATTCCATTGAATTTTTTTGAGACCTTTTGCAAGGCCACTCCTAATAGGATGATTAAATCCTTTAAAATGGTCAAACCTAACAATATGTTTTGTAACCTTTAACAGGTTCGGCTCCTCATAGGGCTTGCTTCAAAAGAGTGAAAAATAGTTACTAGTTACATTGGTGGTTTTTCTCAAAATTGGGTTTTGAAGTTAAATCCTGGTGTCTCATGAGTCTCTATTATTTCTTTTATGCTTACAAGTAATTACTAATAACATCTTAAGATTTTCTAAAGTAATTCACACTCTATATTTACTAAGTTATTGTAATTTCTGTGTGTTTACCGAGTATCAATAGTAATTAGTTTTATTAGTCTTAATTTTAATTGACATCTAAGGGATCTAGAATTTATTTTATGGTAACTAATTCACCCCCTCTCTTAGTCACTCCTTTTATATTTCCAATAGGGAGAAGGAATATATCAAATAATACTACCTAATCTATTCTAAGGAGGTGATGCACCAAAATAGAGTGTTCAATCCTATCTCTACCCATACATGCATAGTTAGCTATCATTAAACCAAAATTAGACTTTCTTAATCTATTAATCACATGAAAATTAGACAACAAAATGAGTGACACAAGGAAGAATATTTTCACTATATATCATTCATAGGAAAAAGTGATATAGTCATGCAAATTACAAATTTCCACAATACATTAAAGAGAGGCAAATAGATCTTGCACAGTACATCAATGGCTAAAAGAGATAAGGAAAAATGTCATGAATAGTTTAGAGGCAAAGGGAATTTACAATGTGTATGCCAAAACATGTGAAGGAAAATAGAGAAGAATTGACCCTTCAAAAGATTACAAAATATGTTGTTATAGCTTAAGTATAACTCAAATATCTTCTCCCCTAAGGCAAAACTAAACAACCATATTCAAGATGACACAGATTAGTCATTGCAAATCTAGGAAAGATCTAATCATGGCACACATCCAGATAGAATAAAATTACTTGTTCACCAAATAGAGTTCTTGAGAAGACAGAAATGATGACCATTATCATTCTGACTGATTAGATGGACCAACAAGGTGTGATGGAGTGTCTCTCTTTATTTATCAGATATGGAAAATGATGAAAGTGGTTGTAGGAGATTGAAAAGATCATATCTACCATCAAAGAGCTTCTTCCTTTGTTATCAACTTGCCAATTTAGCCATATCATAGGTCAACTAGTGTTAGAAATATTGAAGACTATGCTAAGTTACTGAGAGGGGAGGGGTGAATTAGTAACTTCTAAAAATTCTACACCAATCTTAATTCTAAATCCAATGAATTGTTTAACATTTAATTTATCACATCTAATTGCATGCATGTGAAACTAAAAATATAAAAGAATCCACACTACTTGAACACAATGATTTGGTGACTCAGAAACCTTCCAAATAGAAAGTAAAACTTGGGTGGGGATGAAACCCACAAAACTTCAATACTACAGCATAAAGTTGGCCTATTAAGGCTTACATTGATCACTTTTGATGATCTTCCCTATTAGGAGCAATTAGGACTGCTAGGTCCACCTTGTTAAAAGTTTTACAAACACAAAATGAAGTACGCACTCTGTTAAGATATTTAAGAAAGACTGTTAAGTCTACCTTGTGAAAGGATTTTGACCGAGTCACTTGTTAGGATGAAATAGTAGATCTCTAACTTACAATTGGATTTCTGATAGAGATTCCTTGATTGTACTGATCACCTTACCATGATCAATATGTCTCTATTGCTCCTCTTTTGATATGGCCTTTAGAATTCACTATTTATCTGCTGCTTAGCTTTAATTATTCACATTCACATTCTTACATGCTCATTTTCTTACATACTAGATGTGATACAATACATTACATATACATATACATATACATATACATATACATATACATATACATATACATATACATATACATATACATATACATATACATATATATATATATATATATATATATATATATATATATATATATATATATATATATATATATATATATATAAAGATACATACATACATACATACATACATACATACATTCATATATATATACCAATCCAAATTACAAAATTACAAAGTCAGTCATCATACAAGTTAACACATATATCACAAAGTTAGCCCAAATGAGGACACTCAAGTTCTAAAGACTGACTTTGTGAAGTTCTAATACTCAACATCCACTATCATTCCTTGGCATCATCATGTAGTTGGTAGATGTAGAAGCTCAATCCATATTGATCACTTCAAAGTAGTGTTGAACTCAGTTTGCACTGGTGACTTGGTAGATACTGTGTAACTTGACACCAATTGAATAATTTAGTAAAAACATAAGCTTGGTTTACACTAGCTTTGCATTACATGAACTAAAAACTTGGTAGAAACTACAATGCTCAATAACCACTAAAATACTCGGGTTGAACTACTAGACTGAATCTTCTTGGTTTGAATTGATGGGCTTCACACTAACTAAATATACTTGGTAACCATTGAGATGCTTGTTAGCTACCAGATTACATGGAAAACACTATAGACTATTTAATGAGCTCAATAGCCATACACAATCTAAATAAGTGTGTGTCACTAATGACAAAATTGACTGATATTGCAACAATCTCCCCCTTTGGCTTTAGTGACAAAGCATTTATTAGCCAAAATGTTATATACATCACCATGTGATACTAGCTTGGTAGAATATACTATTTTGAGATTTTTCAAAATTTATCTTTGTAAGGTATACTATGCATCATCTATTATATGCATTCTCCTCATAGCATGTTTCTCCCCCATACTATGTGTCTCTATATATAGCATACAATGTGTCTCTATAACAATCGCCCCCTTTTTGACAATAATACCAAAGATTTATTCAAAAGTTATCTACATGGAGACACCAACATGAGATAAAAAAATTAGAATGTACCTTAAGAATATGTGCCAATGTTTTATCCCAATTTTCTTGCAAAATCTTACATGTATGTAGAGAAATTTGTACTTCTATAGAGAGTTCTATCATGCAATCTACAATAGAGAAGTTATTGTCATGGATCAAGGTTTTTGAGTAAACAATATGTTTCTGCATTGTATCCATGATAGGAAGGATCATATTCTGAATATCAATTAGTGATGACTAGATGCTTGCTTCTTCTCTTAACAACTCTTCCTGCATGTCTAACACAAATTTGATCTTCATGTGATGTGCAGAGCTTGAACTATGGTCTAGTTGTAATTGCTAGGCACTAGCTCTTAGATCCTCAACAATTTTTGATAGTTTTCCCTTTATTTCCTTTATGAACTTAGAAACATCACATAACTTCACAAAAAGTGATGTCACATTAGTGCAAGATGATTCAAGAGTGGTCAAAATTGATGAAAGCTAAACTTGATGGATAAAAATTTGATGAGTAATGTGCTCAAGCACTTTATTGTCAAATTTCTTTTGAGCTTTCTCAATTAACTTATCCTATCTACTAATTTCCTCATTGAACTTTTAGACTACTTCTGTTAATTGCAATAAATAGTTTGAGAAGAATCTACCTCAATACCTATTGCCTCAGACAATTTTGGAGCTTCTAAAGTTATCCCCTTTGCATAAGGAGACCCTAGAGAAAGTGCTACATATAGCTAGTGCCCATATTCACATTGTTGTGGATAAGTCCCAAGCTATGGTCAATCATATCTCTACTTTGTATTTAGCATCATCAATAATCTTATACTCTCTATCTCTTTCTTTCCTCAATTATGTGCATTTGGTCCATGGTAAGATTATCAATGTCCCATTTGGGAATTTCTATTTCCTCATCTAAGTCTATGTCCTCCTCTATCTCCTTTCCTCTACCCAAAAATCTTGTACTTGGTTGAGCCTTAGGTTCAACAATCCTTGTACTTAATGCTTTTGTGTCTAGAATGGAAACAATTTTAGATATACTAGGACTTGTGGTGAAAATTGATATAGTACTACCTGAAGGAATACTAATAGGAATACTTATTGAATCCAAAAATGAAGAAGTCATAACTGAAGTAACCAAAACTAAAGTAGACAAAACTGTAGTATCCAAAATTGAAGTACTTACTACTAAAGAACTCAAAATTGTAGAAGACATTGTATTCATAACTAATGAATTGATAGCTAAAGAAGTGAGAGGTTGTAGCTTGGTAGATGAAGTGGAAGTCACTTCTGGTAATGATACATTGAGCTAAATGGGGGCAAAGAGTGATTAGACATTTGAAGTGTCTATGGTTGTCACAATCAAACTTTCTAAAGTTGTCTCCAAGCTTGATATAGTTAATGGTTTTCTTGGAGAGTGAGGAAGTGAGACAATGACTATAGCTACTATCTTCATTGGGTTATTCTCCTCATCATCTTCTTTATCTTCCTCAGTAGATTCCTCTTCTTTTTCTTCTTCATCTTCCTCATTGTCAAAATGTGTAGGCTCGGTATAAGTTTCTTCTTCATCATTATCATTGTCATCATCATTATCCTTAAAATCTACTAGGAAATCACTTGGTCTATGTAGATGATAAACATTCTTCCACATGCTTGTGGCATTCTTAACCACATGCTCTATATCCTTGATCAAAATTAACCATGTATTAAATCTAAGTGTCATTTTATCTTCATTTTTCTTCAAAGACTCTTTTACTTCAACATCTTTCATGATCAGTAGCAATTGCCTTAGGGTTTGTGCATAAATGTCTTTTTCTTTTTGTATTGCAAAGTCCCATCTTGGCTTTATTTTTTCTAATAATTCATTAGTGATTTGAGAGGCTATCTAATCTAGTGAATACTTCCATTTTCACATTTTGGTCAAAATTAGTTCTTCAACCTATTTCTTCTCTACCTCTATCCTTGTTTCATACTTCAAAGATTTGAAGTTTTTTATACCTACACCTTCCATTTTTTCAACTTTTCCTAGAAGGTTTGCTAAAGACAATATCACTTCCTTTCTTCTTGGACCTCCTTGTGAAAACTACAATGAATGGCTTAGGTGGCTTGGTGATGATCACCTTGCCTTTCTTCTTCAGAGGTTCTTGTTCCTTTTCTAATTCCTCTTCATCGTTTGCCTCTTCTACATCTTCTCCTTTACCTTCAATTAACATGTGAGGTGTGCTAGATTTTAGTTTAGGTATCCTACTTTTTCCCTTGTTAACTATCTAAGGGAGTTTTATCTCTAGTTCTATCCTTCCTTGCCTCATCATAGGTTACAAAGTATGGTGCCTTTGGATCAATAGGTTCATTAATTAGAGCCTCAATAATATACTTTTCTTCATCAATATTTACCTCATAAGGAAGAGGTTTTACCCACATAATTTTGGGCTTTACTACCTGGATGTAAACTCTATCACAATCTACCATAAAGTATATACCATCTTTGTAATCCTCAACTAACTTCTTAGGTATTCTGAACCTATTGTTCATTTTCTCTTTGAACAGTTTGAAGTAGTTTTCCATAATGATAACATAGTTCTCTCCCATTTCTACAATGTATTCATTTATCTAATAAAATATAGGCACATCTTTTTTCCATACTACCATGCCTTTGGAAGGGAAGAACTTCTAAACATAAAAGAACAAGCAAGTCAAAAGTGAATTGAATTTACATGGGTTATTCTTGGATGTTTTGATGCTCTCCATATTTTTGTTTAATTTCCTCAACAACAACTCAACGAAGTGATAAGACTAGTTATTTTTCACCACTTTGTAAGCCAAGTCTAAAACTTCATAGGATACATTGTTAAGGTAGCTCAAATTGTATATCTTATGTGCTATAACATGAATCATAAATTTTAGCTTTGCATTAGTTACACTACTAATTTTCATGCCTCTTGTAGACACCTAAAAACCTTTAGAAAATAAAGTATTTTTATTTTCTAAAAAATTCCTAATGACATCATCATTTATTAATTAATTAATTTATTTATTTTTATGCCATTAAATCCCTTTATCTTAATTAAAAATATTTAATTAAGGAATCAGTCCCAAAAATGTTTAAATCTTATTTAAACATTATTTCCTTATTTATCAATTATTTAATTAATAAATTGACCAAAAAACCCAAAATAAATTAAAAAATTATTTTTTGCCCAAAACTTGGCCAATTTCCTTAAGACCACTAACCTCTTCCAAAATCTTCTAATCCTTCTTTAATTTTGATTAAAGGCTAATCCCATCATTTCCTACCCCTAATCCCAACTCAAAATATTTAATTAAGATTAAATATTAATCATCATTTTTATTTAAAAAGTTTTAATAAATATCTCCTCAACCCAAACCCTTGAAATAAATAAAACTTTATTTATTTCCTAAAAATCTAATTTATCCTCATCCTAAGAAGTTCGAGACTCTTCTAGAAAGTCTTCATCCTCATCCTAGGAAGTTCTAGACTATTCTAGAAAGTCTTTATCCTCATCCAAAGTATAGACTCTTCTAGAAGATGTCTTTAAACCTAATCCTAATCCCCTCCTAACCTTGTCACATTCCCTAAAAATGGGTTAAAACTTACTAACCCAAGCCAAAGTTAACAAATATCTCCTCCTTCACCCACCCTCATTAAATGCCATCCACTTGCCTATCCCTAAGCTAATCCTAAACCATCCTAATCCATCCTCTAATCATTTGCACAATCCTAAGCAAGCTTAAAATCTTCCTAATCAAGCCCAAGTCGAAATTCCTCTCATCTCCTTCAAAATATCCCAACCATAAAACTTTATGAAGCCCACTAGGCCATAAATGACTCTTCCAAGCCCTTTTATTGCTCTTACAAGCCATTATGAGGGTCTTTATGAATATTTTATCCCTTGAGCCTCCTTTGTTCACTCATCCTTCCCCTTCCCTCCATCCTCTCACCCTATGACATGTGTCACTCCCTGATTTGTTGTAAGGAAGCACAATCCATGTGCTCTCCTCTCATGCAATCTGAGCCCTCCATAAGCTTTCTCCCATCCTTGCATCCTAGCCCTTGATCCCTCAAGCCCTTTGCCTATTTAAGGAATCCTCTCCCAAGCCATTTTAACACAATCCATGAAGTAAAGTCATAATGCCATTTTAAGAAGCCATTTTACATCAAAACCATACACCCACACCCAAATTCCAACTCCATTTGAAGCATAAAGCTTGAGCATACATCCTATCTATTTAGACAAAGCTAGTCAACAAGAGAGCTTCTCATTGAGAGAACCCATTAATGGCTCATATTCTCAATTGAGAGCTCATCTTAGTCTATCTTGAAGTTTATGAATTTTGTTTAGTTTGTAGAAGCTTTATTTAAATTTGGTTTCTATTAGCATACTAACATTGCTCATATACACCTCTACCATCCCATTCTGCTAGGGTTTTCTTTTCCAGCTCTACTCGACCTAGGGTTTTGGTCATTTTGGCTTTAGTGAGCATGGGAAGGCTGATGATGCAATGAATCATTTTCTTTGTAATCATAACTAGTTGTTCAAGCCATAGTTGACCATTATGCATCTAGCTTAAAAGTTATCTAATCCATTTAACTTGAAAAGCTCAGGGCATGTAAGGAAAATGAGTTAAACCTTTGTCTTCCAAATGCCTATGTTCAGGTTTAAGAATTCTATTAACACACAATTTTCCTAGGCCACCATCCATTTCTAGGGTTCTAATTTCTTGAATAGAACACTTGAAATGAGTACAAATATCATTAATAAGGAGTATCTTTGGAGGAATTTACAATTGACCTCTAGTTGAGTCAATGGTTTCTACAATTGTGAGAAGAAGTTTAAAATTTGGCACTTTCCAGTCTGATAGGCCAACACTGGGGCAAATAATAACAAAAGAATTAACAATTTCATGACAAAATTTATCTGGTCTATATGTTTCAATCCAAGAGTGTAAGCTTGCGAAAGGTGTCCGAGTAGTATGCTATCAAGGGGTGCAGCTTGTGATATGAGCAATTATGAATGCATCTACAACACACAAAATTGAATCTATGAAAACTAAAATAAAACTGCAACAGGAACTGTCACTTCTTGTGACACGAACTTGACTAAAACCTACTAAAATGATTTGGAGAATAAAAACATCATAAACAAAAACATCTTTCTACCAGCAATAACAACATAATTATTTCTATTCACTAAATCAAAACTAGGATAAACCATTAGTAATTATAAGAAAATAGTAATCATATTATATTAATGCAAATCAAATTACAAACTATTACAAGAACAATAGGCATAGCATATTAATACGAATCAGATTACTAACTAATACAAAAATAATAATCAAATCAATTACCTATTCAAACAAAACTTGATATTAATCAAATACAGACATACCACAGTGAAATCAAAACTAGAAAACACACCAGACATTCTAAGAAGTGGGCCCCCTCCTCAATCCGTCAGGTGGTGAGATAGAAGGTAGTGAGCACAAGGTTGATTAGCACAATATATAGTCTTTTTACTTCTCAGAAGAATAGTACAGAATTAATACATATCCCTTTGATTATGAATTATGTTGTTTATATACATAGCCTACAATACATAATAGGAATAGCTTATAATAGACAACATAACAGATATCGTACAACCTTAGTTACAGGCTGTGAGTAGTTGTAAATATAGCTTATTTATGCCAAAAGAGTTTGTTTCATTTTTGGCCCATGGCTAAAAACTATAATATAATAGTTTGTACAGTCTTGGATTATAACAGAAAATAAATATAGGAATAAACTTTCCATGTGAGACTTGCAGATCTTTCTTCCTTATACCAGTCATGCAACTCATTTGTTATTTGCAACTAAAAATAGGAAGAATACTGGTCGATTTAGGTCCTCCATGTGGATCTATCTGTGTATACCACCGATGTAATGCTTGATAGTTTCAACAAACTAACTCTGAATAATATGAAACATTATTCCATACACCCAAATGGAATCAAAGCACAATTTTTGTTTAACTGATCTTCTAGATTAAGATTGCAGTGACATCTATTTGATCGATGGTGAAATGCAATAACCACATTCTGTTGGAAGATTAATAGTTTACATCCAAAATATGACAGGAAGTTATAGTCCCAACTGGTAGGCGACAAGAAGTTATGTTATGCATATCAAGATGCTATAATATAAAAGATTAGTAAAACATAATAAATGATGAATTTTCCATATTTTAATCCAAAAACCTCATTAAATACCACTTATATATATATTAAACCGTATGCAATGTAAAATGGTAAAGTTGGTGATAATGGAATGGAAATGGAATATGGAAATGAGTAGGTAAGTTCATAAAATGGATTAAAATATGGTATTAAATGGGTCGTAAATGGATCTCATCACACTTGACTCATCGAACCAACATCTTAGACCCTCTCTTCACTTTGCTATTGCTTGATGCCATTTTACTCAGTAAAATCTGAGAACCTTGATAACATAGTACAAATTTTCTTAAAGTTTCTTGATCACACTATAAATTGCTTCTTTGCAATAACACCTAGATTTCATGGTGAGAAATGAATTTGATTTCATGCCTTTTGTTAAAGCTTCACCACTAATGATCAATAAAAATGTAGCTAAGTTGGCATCATGCTTGACATCATGCTTGATAGCCTATCATCTACTATTATATTGATTACTCATTGAAGATTTTGTGACTTGGTAACCATGTGTGTCTTGTTACTCCCAACTTTGCTCAGTAGAGTCTATGACCTGACCTTACTCAATAGAGAAGGTAACTTGGTGATAACTGATACCATTCTTCCTCATTGATCCTTTAATATATAAATACTAATTTGGATCTTTGTCACCTTTCAATTAGAACTATTTCAACGTAATCTTGATAACATAGTTCCAGTTCTCCTCTATAAACCTAGTTGAAAATGGTGGAGTCACCCATTTCTTGAGTGACATTATCATCATTACTTGAACTAGCATCCTTGGTAGATTTAGGAATCCATTGTTGCCTCATCTACTTTCAAATGTTATCTACTTTTGCCTTCTTTTCATCTTCAATTTTACCTGTGTTTATGCAATTTTTGGCTAGATGACCAAGTTTGGTACAAGTGAAATATCTTATGGTGGTATCTCTTCTCCTCATGTGATGTTTAACATAATTCATGCTAATGTGTCCATATTCTGCATAGTAATGACATCGATAGCAAGTTTTGTAGTCCCAATTGAATATTGCTTTCACAATTTTCTCTACTAGACTAAATGACTTAGTTCTGCATTTTGATGCCTTGTGATGTTGTTTCTTGCACTTGTGACACTTGCCCTCAAATTTTGGTTTCTCTTTTCATTCATTAGCCTTGTAACCATGCTATTTGTAATTATAACATTTTTCATTAAATTTTGCATTACCATTACTCTAATATTTATTTGATGTATGACCTATATTATCATAGTGATAGCAAGTAGGCCTTCAATTCCTTTGAGCACCTTGTTCAAATGATTCACCACCTTCTTTGAATCCAATTCCTACTTTACCCTTTTATCTATAGAGATTCTACTCATTTAGGTGAACCATTTCTACTTGAGATTTCATCATTCTTTCATTAATTTTCTTTTCAGTGTTTAGGTCATTTTTCAATCTTTCATTGATTTTCTTTTCAAACTATAGCTCATTTCTTATTCTTTCATTGATTTGTTTTTCCAAATTTAGATCATTTCTTAATCTTTCATTGATCTTTCTTTGGCCACATTTGCATTAGAGAATTCATACATAAGATCAGCATGTTGAAGGGATTGGTTCTCAATTCCATTATTTCTTCCATCCATTTCTTATTTTATCTTGTTCCTCTGTTCCAAGAATTCACATAGCCTCATAGACTGAATTTCTTGTTCTCTTTTCAGCTTTCCTACTTCTTCTTGTGGGGAACTGTTATCATTCATTCACTCGCCAAAGTTTCTCTTCCATCAAATTTCAGAAGGATTGACAGTCGGCACAATCTCGTTATCAGAAGTTGCACGGGAGATAGTATCAGCAACATCGCACCCAATTGACACGTCTCTGGTGGACCCGGTGAGCGAGCTACAACAGAGGGCGGGTCGAGAAATTTTTTTGCCGCCGCGGGCACTATCGCACGCCGACCAAAAAGTTTTTCGAAGATGCTCACGTCGACAGGCAATGGGTTTTCATGGGCCGGAAGTTCCAAAGACCGGTAAGGTGCCATGGCGCCAACGAAAAACCAATGCATTTTTTGATGGTGACATAGCACCCAAACGAAAAAGTTCATCACGGCGAAGAATGACCAGATAGGTGGGTCCCAATGGTACTCCACATGTATAGTTTGTCAGCCCAGCGTCACGGTGACAAATCAAAAGTAGCCGCGTGTAACCAGGTTGGAGTCTTTGTCAGTACGGTTAGCACAGTCAAGGTTTATGATCTCCACTGTCAGATTGGATTGCATCAATGGATGGCACCATCTCGCTATGGCAGAGATGCACGGATTTTATCATGGCAACATAGTGCCCATCTGGCACATGGCCGTTCTGTGGATCAAGTCTCGGGTTCGCTAGTTGGTGTTCATTGAACCAATCAGATGATGCCATGTGTATGTGTTAGAACATGGCGTACCACAGGGCCAATAGTTTTTAGAAGGGATGGCGAGTGAAGTACGATGTCACTCCGATCGTCAGATCTGCAAAGATCTACGGTTGGTGCTATCTCACCATCAGGAATTGCTCAGACTTTAGCATCAGCGACATAGTGCCTGTGCGCCACGTGTCCTGGTGGGGTTGCATTTCATGCCGCTAGAAGCAGTTAGGGTTGGATGACCGACAAACCAATGGACAGATGCCACGTATCCATGGGCCCAACGAATCACGAGAAAAGGGAGGTCGCAAGAAGTCAGATCTGTGACCGTCAAATGAGAAAAGATCAATAGTAGGTGCCATGTCGCCTTAGTGAAGCTGCAAGATTTTTACCATGGCAACATTGTGCCCAATTGACGCGTGTCGGTGGGGTCAGGTCTCGCCGGATGCATCACTGAGGTGGCACTGATTTGGAAGGGCCCAGTCACAGGAAAGAGGGTCCACGGTGAATCAGAAACAACCACGTGTGCCGAGTCAGAACACAGATATGTCGAGGGGCCAAATTTCTTGATACAACCAGCGCAATAAGGGGTTGGTTCTCCACCATCAGATCTACAAAGATCTAGGGTCGGTGCTATCTCACCATGGAGGAACTGCGTGGATTTTACAATGGTGAGTTAGCGTTCGGAGGACACGTGTCCTCGCGGGTCTGGTTTTTGACGTGGTGGTTAGCTAATGGCCAGCGGTTAGATGGTAAAGGTGGCGTGGTTAGTTCGATGAAGGCGGTCAACTACAGAAGGACTCTCCAAGTGGAAAAACAAAAAAATACGATTGGCCTGCGTGGCCTAGTCGACATATAAGAAGCCTGGTTGAGTGATAGGCTAGGTCGATTCATGAACCAAGAAGCAAAGATGATCAACGTTATCTTGCGATCTGATCTTTGCGATCATTTCTGACCTGCCAGGAATAAATGCAAGATATAAGGACACTCCACCCATTCAGTCAGCTCATCTACCCTGTCAGGGAATGTTGTGGCACTGTTCTGTCTCCTCCGGGCTCCTTCTCAGAAGGATATGAGATTTTTTGGTATGCAAGTCAAGATTCAATTAGATCTCCGATTGGATTTTTAGTATGGAGTTAATGCCAGTAGGTGAGAGGTGAATGTAATGCAAAAATCTTCAGTTATGCCTAAGCTATAAAGGCAATTTTGTGATCTATTCTTGGGGTCGACTCTTCCTGATTTTCTCTGCTACTGCTTGCAGACTTGCAGTGTAAAATCCCTTTGTCTCTGAGCCATGTAATATCCTGTATCATCTATTTTAGCCATCAGTGTGCATGTGCATCACTTTGCCTCCCATTGGTGTATTGTTGAGATCAATGATCTACATACTGTATCTATCTTTGGCCTATTGGATAATATACAAGTGTAATCTCCTTTCCTGGTGTCATTTAGTTGGTTTTCTGATCTGTATGTGACTATTGATCGATATAAGTCTAGACGTGTATGACTTTTTTATATTACCCTAGTTTTGTAGTGTATATATGGGCAGGAATGAGTCTGAACACTCTGTTTTGGTGCATCACCGCCTTAGATTAGACTAGGTAGATTTTCTTTAATGCTCTCTTTCTCCCTTTCCCTTCTGAGAATAGATAGGTGCGCCCTGACAGTAAGAGGATGCCGGCCTTCTCCGGAGACTCAACCTCGTAGTTCAAGTCCCACAGCTTGGAGGTTGTTTCCATGTTTCACTAGGTTGTTCTTGTGCTTAGGCCTTGGACAAGGGTGCAAACCTAAGCGACAACAGTTTTTGGCACACCTAGTGGGACCTATATCAGAAGATTTCATGTCTACTGGTCTCAAAAGAAGAAAGAGTTTCTGAGACTAATGCTGAAGAAGTAGTACTAGCTTCAGTATTCAAGCCTTCAAGAGGCTGATTCATCAAGTACTTGGCGACTCTGAACATCAACAAATCTGGTTTCAGGCCAAAGTTGCAGAAATTCATGCCTAGAGCTGAAACAAGGGCGTCTTCTAGAGGTAATTTTCAATATCAATAACTCTCACTTTCAAGTCCTGGAAGAAGGAGGACTAGAGCTTCATTATCACCAGTTAGAGGTGGAATAACAGTTAATATACCTGTAAGATCTGTCTCTACTCCTCCTACTATCTGAACTCAGCCTAGATTGCCATCAACACTCATCAATAGAACACTTTTTTATATGGCACAGCCAAGAGTTCATCCTTTTGCCACCTTAAATGGTGGAAGTCCTCTATTGTTAGCCCAAAGACACGATATACCAGTGGCTGCACTAAAAAGCATACCTGATTTTATTGGTGAAACTTCTATTTCCCCCCTAGAGCATATCCAAGAGGTAGCAAATGTCTGCAATATTCATGGTATTACAGAAGATAATGTGGCCGTCAGACTTCTAGCCTCATCTTTAAAAGGAAAAGCATTACAGTGGTATAGAGGCTTAGCTCATGGTTCCATAACTAATTGGGATGGACTAGGAGCAGTATTATGCAAACATTTTGAGGATAAGAGTGACCATTTGTCACTACTAGAGTAGCTGACTACAATAAAAAGAGCCCCCCATGAATGTATGACTGATTTTAATTACAGATTCCAAAAGACATGGGATATAATACCTACTATAGTGAAACCTACCCCTGGTAATGCCTTCTTGCATTACCTTAGAGCTTTCAATAGTGGCATTGCCACCACAATCCAAACTATGGGAGGAGAAACATTACCAAATGCTTATGAGATGGCTATAAAGGTTGAGAATATCCTAATACAAGGTGGAAAGTTAGCCCCAAGGCCTCCTATGCCTTTCTTTCCTGATGTTCCCAACCACCAACCAGCGATAGCCCCTCTTCCTACAACTCCTACGTTACAAGCCCCTACTCCAGTCCCCCAAGCTTCCACATCCCCAAATGGAATAGATGAACTCAAGGAAATGCTCCAAGGTCTAGTGCTGAGCACAGACAAAAAAGAGAAGACCCTGGATAAAAAATTACAAGAGCAGGGGAGGGAGTTGAAGGACCAAGGGAAGAGACTAGAGGATAGTTTTTCTCTAATACAAAAGATGAGTAACAAGGTGGTGGCCTTAGAAAGGTAGCAGGCCCAAGGTGGCAAGCCTCCCCAATTGTACTAATAGGCTCCAAGTGGTGGTAGGCCTCCTAATCAGTGGAATAGCCCTTTTGATCAGAATAGGCAGAATAGTCATGCTTCTGCTTCAAGCTCAAATCAGAATAGAGCTATAGTCCCTAAAAATAACTTGGCCCAAGACCAAGATTTTTGTCCCTCATGTAACTATTCTTATACCTATTGCCTATGTCAGAAAGCAGAATCTTATTTGGCCCTAACTGTCTAGGAGTCCACAGTAAAGCAATTACACAAGGAAGATCATCCCAAGGAGGCCTCATATGTTCAGAGGTAGGGTGATTGCTCTTTTATGAATCACCAGATGGAGGAGCATTATAATGTAAACTAGGATTCCGTTGCTCATAACACAAGAAGCAAGAAGAGAGCTGTGGAACATGCTACCCCCCCTCCTCCCAATCAGGCCTCAACTTCAAGTCCTACACCTCATACACAAACAGCAAATGAGCAGACAAACACTTCACAACAGCAAAAGCAAGGTCCAAGAAATGAGGATGCAAGTGATCCTTTTGTTGCCCCATCTCAACCTCTTATAAGTGCAGCCCCCAAAGTTTCTACCAAAATTCCTAGCGCACCATTGAGTGTGGTAGAGCAAATGAAGAAGACCAATGTAAACATTTCCATGTGGGATGCTGTTGCTACCATACCAATGCAGAGGAAGATGCTGCAGCAAGAATTGGAAAGGATTGAACCCAAGGATCAGTCGTCTACCATGGAGAGTGCCACTAGTTTAGTACAACTAGCAGGAGATGTGGAGGCAAATAAAAAGGTTAGACCTCCTCCATTTTATGTTTCTCTAATTATATGGGGCAAATTAGTCCATAATTGCATGATAGATTCGGGGGCTAGTAGCTCAGTAATGCCTAGGAGTGTTGCTAATGCTTTAGGGATGAAATATGAGCCCATTGTTAGGGATGTGTTACAACTAGATGGGAGTACTGTCAAAATCATAGGCATCCTTAGAAGTGTGGAAATGGCCCTACATGCATGCCCTGGTTGTACTGTGATTCTAGACATATCTATTGCTGAGGTTAAGCCCTATTGTGCCATCTGTCTTTCAAGAGACTTCACTACTCAAATTGGTGGATTCATATCTGTTGATTGGTCTTACATGTCATTTAAGACCAGATATGGGGCCAATGCTTCAAAAAGAGCAGAACCTCAAGCCCTTCATCACACTGAACCCTACACTCCCAACTTCATCAATATGAATTACCCTATCCTAGAGATGGACGAAAATAACATAGTAAACAAGCCTGTCACTTCCATAGCAGAGATTCCTGATTTCTTCTTAGATGAGTGGGAAAATACATGTCAGTTTGAGCTTATGTCGGAAACCCTTGAGATGGGCCTTAGTACATATTGCATAATAGAGAAAGAGGTTCAAGTTGCTAACCTTGTTAGGACTAATGATGACATAAATGGAGTATGGAGTATGTACTTTGATGGCTCAAGGAATAGAAATGGATCAGGGGCTGGTGTTATGTTGATCTCTCCTGCACAAATAAGATACTACTTCTCTTTTAGGTTCCAATTTAGTTGTACCAATAATGTGGCCAAGTATGAATCCTTGATCCAAGGTCTCCTACTTGCCCAAAAGAGGGGAATTCAAGCCTTGAAAGTATATGGGGACAGTGAGTTGGTAGTGAACCAAGTGAGAAATCAGAATATCACCAAAAATGGCCTACTCAAGTCTTATAAAAACAAAGTCTGGGATTTGCTTGAGGGTTTCAATGCATTTAATATTCAGAGCATTCCTAGGAAAGAAAATAAACATGCTGATAGACTTGTAGCAGTGGGTGCATCATATGATGTGCCAGGGAATCTTGAGGAAGATAAGAAGAAACAAATAAGGGTAGTAGTAAGGCCTGCTGTTCCTGATAATAATACTCATTGGCAGGTGTTTGAGTCTGATGAGGAAATTGTAAGTTTCTTGCAGAATGAGGCAGAATTCTCAGAGAGAAATCAGTCAAGACTACAAGATCAATATGGTGATCAGATTATTCACCTCAGTTCCAACAAGTTGCCCAAGGGTCACATTACCTTGGAAAGTATCTTTAACCCTGATGATCAAACAAGAGGCAAAGGGATGAATCTAGCTGCAGAAAAGGATGACCATGGCCCAATTACTATTGCTGATGGAAAATCTCTTAACATGGGGAAGGTATGTTCTGAAGCTGAGTAAGAAAATTTCATTCATCTATGTCAAGAGTTTAGTGATGTATTTTCTTGGACGTATGATGACTTAAAAGGTTTTGACCCTAGTTTGTTTCAGCATAGCATAGATTTGGTTGATAGCGTCAAACTAGTAAGACAAAAGCAGAGGCCAATGAATCCCAAGATTGAACCTTTGATGAGGAAAGAGCTATCCAAGTTGATTGAAGCTAACATAATTTTTCCTATTAAACACTCATCATGGGTGGCTAACCTTGTCCCTGTGAGGAAGAAGAATGGAGAAATCAGATTGTGTGTGGACTTTAGGGATCTCAATTAGGATTCCCTTAAGGATCACCATCCTCTTCCTTCTATGGAGCAAATTCTATCCAAGGTCAGTGGGTCAAGGAGATTCTCTTTTCTTGATGGGTTTTTTGGTTATAACCAAGTGTTGGTTAAAGAGTCTGATAGATACAAGACAGAATTTACTACTAAATGGGGCACCTATGCTTATTGCAAAATGTCATTTGGATTAACAAATGCAGGTGCCACATTCCAAAAGGAAATGGAGGTAGCTTTCAAAAGATTAATTGACAAGTTTGTCTTAGTATACCTTGATGATATAATTGTGTATTCCAAGAATGTGGAAGATCATCTTGATCATTTGAGACAGGTATTTCTAAGATGTAGAGAGTTTGGGGTTTCTCTCAACCTAGCCAAATGTGTCTTTGCTACAAACCAAGGGAAACTATTGGGACACATTGTATCTAAAGATGGATTAACCATTGATCTAGAAAGAACAAAAGCAATACTTGCCCTTCCTCTCCCTAAACACAAGAAAGGGCTGCAAAGTTTCCTTGGTAGGATAAATTTTGTAAGAAGGTTTATTCTTAATCTTGCTGCCATGGTGAAACCCCTTACAGCCATGCTCAAGAAAGATATGGTCTTCTCATGGACCAAGGAGGGGAAGGAGAGTTTTGAAAAGATCAAGGCAGCCATAGCATCAGCCCCTACCCTCATGAACCCAAATTTTGAGAAATATTTCATCCTCTACACTTTAGGTGGTGAGTCAAGTATTTCTGCTGTCTTGACTCAAACAAATGACAAGAATGAGGAGCAGCCCATAGCCTTCTTTAGTGAAGGTCTTAAGGAATATGAAGATAAATATAGCTTTGTTGAGAAGCAAGCTCTTGTAGTCATTAGAGCCTTGAAGAAATTTAGACACCTCTTATCCCACAATAGGATCCATTTGTTGGTGCCCCATGCAAGTGTAAAAGACTTCCTGTTAAGCAAGGACATCAGTGAAAAGAGGGATGGATGGATCACTAGGGTAATGGAATATGATGTTGATATTCAGATTACTAAATTGGTAAGAGGAAGAGGATTATGTAAAGAAATGTTATCAGATCAGAATTCAAATGAAGAAGTTGCCATGGTAATAGCAGAGCAGCGGGAGGAAAGAAATGCTGATGGTCCAAGGAGCTGGATAAATGACATGAAGAATTTCTTATTAGGGAATGGATACCCTCAGGGATTGGACAGAACCAAAAGAAGACAATATAGACTGCAGTCCATTCCTTATGTTGTAATTGATGGCATCCTATTCAGAAAGGATTTTAATGGGACCCTGTTGAGATGTATTGAAGAGGATCAGGTTGAGAGGATGATTAAAGAACTTCATGATGGCCCTGATGGTGGCCACTTCTCTGCAAGAACAACCGCCATGAAGATCATGAGGGCTGGATATTATTGGCCATCTCTGTTCCATGATTGTTACAGGTATGTGAGGAAATGTGAGAAATGTGCTTTTTTCTCAGGCAAACAGAGATTTGCAGCTCTTCCTCTTCATCCTATTCAGGTGGATCAGCCCTTCACCCAGTGGGGGTTGGATTTTATAGGCCCCATTAATCCTCCATCTAGTGCAGGTCATAAATGGATCTTGGCTGCTACTGATTATTTCACTAGGTGGACAGAGGCAGTTGCCTTGAAGGATGCCACAGAGCCATCAGTTGTTGAATTCCCTGATCGAATTGTATCTAGATTTGGTGCTCCTTCTACTATCATCTTAGATAATGCCAAGTCTTTTGTTGGAACCCAGATTTGTGCATGGGCCATGAATCACAATATCTACCTGAGCACATCATTGAACTACTATCCTCAAGGTAATGGTTTGGCTGAATCTTCCAACAAGAATCTAATCAAAATTATGAAGAGGACAATAGAAGACAATCAGAGGACCTGGCACAAGAAATTAAGGACTACTCTGTGGGTTGATAGGATAACACCCAAGAGATCTATTGGGAATTCACCTTTTGTGCTAGTATATGGTAGGGAAGCTAGACTCCCAATCTCATTGGAGTTCCCATCCTTGGAGTTAGCTCATCAGTTGGAACTAGTTGAAGATGATGTCATGTCAGCAAGAATGGCAGAACTAATTGAGTTGGAAGAAAACTCTAGTGATTCACCAGCAACAGATGAAGAAGAGTTTTGACAAGAAGGCAAGGGCCAGAATCTTTAGAGAGGGAGATTTAGTTCTCAAGTGGGACTCAGATAGAGCAAAACTAGGAAGGCACTCCAAATTTGACCCATTATAGAGTGGCCCTTATTTGATCTCTAGTTGCAAATAGGCAAATGCATTCCAACTAAGCAGACCTAACGGTGAAACTCTGCCCATTCCAGTCAATGGGATCCATCTGAAGCCTTGTTTCTGAAAGGATTGTGAATCTATGTACATAGTTAATCTCGTTTCCTTCTGTCTGTTCCTATTTTTCAATAAGTGTGCGTGCACAGGGTTTCTCTTTTGAATCGCCAGTTTCCAAAGTTTTGACAGCCTTAGGTCACGGAGGAGGTTCTGTTCTTTGTTTCTAGTCACAGAAATAGAGCTAGAGCTTCAAGGTCTTCAATGTTTTGATTTCCTCTCAAGCGGGTTAGGGTTTCTTGTAGCTCTCAGTTTTGTGCCTTCCAAGTCCTTTTCTCGACCCTGTAGCCCAATGGAGTTTTCTGCAGGCACCGGTCTTATGCATTGAGCAGGCTCATGCCCCCTGTGAGTCGCCAGAAATGTTATTATTCATTCACCCGCCAAAGTTTCTCTTTCGTTAGATTTTAGAAGGATCGACGGTCGACGCGATCTCATCATCGGAAGTTGCACGGGAGATAGTATTAGTGACATCGCGCCCAATTGACACGTGTCTAGTGGAACCGGTGAGTAGGCTACAATGGAGGGCGGGTCGAGAAAGTTTTTTGGTTCCGCGGGCACTATGGCGCTATCGCACGCCGACTGGAAAATCTCCATGGTGACATAGCGCCAGGCGAAGATGCTCACATCGGCGGGCAATGGGTTTTCACGGGCTGGAAGTTCCAAAGACCGGCGAGGTGCCATGGCACCAACGAAAAACTAATGCATTTTTCGATGGCAACATAGCGCCCAAACAAAAAAGTTCATCACGGCGAAGAATGACCAGACAGGTGGGTCCCGAGGGTACTCCGCATGTATAGTTTGTCAGCCCAGCGGTTAGATGGTAAAGGTGGCATGGTTAGTTCGATGAAGGTGGTCAACTACAGAAGGACTCTCCAGGTGGCAAAACAAAAAAATACAATTGGCCCGCGTGGCCTAGTCGACATATAAGAAGCCTAGTTGACTGATAGGCTAGGTCGATTCATGAACCAAGAAGCAGAGATGATCGACGTTATCTTGCAATCTAATATTCATGATCATTTTTGACCTACCAGGAATAAATGCAAGATATAAGGACACTCCACCCATTTAGTCAGCTCATCTACCCTGTCAGGGAATGTTGTGGCGCCGTTCTATCTCCTCCGAGCTCCTTCTCAGAAGGATATGAGATTTCTTGGTATGCAAGTCAGGATTCAATCAGATCTTCGATTGGATTTTCAGTATGGAGTTAATGCCAGTAGGTGAGAAGTGAATGTAATGCAGAAATCTTTAGTTATGCCTGAGCTATAAAGGCAAGTTTGTGATCTATTCTTGGGGTTGACTCTTCCTGATTTTCTCTGCTACTGCTTACAGACTTGCAGTGTAAAATCCCTTTGTCTCTGAGCCATGTAATATCTTGTATCATCTCTTTCAGCCATCAGTGTGCATGTGCATCACTTTGCCTCCCATTGGTGTATTGTTGAGATCAGTGATCTACATACTATATCTATCTTTGGCATATTGGATAATATACAAGTGAAATCTCCTTTCCTGGTGTCATTCAATTGGTTTTCTGGTCTGTATGTGACTATTGATCGATATAAGTCTGGATGTGTATGACTTTTGTATATTACCCTAGTTTTGTAGTGCATATATGGGTAGGAATGAGTCTGAACACTCTGTTTTGGTGCATCACCACCTTAGATTAGACTAGGTAGATTTTCTTTAATGCTCTCTTTCTCCCTTTCCCTTCTGAGAATAGATAGGTGCGCCCTGACAGTAAGAGGAAGTTGTCCTTCTTCGGAGACTCAACCTCGTAGTTCAAGTCCCATAGCTTGAAGGTTGTTTCCATGTTTCACTAGGTTGTTCTTGCGCTTAGGCCTTGGACAAGGGTGCAAACCTAAGTGACAACAGGAACCATTCTTCTCTACAAGTTCTTTTATTGCATCATTTGCTTCATCTGAACTATTTGAAGGGAAAAATCCTTCGATACTTTCTTCAATGTACTGGTGATTATTCATCTAATTTACAAGTTCCTTCCTTCTTTTAGGGATTGGGTAAGTTGCATCTTGGCTTTCTTGAGTTGTGCAATGGCCATTTCTAGATCCAACTTTTCATTATTAATTACCTTATCAATTTTGAATATCTCCATATCCTTGATCTTTGCTCAAGCTATTAAATATTCTCCTAAGAACCATAAAGCTATGATACCAATTGTTAGAAATATTCAAGATTATGCTAAGTTACTAAGAGGGGAGGGGTGAATCAATAACTTCTAAAATTTCTACACTAATTTTAATTCTGAATCCAATGAACCATTTAACATTTAATTTATCACATCTAATTGCATGCATGTGAAAATGAAAATATAAAAGCATCCACAATACTTGAACACAATAATTTGGTGACCCAAAAATCTTCCAAATAGAAAGTAAAACTCAGGTGGGGATGAAACCCACAAAACTTCAATACTATAGCATAAAGTTGGCTTGTTAATGCTTACATTGATCACTTATGATGATCTGCCTTGTTAGGATCAATTAGGACTACTAGGCCCACCTTGTTAAGGGTTTTACAAACACACAATGAAGTATGCACTTTGTTAAGAGATTTAAGAAAGATTGTTAAAACAACCTTGTGAAAGGATTTTTACTAATTCACCTATTAGGATGAAATAGTAGATCTCTAACTTACAAGTAGATTGCTAATAGAAATTCCTTGATTGTACTGATCACCTTTCTTTGATGAGTATGTATTTGTTGCTCCTCTTTTGATATGGCCTTCATAATTCACTCTTTATCTATTTCTTAGCTTCAATTATTCACATTCACATTCTTACATGCTCATTTTGTTACATACTGGATGTGATACAATACATTATACACACACACACACACACACACACACACACATCAATCCAAATTAAAAAATTACAAAGTCAACCATCATAGAAGTTAAAACATATATCACAAAGTTGGCCTAGATTAAGACACTGGGGTTCTAAAGACTGACTTGGTGAAGATTTGATACTTGGCATCCACTGTCATTACTCGGCATCATCATGCACTTGGTAGACATAGAAGCTTAGTCCATACTAATCACTGCAAAGTAGTCTTAAACTTAGTCTACATTAGTGACTCAATAGGTACTGTGTAACTTGACATAAACTGAATCACTCAGCAAACACATGAGCTTGGTTTACACTAGTTTCACCTTATATGAACTACAAACTTAGTAGAAACTGCAATGCTCAGTAACCATTGAAATACTCAGGTTGAACTACTAGACTAAACCTACTTGGTTTGAACTACTAGGCTTCACACTAACTAAATATACTTGGTAACCATAGAAATGCTTGGTAGCTACTAGATTACATGGAAAACACTATAGACTATTCAATGAGCTCAGTAGCCATACAAAATTTGAATAAGTGTGTGTCTAATAACAAACTTGACTAATATGTCAAAAAACTAGAGTCAATCCCCAGTGGTCACTACATGGACTAGTCATATTATCATGTTTTGTAACCTTGTGAAGTCTTCCTACTTTGATCATCTCATATGATCACAACTTTTCCATCTTTCCTTTCGATTAACATCAAATGACTGCAATTGAGCAAACAATCTATTATCATTGTTAGATCTCTTGCCATTGAATTTTTTGACTAACTACCATGACCTTGTAATGGTTAAAATTAACCACACTTGAAAAATTCCTGCTCTAACCTAAAGTTACTTTTAACTTGGGGCAACTACAAAATATAAAGGAATTGTGCCTTTGAAACTCTAACTTGTGTCAATTAAATAATTTATGTGATCAACTGATGAAGGAGAGAAATATCTTGGCCCACCTAACAATTCATCATCCACCTAAACATTATCTAAAAACTCCTTTTAACCCCATTGACCACACTAAAATAGGTCCCACATGATATGTGTTGGCTCGTTGCACATCTGCACTCTTAACTCATGGCTCCAAAACTAACCCTTGTGACCAAGCAATCATAAGGAGATTGCTTGATCATTGTCTTAATCATGATTCAAGCCTTACCATTAGCAAACCTATGAATAAAAGTATCTACTACTTCACCATCCAAATGCTGGCTAATGCTTAACCTATTGTGATTGTGCAATCAAGGGGTGATCACATGGTCACAACTTAGAGCTTGAAGGCATAATATGAAAAATAAGGGCCATAGGAGCCAGGATAAAAGGATATGGACAAAGTTAAATTATTCCATGAAAACCTTTCAAATATCTAAAATTTGAAATCATAGGTGACTGTTGAGTGGCTTAGCATTTGAAATCATTTTTTTGGTGAGAGGGTATTTTGGCTAATACTTAGCAATGCAGGAAAACTACAACTCATGTTGGAAACTATGTTGATAATGCCAATCTAATTTCTCTCAATATTCAAGATTAATTAGAATATGGTAGGCAAACTTAAAATACCACAAAGGAACTTCCTTTGTTCTGGCACAGAGGAGAGAAAAAATGGAGCCTTGGCAATTGGGAGACTATGTGCAAACCAAAAGATAAAGGGGGGTTGGGAATAAAAAGTGTTGCTGATATGAATTAGGAACTACTCACTAAAGTAGGGTGGAGAATGGTTGAAAATAAGACTATTTGGGGAAGAATAATGGGAGCTAAATACCTAGCCAACACTCACTTTAGATATAATCTCCTTAATAATGGTCTCCCTAGTGGCTCTAATATTTAGAACAACAACCTAAAAAATAAGTCCCTTATACAAAAAGGTGTGAGATGGCTATTTGGTTATTGTAAATGAATGTGATTTTGGGAGGAAAAATGGATAAGGGGGAAACTACTCATCTACAAAAAATTTAGTGGCCTCCTAGAACTATTGAAAATATGGGTTGGTATGAAGGTGGAGGACTATATTGATGATCAAAGGATATGGAAGTTTTTATCCACTTTAGATATTCCAAATAGAGAGGACCCTCTGATTAAGGAAACAATGGATATGATTAACCACCAAACACTTCTTCTACATACTCAGTCAGATTAAGTAGTTTGGGATAGGTCGACTAATGGTTAGTTCTTAGTTAATTCTTCCTATTAGCTTATTTTTTAGAATGATTAGACCTTGATCAGTTACAGTAAGATCTGGAATAGTCAATTATTGCCAAAAATCAATCTCTTCTAGTGGACAGTCATGCACAACAAGATCCTTACTATGGACAACCCTTGGAAGAGAGATATATAGATTACCAATAGATGCTACCTCTGCAAGGAGGAAGAAGAAAGTATTGTTCACCTCTTTTTGGAAAGTCCCTACACCTTAGCAGTCTCATTCTACATCTGAAATAAATTACCATTCATTTGGATCATGAACAAAGGTATAGAATAACTCATGGAGAACTAGAGCTACCTCTTCTACCACCCATGTCTCAGAGTCCTTTGGAATGTCCTCCCTCCACATGTTTTTTGGGGTTCTTAGAAGGAGAGAAATAACTAGTCCTTTTAGGAGGAGGAACAAGGTGAGGAGGTGGTGGGAGAGATTTTAGGAAAACTCATCATAGAGAAGGTTATGGTGGCTAAGTTAAGAGTGCCACAAGAACCCCCAAGAAAGAAGGAGGAGGATATTGTTGGGAGATGGAATATTCTCCCTAAATTCCACAAATTTGGTAATTAAAAAATGGTAGATCAATCTCAAATTCGATGGTGTTGTGTGAGGGGGGGTGGCAGTTGGAGGTGTGCTGCAAAATGAAAAGGGTGATGTGTTGGTTACCTACTGAAGACATTTGGGCTAGGGAACCAATAACATTATGGAGGCCACTACCTTACTTTGTGGGCTAAAATTTATTATGGGATTAAAGGTTGGGAGACATACCATAGATGGGGACTCTAAAATCATCAGTGACTATGTTAAAGGGTGTCCTCAATTAGGTTGGGCTTTACATTTCATCTTGGGTTACATATGATATTACCTCTCAATCCTTGATCATTATGACTTCCAACACACTTACATGGAAGACAATGAAATGGAAGATGCCTTGGCAGGATTGGAGTTTGCTTTCAAGAAAATAAAAATATGGAATAATGTTGAAATGTTACCTAGCTATATAAATTCTATCACTAGAAGGGAAAATATCGCTATAAATTAGGTTTGATGACATTCCAATTTTGGAGTAGAGGAGAATTTAGTGACATTGATATTTTGATGATAGTTAAGATTGCTTTGATTTTGAGAAGACATTTCACAAGGATCAACTATGTAGATCATTTCATCAAAGGACATGAAAAAGGGAATGCAATAAATAATACCATCTTTAAAATTATCACCATCATTATTCGGTGTTGTGGTAGGATTATAGAGAAAATTTAGATTATTACTAAGGCTAGATCATTAAGGTGTTACATGCAGATTTTTTGCACTCCTTGTGATGATAATTTAAATTGGTTAGTACATTTTGGAATTTGTACTCTTTTGAAGCATAAGAAATAAAAAATTTTAAATGTTAGTTACTTTATTTTTATCCCTACCTTGGTGATTTTCTAGTTTCAAATGAGAGCTACTAAGATTGAGAAAGGAGATATCATTGAGGAGGCTATTTCCATTGGTGGGGACCTTAACAGAATGAAACCCATGAAGATGGAGGATTTCTCCAAAAGGTAGGCCACATGGATATTGTTAAAGGAAGGAGGGTTTATCCCTTACATGTTGGTCATGGCTGGCTATGATGAGAATTGTTCACAACAATTTGTTGCTAGCCAAAAGGATAGGTGGGTGACTATCAATGACATTACATTTTAGGTGAATAAGGAGTCCATTTCCATGGCGATAGGTCTAGAAATTACAAGCCAAAAATGGTGGAAGATTATGAGGGTGGTGGATGAACCTAGCAGGTTTGGTTTCTTTAGAGGAAATGAGGCCTAGACTGGTACCATGATGGTTTTAGGAAGGATAAGATGCCAGAGCCTTGGGATGATGTGTGTATGATGATTATGAAGTATCTAACAGTAGAGGGTAGACAAGATGTGTATTACTTTTACCACTTCCCTCTTCCTAGCCACTTTTATAATAGGGAGCTTTTCTACATTCCATTCTTTCTAATGCACATGCTTGAAGAGACTATGATGGATGTTAGGTAGAAAAGGAAGAAAGAACCCAATTTCACTATCATTCAACAAGGGCTCATGTTTCATCTTTTTCTATTTTAACTTTCCCTTTGCCCTCCCCATGTGATTTCCATTGATAATGTCCTCCCCTCTATCCCTCCCTATGTTTGGAGTTTTGTAGTGGAAACTATGTCCCTACCCCTCTTCCCTCTCCTTGGAAAACCCTATTAAGGGCAAGAAGAATAGATCTCTATCCCTGGAGTTGACTACCAATAAAATAATTAAAATGGATAAGAGGGCAGAGCTAGAAATTGGGAATTTAGATAAGTAAATTGGTGGGAGCAGAAGAAGTTCAAGAAGAATTTCCAAAACTTGTAGTAGATATAAACAAATGGCCAATCTCTCTTAGGAGGAGGAGTAAGAAAAAAACTCTCAAGACAGTGAAAAGATCTTGGGGGGTGACCAAGAGAAGGGGAAAGAAGAGACAAACAAATATGTGGAGAAATGGGATGATACTCTCGATGACACTTGAGATTTTAAGGTAGACAATCCTACCAAGGACCCCTCCCCTAACACTATCCATGTCTTTGCCACCATCTCACTACCTTCTGCTAACAACCAAGGGAACCCCAAAATTATTAATTACTCCCCTAACACTATTTCCTCCCTAGTTAAGAAAGATGGTTTAGAAAACCTAAAGGCCCCCACTAACAATCTTGTGGGGTAGGACAATAGGAATTCTCTAGTGAACAATGGGGCTCTTAAATTGGGAACTATGGAGAAAGGGGTAGTTACTTGCAAGGATCTCTAGGAGATGAAAGACAAGTGCAATGTAGTAGAGGAGGGTTTCACATTATTTTCAAAGTTCACTCAAGATTAAGGTGACTCATGCGGTTTCCACCACTCTCCAACTATTGGCTAATGTATTAGATGAGGATAGCCTTGGGAAGTAGAACTCAAAGCTTCTCTATAGCTTCCTTGCTAAAGAATGGGCCAAGGTGCTCTTGGCTAGGAAAGGAAAGAAAAAATATGCTAGTTAACTTGGTCCCCTAGTGCTTGGTATTTTTTAGTTCTCTACTGGATTTTGTTATCCATCCTTTCATGATGATTTTTTTTTAAAATGTTGAACTTGGTTCTAGGTTGTAGGTGATATGATGTGACGATCACCTATATTCTTTTTGTTAGTTTTTCAAACTATACTAGTTTTAAGGATATGATCCCTATTATTGTTATATTATTACTTATATTTTTGATGTAATTCGTTAGGGAGGTGTGTGTGGCTATCTGCTAGTTGTCGAATAGTTTTTTCTTCTTGTGCCACCACTATTGTAATTGGCCATCACCTAGTTTTGGTTGCTTTTATATGAAAAAAAAATATTTACTAAAATATTTAAAGTAGATTAATAAATATTATTTATTTAAATTCAATTTATAAAATATGTAAAAGAAGTCATTTAAAAAACCCCATAAAAAAATTTATTATGAAAAATTAATAAGAGAAATACAAATAAATAATTTGGAAAAATAATGTCTCTAACAAATATTCTATTGACTAAATAAATTATAGAAACTAAAAAATAATATTTGAAGAAAAAAAAATCTACTATAAAAAATAAGTTAAAAAACTTTAAAAGCTAAAATCTAAATCAATTTTAAAAATCAAAAGTTAAATAAATAGAGATCACAATACATGAGATTAGAAGTAATTTTAAAAAATAAATAAATAGAAAAAATAGTTAAAAGTGGAGATAACAACTAATAAATATCAAAATAAGAGTTAAAAGTGGAGTGAGATAAAAACTAGTTGGTAAGTAGTTAATGGGAAGGATTTACAAATTTTCAACCAACCTGACAACTTAGCCAACTAACAACTTTTTTGTCAAAAATTCAATTTTTGGGAACAAAGTTCCCACATATAGCCTATTGGCCTAGTTAATATAATAAAACTTAATCACTCTCACACACACGAGATTAATTTCTATCATCTAAACTTATATCTCATATATGATGAACATGTATATATAAATTATATCTCATATATAATTATATTGATTTATCTGATACAAGCTACCAAACATCAACAATTTTCTTTGTAAGTTTTTAGATAGCATTGCTAGTGAACTAGATAAGGATCCACTTGTGTACCACTACATAATAGATATAGAGTGTGCATAGGAGGAGGAGTAAATCACTTACGTCAGATAAAGAGAATCCCAAAATGCATAAATATTTGAGGGAGCCCCAAGTTGAGTGTCTCCAAACTTGAGCAACAGTAAATCTACCATCCAATATTCTAAATTATAGATATTTAAGATTCTCTAATTATGAAAAAATATAATCTAGAAACTTTATTTACAATTATTATGAGAAATTAAGTACTTTACACTATTAGGGGTCATTACAAGTGGTATCATATCTAAAAGTGAACTAAAAATGATTTTATGTTACTACATGTATTAATATTGGAATTAGCTTATCTTTTTAATCGAATGTAAATATCTTATAAAGAATTATAATGCCTTTGTTTTTGAGGATTTTCAAATATAGAACATAATTTTAATTGCTCTAACCTTGTTGTCACAACAAATATTCATTTGATGAAATACTATGGTAGACCTCTTAACAATAATTTATCAAAAGTTTATGAATATGATTACAAGGCAATACTTATCACAATAAGGGTGAGAGATGATCCAGAAGGCTTTTCTAAATGATCTTAGGGCATCTAGAAAAATGATTCTACAATATCTAGTAGAACAATTTTGAAAATTTTGTATATATATCTTATGCAAAATATTATAACTTCATTATAATATACATATTTAGATGCAAAAATTTGTATAGAAAAGTTGTAAAATATAGCATGTACATATTTAGATGCCAAATTTCATGTGGAAAAGTTGTAAAATGTTCATGATGATAAAATCACATCCCTTGATAAAAGTAACAGCTAATTCTGTATGAATTAATAAAATAAAAAATGACATAAGTAATAAACAAAGAATAATTTTCTTTCAAATTAAAATCCCATCAACCAACTTGTGATTTGAAACAAGAGAGGTAAAATTTTAAATGATAGTCTAGTAGTTATAGGTGTCAGCTTCATCATGAGTTTTAATTATATCATGTGTTAAGCAACCAATATGAACACTAAGTAGGTCTTCCTAGTCTAAATGATCTTAGCAATTTGTCATAGCCTATCAATATGCCATCACCATCAAATTTGAAGGGCATGGAAATGAAACCATTTTTATCCTATGTAGCACACTTAATTTCATATGTTGCAATCATTTTGTCACTTGTATATGAGCTTGTGTCCATTGTAATTGATGTTTGTATAAGTATTTGAGTTTAAGTATGAGGTTATGACTTTGAATATTAATGAGGTATGTAGTTTTTTCATTAGTGTTAGTTTTGTATGAATACGATTATTGGGTGAAATAAAATTTATTTTTAATTTATTAGAAAGCTTCTATAAGACCATTGAATCTTAATTCAAAAAATTCTTTAGAGTAACAAGAAAAAACAACAAACTGGTATAAATGGGTAGAGGTATCAATTGATACCAAAAGTATATTTGAATCAAACTTAAGTTTGATATGGTTTTGAGATCTCAAATAATTTATTTATTTTCATCCCTCCTATATCTTTTTATAAGATTAGGTAAAGTTATATTTTAGTGCATATATTTTTTAAGGTACTTATAGATCTTATCACTAAAATTTAGATTTATATTTCATGTAGGTATTATAAAAGGGCAAGGACATTTAGCTGGAAGAAAGCCTAAGAACTCATGACATCAATTGAGGTAAGATATCTAAGATTATATTTTCCTTAGCATGGTTTAGATTTCTTTTCTTGACATCTTATGACAAGATCATAGATCAATGCATAGGTTTATACTCCTACTGGTAAGGTGCACAAAGATTAGATATTGTGCTTAGCACACCTTGGGGACACCTAAGTGCATGCATGGTGGTAACAAATATTTTAGAGAATCCATAGTCAAAAAAAGTGTATCACTAGGGTTCATTCAACTATTCAGAGTAACAAAATAGTCAAATTGATGCCACAACCAATGGTTGAAAAGATACACACTATTACATCAATTCATTGAGGAATGCTACAAGATTTGACATCAAGATAAAATGATGTACCAAATAAAATCCATCTAGATTATCCTAGAACTAAGATAAGTTATTATAGGGTTAAACAAGATAGTCTTGTAGGATCTTATAAATTTTTTATACCCCTTTGGAGCTTTGATTTATGAAACTTGAGGATCACAACAGAATCATGCGTAGTCTACCTTGGGACAGTTTGGTGCATGGTGGTCACAAAATTTCTATAGAATTTGTGATTAAAACAAGGGTGTCATTAGGATTTGACCTCTGATACAAATATAATAACATAGTTCAATCAATGACATGACCAATGCTTGGAAATATATGTATTGTTGCACTAATTTATCAAGGAACACTATCAATATTGGCATCAAGAGAGAATGATTTTCCAAATTAAATCCATCTAGAATTTCCCAAAATTAAGATAGATTATTGTAGGGTTTTATAACATAGCCTTGTAGCATCTTATATTATCCCTCATGAGCTTTGAGTTATGACCCTTATAAGATTGTAGTTGAATAATGCTCATTGTACCTTACAAACACTTCAATGCATAGTGGTAGTGAATGTTCTAGAGACTTTGTGATTGAAATAAGGGTGCCACTAGGGTTTACTCACTCATATGGAGTTAATAGCATAGTAAAATAATTTCCATGACCAAAAATTTGAAAGATATACATTGTTACCCCAATTCATTAAGGAACATTGCAAGTATTCACATCAAGCAAGAATGCTTTCCCAAATTAAATCCATGTAGAATCTCCATGAATTGAGATAGATTACTATAGGGTTCAACAAAATGGTCTTGTACGAGATTCAATTTATGACCCTTTAGAAGATAATAGTAGAATTGTGATTAGTGAAACTTGGGAATACTTTGGTGCATGATAGTCACAAATGTTCTCAATACTTTGTGATCAAAACAAGGGTCTCAATAGGGTAAACAATGCAATATGAATATGTCAGATGTTACAAATTGGTAAAGCACAATAAATCATGTGACTAAGAAATCATAGCAAAAACCTATATCTCCTACCTCTATTGTGTTTAACCTCCTCTTTGATGAGAAAAAATCCTAACAAAAGAAAGTGAAAATATTCAAAAGGAAGTGTCAAAGGGGGTTGTGATGCATAAAAGACAATTAACACAATTCAATAATACAAACACATGTTGAAAATTGGTCTAAAAATTGCAAATACATGGAATCCTATTTAAATGCATATATTTAAAGTGTGTATATAGAACTAATGCATAGCAATGATGGTAGCACTCTAGTAAGGAATTACTAATAATGATGTAGCTATGGCCATTTCCTATATGAAAAGTCATAACATATGACATCCAATTAGAAAGGAACCTAGTTTGTGATATCTTTGAAAAAAAAAGAATGCAACTAAAATAAATTATGAGAAGGCTACCTCTTCCCCCTATGAACATTTGTGACATTTGGTGCATTCATCAGTTTTCTGAAAGCCATTTGTTTCTACATGTGTTTACTATAAACAAGAACTAGGCACATTAATCAATATAGACTATAAATTTCATGGTGTTCAATTATAATATATTTTTAAAAATATAGTACAATTAAAATTATTTACTTTTTTTTGTTTGGGTGTCTTGATGATTTCTTCCTTTTTCCTTATGACCTCAAGGTAGGTGGGGGTATACTAACAAAAGAATAAGTAACATAAGAGAGGTAAATATGATACTACATGAATTATATTAATATTGTAAATAAGAGGAGTGTAAGATATCATACCACTAAATTCTATAAGCCAAAATAAATGGATGAAATATCACATCATCAATTTGGCATACCCGATTTGTAGGAAAGCCCTTTAAAACACCAATTAAATATACATATTTATTAAGAATTAATATTTTCAAAAAAACTTGAGACTTATTATATTTTAATGAACAAATAATTTCCAATTTTGATTCATCTTGAAAATTACTTTGGTCATTCACTGAAATAAGCTATCGAAGATGAATTTGTATTTGTAGATTGGGGTTCCAACCATAAACACCACATAGGATAGTGTTAGAGTAAATGGTGCTTTTCTATTACACTCTTCTATTAAGCTTATTTAGTAGAGCTCATAAATTATGAGGGATTATGTATTTTGGATATTATTATTAGGAGGATATTATTTAGTAATCCCTTTGACTCCAACTACTCCTAAAATGTCACATGTAGTTAAGTTCAAATTGGACACCACCCTTGTAGATTGTAGGTTAATGGTAGGTGGTTAATTCCATCAAGACTCTACTTCATCCAAGTTAAGACACTTATCTCAATTTTGTCCAAGTTTCCTCCCAGTTTATGCCTATATAAATAGGCTAGCTTTTTGTATTTCATATCTCAAATATATATCAAATATATCATACAACACATTAGGAAATATTAATGCTATTATGCCTTTGAGAATTTACATTAGAAATTGGTCTCATGTTATTATCATAACAATTTCATTTCTTGTCGATTAATTTAATTATTTCAATAGATTTTTTATTTATATTTGTTTTCACAAATTCTAACATGTTATGAGAGAAAATATTGAAAGATTGGATTATTTTTAGCTATCTTGGAAAATAATGTATGCTCTTCTC
The DNA here is from genome assembly GCA_028749045.1 of Cupressus sempervirens. Classification (NCBI taxonomy): domain Eukaryota; kingdom Viridiplantae; phylum Streptophyta; class Pinopsida; order Cupressales; family Cupressaceae; genus Cupressus; species Cupressus sempervirens. The sequence goes on along the minus strand of CM053789.1, from coordinate 115,969,224 downwards.
TTGCATTTGTATATGATCTAGAGAATTATAAAGGATTTATAAAGATCCATTAGTCTCTTTTGTGTTAGAAATAATACTTCACCAAGATAACTGAGAGGTAGGGGAGGGGGTTGAATCAATTATCCAACTAAAACATTTATCAATCTTAATTAATCTTAACCATGTAACCAAAGTAAAGAGTCACCATTACAAGATGCACATACACAATTACACTAGATTTGTTAACTAGGAAACCATTAATTAGAGGAAAAATCCTAGTGGGAATGATTCCCACAAAGATATATATATATATATATGTATGTATGTATGTATGTATGTATGTATGTATGTATGTATGTATGTATGTATGTACGTATGTATGTATGTATGTATGTATGTATGTATTCCTTGTTAGAGGATGAACCCTATTAGGAGTCTCTAAACACATTTTTTACATAAGATTCCCTATTAGGAGACTTTTAATCCTTCTTAGAAGATTTCAACCCTATTAGGAGTTGTAGAAGGTAGAAGGACCCACTGTCAAAATATCTTCTAGGGAAAGACCGTTGAACTTCATTGTCCAATTGATCTCTCAATTATCCCTTTCAAAATAATTGTTTTTACTATAATTTATCCTCTTTCCTCTATCCTATCAACCACACCAATCATTTTTAGGCCTTATAGATGAGGTCATAAAACTTAGATCCAAATATCAAACCTTGGATATCAAAATAAAACCTAGTTAATGAAGTTTTCTTCAACTTTTCTATGCTCTTCTTATCCTTGCAATTACTCAAAATTCATATCCTTTCTTCTCTTTTCCACTCCTCTTACTTACTTCATAGTTGGTTACATAACAAAGGAAAATGCCCTTCCTTTATACCAAGTCCATAGAACAATTCCCTATAGTCAACTATTACACCTTCTCAATTAATTTTTATAGGACCCCATTAAGAACACATTTTACTTAGTGATAACAACAATCTATAACCTTGTAACTTAAATAACTTTCCATATATATAATATTATGAAAAGTGAGCTTAGCCATGTCATCTCGAATACATCTTCTACACACCTTTAACCTTGATTCTTAGAATAAAAAATTTGCTAAGAGATATAATAAGTTTACCAGAACATGCTTCTATAAAATCTATCTTAGAATAGTCTTCATCAAAACTTGCATAACTTCTTCTAGACTTAATATCTTTTGCACCCAATCTTAGCTACATGTACTAGACACTTAGTGTTATCTCCCTTTAACCTTGCTAGTGAAAATACTCAATGATCTACCCATACCAACTTGATCTTTACAAATGTTCTTCTGTCAGATACCATATAAAACTACTATATTGACATCAATGACAAATATAGTCATGAATGTAACATATCATAATAATAATGACCTAATCATGTTTCTATGATACTCTACCATAGGAATATCATTAGCATTCATGCTTCCAAAAATATCCCCCTTTGGTATTGATGACAACATAGATGAAAAAGATCTTGTTCCAAGAATACCAACTATTAAAGACCATTATCCTTTATTTTCAAATCCTCTTTATCAATCATACTGGCTTCTATGTTCACATGCTTCTCCTCATTTGATATACCTCAATGTGCTCTATATAAAAAAAAATTTCATGGTATAATATCTCCCCTATTGACATCAATGTCAAAGGTTTTAGAAACCATCTTTCAATCTCTGCCAAAAATATCTCTGACCGACTCAAGTGTTTGAATATACTATTCAAAACAACATCTATCAAGAGTCCTAGATGAATCTATCCATCACAGACACTCCCCCATATAGAAAACATCAACATTTATTGTAGACAAATAATAGTTCTTTGTACCAGTGGACCAATGCACTCTTTCATTGTCTACTTTGATGTAGGTAGGGGCATAACCCCTAGCATACCTCACAAATATGAAAAACTCTCTTTGGAAAAAAGATTAGTAAAAATATTGACAATCTTCTCTTTGGTTCTTACATACTCCAATATGATTTCCTTTTCTACAACTTTCTCTCTCAACATGGGATATTTGATAGAAATGTGCTTAGTCCTAGAATGCAACACTAAATTCTTAGACATATTCATTGTTCTTGTGTTATCACAATGTATGACAATAGGGTCACTAAATTCTATCCTTATATCCTTCAGCATCTACTTCATCCAAACAACTTGATTACAATTATTTACTACTACAATATATTATACCTCTATTGTACTCAATGAGATACAATACTACTTCTTGCTTAACCAAGAAACTGATCTTCCTCCAAGAAAGAATTCTCCATTGGTGCTCTTTCTATCATCCACACTGCCTACCCAATTAGCATCAATATAAGAATATAAAGTGAAATCGTTAGATCTTTCATACCATAACCTAAGTTTTGATGTGCCCTTTAGATATTTAAGTATTCTCTTAATTTCTACATAATGTGCTTCTCTAGGACCAACTTGAAATCTTGAAATAATTCCAACTTCATTTTTAATATCTGGCCTTGTGTGAGTTAGATATTGCAATCTTCCAATCATAGATCTATACTTCTACTCAATAGTAGGTATCTCATCCTTTGTAGATAACTTGTGTCTAATTATCATAGGTGTTCCAACTAGTTTACATGTTTCCAAACCAAACCTTTTCAATAGATCTTTCAAATACTTAGTATAAGAAATAAAGATTCCTTCTTTATCTAGCACAATTTGCAATACTAAGAAGTAATTTGTTTCCCCTATCATGCTCATTTAAAATTCCTTCTTCATTTCTTTTGTAAACTTGTCACTTTCACTATCATATCCTCCAAATATGATATCATCAACAAATATTACCAAAATCATCAATCCATCATCTATTTCTTTCAAGTATAGATTACTATCTGCCATACCTTTACTAAATTCAAGTTTTGTCAAATGCTTGTCCAACGTTGCATACTAGGTTCTAGGTGCTTATTTTAAGCCATACAATGCTATCTTCAATATTCATACCATGTCCTTTTCATTTTCTAAAGGAAAACCTTCAAGTTGTTCTATGTATATCTCTTCTTCAAGTTCTCTATTCAGAAATGCTTACATGACATCCATCTGATACACTTTGAATTTCTTATGTGCTTCATAGCTAAGAATAACCTTAATACTTCAATTCTTGACACATGAGCATAGGTTTATTCATAGTCTATTCCTTCTTGTTGTGACTAACCTTTACATATCAATTTTGCTTTGTTCCTTACAAATTCACCTTATTCATTCATCTTGTTCCTAAATACCCATTTTGTTCCTATCAAATTCTTGTCTGTTGGTCTAGAGACCAATTCCCATGTCTCATTCTTCACTATCTGATCCAAATTTTCTTTTATAGCTTGCTTCCAGTAGTCATCTTTGCATTCCTAATCTACCTTCTTTGGTTCTACTTGAGATATCAACCATATTTATTCATTTATTTTGCTTCTTTTCATCATGCCTTTGTCTTTGCTACCAATGATATGCTCTGATGGATGATTCTTTGTATATTCTTACTAGAAGTAGGAGTTGTTATCTCAACTCTTGGCTCTATTCTAGGTTGTGAACTTTTTTGTTTCCTTGGCTCACCTTCATTTTGTAGATCATTGTTAGTCTCAAAGAATACTTCATCATTCCTTTTAGTAACAACAATATTCTCATCATCAAAATTATAGTCGACTATTCTTTCTTGTATCCTAAATTTCTCATCAACTCTTACATTTGTACTAATAATAATAGTGTTAGTTCTTAGATTATAATATCTATAAGCTCTATTTTTCAATGAATAACCAAGAAACACACTTTCATCACTTCTAGCATCAAATCTACCAACATCATCATCTCTTTTGATATAACATTTGCTACCAAATATTTTGAAATACTTAACTATAGGTGAGTGACCAAACCATAGTTCATAAGGGGTCTTGTTTGTGTATTCCTTGACTAGCACTCTGGTCATAGTGTAAAATTCTACAATAATAGATACTCTTCAAAATATCTTGGATACATCATTCTCAACTAACATAGCTCTTGCTTCTTCTATTACTGATCCATTTCTTCTCTCTATAATACTATTTTGTGTAGGAGTTCTAAGGTCTGAAAGTTGTCTTTTGATTTCATTAGCTTCACAAAAGATGTTAAACTCGTTTGAAGTAAAGTCTCCTCCTCTATTTGATCTTAAACATTTAATCTTCACATCTGATTCATTCTCAATGTTATCCTTGAATACCTTGAACTTGTTAAATGCCTCATATTTTTCTTTAAGAAATGCAACCCACATCATTCTAGAAAAGTAATCAACAATAATCATAAAGTACCTTTCACCATGGAATCCTTAATTCTTTTTTGGACCACTAAGATCTATGTGTACAATCTCCAACTTTTCTGTAGTAGTAAACTTCTTGATTTTAAAGGAAGCTCTATTATGCTTTTCCAATACACACTCCTTGCAAATTGTATTAGTAGACTTTACAATATTAGGAAAATCTCTAGCTACAAACATATTAGTAGTTTTCACAATGCTATCAAAGTTGATATGACAAAGTATCTTATGCCATAACCAACTTTCATCTACCTTTGCAACCAAACATGTCTCTAGATCTAGTTCCTATTCCAATTATGTTTCCATTTTTTACTCTAATCATGCATGCCTTCTCTATAAACTTCCATTGATAACCTTTATCTACTAGTTTTCCAACACTCAAAATATTTTGTTTTAAACCATCAACAATATATGCATCCTTAGTGTTAGTCTTACCATCAAGAGTTATAGATCCAATACCTTTAACATGACTAGCTACATTATTTCTGACTCTAAAAATGCCTCCATCATAACTTTTGAAATTAACAAACTTTTTCTTATCACTAGTCATATGATGTGAATAACCACTGCCAATTATCCAATCATATTTCTTCTCAACTTGTGATATCAAATCCATTTTCTCTAGACTTTATTCTTTAAAAGCCACAAATCCTATTTCATCATCATTGGCACTTACTAGTTGTTCATCAAATTCATCTTCTTCATTGGCATACAAACAATCTCTATCTCTTCTAGGTTTGAACTTTCCTCTATAATTTTTCTCTCTTTTAGGACACTTAGATTCATAATGACCAAACTCATTACAAGTCCAATATTTTAATATTTTATTACCATCTTTTTCTCTTCTTACAACAAGGGATACTCCTTCTATATTTCTATCCTCATCAGATCTACTACTGCTAGCAAAATCTCCTCTAGCACTTTTGCTCCTTGATATATTAGGTCAAATGTTTAGGTCATTGAAATTTTTCTCTATTCTAGAAAATTCTCTAGACTATCTAAGCTCATTCTCAAGTACTTCAAGTCTCCCAAGTAATGTTCTCTTGGTGAAATCTTTGGCATAAGGGATCAACATTTGTATCATTTTAGCTACCTTCTTAAATGGTGGTGTTAAATTCTTCAATATCTTTTAGATCACTTCATCATCTTCCTTGGTTCCTCCTTAAGAGATGATACCTATAGAAATTTTTGATATTTTGCCTACATATGCTCTTATTGATTCATCTTCCATCATTTTAGCATATTCAAATGCACAAATCTAGTTTTGTAGCCTCATTTTTCTAGAATGTACATCACCTTCAAAACTATTTTCCAAAGATTTCCAAATCATATGAGAAGTATCAAGTGTTTTACCTAGTTGTACTCTACTTCAAGAAGTGTAGACAATAGTGCTTCTCTAGCTCTCATGTTGCACAAGAAAAATTTTGTCTCATCCTTGGTACAAGTTTCTAGCTCACTTTCAACAGTAATTGTCTTTTCTATTTTTTTCAAGATTCAATATCATGGACCCATACATAGTAGTTGTGTCTTCATATTTTCCTTCCAGGTGTCATAATTTGTTCCATCAAACTTCAAACCATCCTTTCTGAATATGCTAGCCATGGATCTCCCAAAGTTGCTAAACTTTATCTTTAAGGACCTACTACTTTGATACCAATTGTTAGAAATAATAATCCACCAACATAACATAGATGACGGGGGGGGGGGGGGGGAAATCATTTATCCAACTAAAACATTTATCAACCTTAATTAATCTTAACCATGTAGCCAAAGTAAACAACAACAATAACAAGATGCACATACACAATTACACTAGTTTTGTTAACTAGAGAAACCCTTGATTAGATGGAAAACCCTGGTGGGAATGATGCCCATAAAGATATACTGATATAGATTCCTTGTTAGAAGATGGAACCTATTAGGACTCTATAAATACATTCAGTACAAAAGATTCCCTATTAGGAGACTTTGAATCCTTGTTAAAATATTCCAACCATGTTAATAGTTGTGCCAAACCTATTAGGAGTTGTAGAAGGTAGAAGGACCCACTGTCCAAATAGATTTTGGGGAAAGACCACTGAACTTCACTATCCAACTGATCTCTCAACTATTCCTTACAAAATAATTGTTTGTACTGTACTTTATCCTCTTTCTACTATCCTATCAACTAGATCAATCACTGTTAGAGCTTGTAAATAAGGTCAGAAACCTCAAATCCAAATATCAAATCTTATATCTCAAAATAAAACCTCAATAATGAATTTGCTTCAACTTCTCTCTATTCTGCTTATCTTCACAATTACTCAGTGTTCTATCCTTTCTTCTCTTTTTTTCTCTTCTTGCTTACTTCATACTTGCTTACATAACAAAGGAAAATGTCCATAATTTATATCAAGTCCATAAAATAATTCCCTTGAGTTAGCTACTACAACTTTTCAATTCATTATTATTGGACCTCATTAAGAACACATTTTACTTAGTGATAATATTGATCTGTCACCTTGTAAATTGAATAACTTTCTTTATGTGTAATATTATGATGAGAGAGCTTAGCCATGTCATCTCCAACATTTCTTCTACATGCCTTTAACCTTGCTTCTTAGAATAATAGTTCTCTACTAAGAGATATAAAAAGTTTACCAAAATGTGCTTCTATAAACTCTATCTAAGAACAATCTTCACCAAAACATGCATAACTTCTTCCAAACTTAATATATTTTGCACTCGAGATTAGCTGCATGTACTATTTAGTAGTATCACCCTTTAACCTCACTAGGGAAAATACTCAATGATTTGTCCATACCAACTTGATTTTTATCGTTGTTATTCTACCAAATACCACAAAAAATGCAATTTTGACATCAATGACAAACATAGTCATGAATATAAAATATCATCATAATAATGATCTAAGCATGTTTCTACAATACTCTCCCATAGGAATATCACTAGCATTCATGCTTCCAATATGAAAAGTTATAGTATATGACATCCAGTCAAAAAGGAACCTAGTATTCAAGGTTGGACAAGCATTTGACAAAACTTGAATTTAGCAAAGGTATGAAAAATAAAAAGTTGTAACATTTCAAAAGGTATACTGGGTGCTTGGTTCACTGATGGTCATTTCCTATATGAAAAGTCATAACATATGACATCCATTCAGAAAGGAACCTAATTTGTAATATTTTTGAAAAAAAAAAGAATGCAACTAAAATAAATTATGAGAAGGCTACCTCTTCCCCTTGATAAACATTTATGACATTTGGTGCATTCATTAGCTCTATGAAACCCATTTATATCTACATGCATTTACAACAAATAATTTAGGTGCATTCATCAATATAGACTAGAAATGTCGTCATGTTTAATTATAATCTATTTTAAGAAATATAGTACAATTGAAATTATTTACTTTTTTTTGTTTGGGTGTCTTGATGATTTCTTCATTTTTCCTGATGACCTCAGGGTAGGTGGGTATCCTAACAAAAGAATAAGTAACATAAGAGAGCTAAATATTATACTACATGCATTATATTAATATTGTAAATAAGAGGAGTGTAAGATATGATACCACCAAATTCTATAAGACAAAATCAATGGATGAAACTATCACATCATCAATTTTGGATACCTGAATTGTAGGAAAGCCCTTTAAAACACCAATTAAAGATTTTTTTTTTAAGAATAAATATTTTCAACCAAAAGAGTATTATTCTATTTTAATGAACACATGCTTTCCAATTTTGAATCATCTTGATAATTACTTTCACCATGAAATGAGCTATTGAAGATGGATTTGTATTTGTAGATTTGGGTTCATACCATAAACACCACATAGGATAGTGTTAGAGTAAATTGTGTTTTTCTATTATACACTTCTATTAAGTTTACTTAGTATAACTTATAAATTAGGAGGGATTATATATTTTGGATATTATTATTAGGAGGATATTATTGAGTCATCCCTTTGACTCCAACTAATCCTAAAATGTCACATGTAGTTAATTCCAATTTGAATGCCACCGTTGTAGACTATCAGTTGATGTTAGGTGGTTAACTCCATAAAGAACCTACTTCCTCCAAGTTGAGACACTTGTCTCAATCTTGTCCAAGTTTCCACCCAGCTCATGCCTATATAAATAGGTTAGTTCTTCCATATCTCAAATATATATCAAATATATCATACAACACATTATGAAATATTGATGTTACTATGTCTTTGAGAATTTATATTAGAAATTGGTCTCATGTTATTATCATGTCAATTTTATTTCTAGCTGATTAGTTTAACTATTTCAATAGATTTTGGGTTTATATTCATTTTCACAAATTCTAACATGGTATGAGAGAAAATATTGAAGGATTAGATTATTTTTAGCAATCTTGGACAATCATGCATGCTTTTCTCTTGAATTTCTATATGATCTGGAGAATTATAAAAGATTTATGAAGATCCATTATTCTCTTTTGTATATACATTAATTCTCTTGATTTTTCGATTGAAACACTTTGAACAATCCAAATCTTTAAGACAACATGCATATAGAGTATTTTTTTGCCTATGGGGCCCAACTACCTATAGGACCCACCTTTAGCAAGACCCACCTCTAATAGGCCCCACCACTAGCAAGGCCTACATAAACTGGGGCCAACACCAAGTAAGGTCCATGTATCTAGTAGGGCCCAACTCTAGTAGGGCCTACATCAAGTAGGGTCATAACAAGCATCATCTACATTTAGTAGGGCCCACATCAAGCATGACCACTACCACCTTGTCTACATTTAGTTAGGCCCACCTCTAGCAATGTTGATCTTTTTGTGGTGCCCACCTATTATGGCTACTTCTTACTGTTACTTCTTATAGTTTTAGATGACTATCCATGTACAATCCTAAAATTTGCAACTTTTATGAGATTGTTTGAGGTCATACATACACTTTTTCAGGTGCTATTTTTTTTTAAGTTCATGATTTTATCTACTTCTCAAGTTTTGTATTGTATGCACCCTAAAATGCTCACCTAGACTATGGGCTCCCATTCTTCAATTTATCAATTTCTTGAATCAATTTATCAATTTTTTAAATCAATGCATCACAATATTTTATTGAATCAATTCAAATCATTTTCCTTGATCAAATTACAATTAATTTAATTATTTCAATATTTCGTAAGGTTTTATCATTTCACCAATAATCTTATTTAAATAAAAGATGTTGGCATAATTAAATATTCATTAATTACACTTACTTAAGCTTACTTAGGATAATGCATTGCATAGGAATTTGTGATTGAGACACTTGGGAGTTTGCACCTCAATTAAACACATGGTGTAGGAGAATTCCACTCTAGGTGGTCATAGTTATTATCTCATTCCACCTTTAGTGTACTTATCATATTATCATCCTCATCATTATACATACTTCATGTCATAATGAAGGATGATCCACCTTTCATGGACATGTGATTCCACCTTGTGTGGGTGATAGCTTATCTTCTCCTTATCATTATCTCTTATCACCTCTCCTAATAAGGAGGCCTATTATGTACATTTCAAATCAATCCATTGGATGTCAATCAAGTCCATTATCAATAATAGAATTCTTACATCTTCATGCAATTGTCTTGCCATTCTCTTGTGAAAGTTATCTTGGTCTTTCATTTGATCTTGGGGGTGTTGTAGAGTCACCTAAAAATCTTACATGGTATCAAAACTCTCATGGTGTGATACCTCTTCTTAAGAAGTGCAATCTTTGCTTGACTTATTGTTGGTGCAGCATTGACAATTTGGACATCACAATTTGGAGAAGATTTCAAGAATCCTATTTTGTTACCTTCTATTGCAAGTGAAAATTGGGGCTTGCTAGTGCAAATCAGAGGTTGGCATCATATAGAGGAGGCCCATAAACCCCTAAATTCAATTTTTTTTCATCTGAATCAAACATTTGAGGCCAAATTTATAGCCATTTGACTTTTGAAGGTGTGGTAGTAACGATTTAGAAAAAAAAAAATTGAAAGGAAATTTTTTAAAAATGATATCTCCCTCATACAGACTCCTTTTTTTGAGCAATGATTTTTTTTTTGGGTAGAATTTTACAATCTACATAGTGGTGCAGGTGATTTTGGATCTCTGTCCATGATTTTGTCTGAAAATCACAAATCTTATCTTCTACAACTTTCAAGGCTCTATTTGTGTACATTCATTAACATTTTTAGGTGCAATTTTTTTTGAAAGTAAATGATTTTTTCTATACTTTCTAGATCTATAATTAGATTTAAGTGATTTGGAGTGGGCATATCACTTTTAAAAAATAGGTCTTTTTTGGCTATATTTGCACTTGGTGAATACTTGGATTGCAATTTTTTTAATTGAGTCATTAATTTGAAGGAGTTATTAGTTGATTTTAGTCATTCTTTGATTCATTATGGATTTTTCAAAAGTTCCATTACTCACTCCATATAACTATCATGAATGGAAATAAGCAGTTTCTAATCATTTGATGAGTATTGGATTTCTTAGATTGATTCTTCAATAGGATCTAGAACTAGATATAAGTGTTGCAAAAAAAATTAAATGGTTTGATAGAAGGGATAAAGCATGTGGCTCTCTTAGATCTACCATCTCCAATGATTTTATATAACATATTGCATCCTACACACATCCTCATGATGCCTAGACTATATTGGAAGGAATCTTTGGTAAACCTGATAGAATAAGAAAATTTAAATTGGAGAATGAGCTTATAGGTCCAAGTCCATGTGATTTTGACAATATTCAAGACTTTTTCTCTATGTTTAATTCAATTGGGTTGGAGCTTTTTAATTATGGCATTACTAAAGATGATGAACAATTGATATTATCTATTCTTTCCAAGCTAGGTCCTGAGTATTCAATCTTTATTTCCACATTCTATGCTACTATGGATGTTCTTGGTAGTGTATACAAAATGCTTTCTCTTTATGAATTTTTAGCTCATCTGACAAGGGAACAAGCAAAATTAGCACACATGGGTCAATTGAAGCCTTCCAAGTATCAAGTGTTGGTTGCAAATAACTCCTCTCCAAAGGCTCCCAAAGGAAAGAGAAAGAAACAACACAAGGATCCTAAGCAACATGAAAAAGGTGATGACTCTCCTTCACAACATAATATCAAATCCAAGTCTTCTTCAAGAGAGGAAACATATAGAAGAAAGAGAGATAAATGTGGTTGTTACAAAATGTTAGGAAATGATGAGTATAAGTGTTTCCATAAGAATATTGATGAGCTCACTCACATTGTTCAAAAGAACAATATCTAATTGTCCTCATTAGTATCTTCTCCTTCTAATCAATATTAGGTAGCTACTACATCTACATCATCATCTAGTGGCAAAGGAAAAGCACTCATTGCTTCGACACATCTTGAGCAAGGTAAATGGCTTCTTGATTTAGGTGCATGAAATCATATGACATCTTCTATGGATATGTTTTCTTCTATTGAGCCTTGTACTTATCCATCTATATTGATGTGTAATAATACATACATGGTTGTTTGTGGGAAAGGTTCTATTCCTATGAGAGAGTGTACATTTAATGATGTTCTTTGTTTACCATCCTTTACCACTAATATCCCTTCCATTTACCAAGTTACTCATGGGGCACAAGGTAAAATTATTGAGTTCACTCCTAATTATGTCTATATTAGGGACATGGAGACTAGAGATGTCATAGCTATGGGAGTTGTTGATCATACATCACACTTGTATTCTTTTAAATATTTTGTTGATAATTATTATGATATTCATAATGAACCTAACCATTTATGAAGGGTGAATCATTCATTTGAGGAGAACATTGGACACTTGAATCATTTTTCTCTTGAGACAAGTATTGAACTTCCTACTCCTCCACCTCCTACTTCTTCAAATATGAGTTCTACTATTTAGTAGGATGATCTTTATTCTTTAGATCTTGCAGTGTGGGATGAATTTTTAGATGCTCTTTTAGATGAGTCTCATAATGAAGATTTGGTTAATACATCTAAGGGAGTTTCTCTTTGGGATACTTCTTCACCTTCTTTGGAAATTGGATTTCCCAAGTCTTCATGTTCTCTTGGTTTTTCACATCTCATAGGTCAGCTTGATGGTGTGACAGAATCTTTGAGCTTGGACACACCTATTCAGTCTTCAAATATGCATACATGGAGACCTTCTTCCTCCTTCCTCACTTTTTACATGGAGTTTCATCTTTATCATTTGATGTATTTATCTCTTACTAAGGAGAGACATATTTCTTGCAAGCATTGGATTATCTCTTTTCTGTAGGTACTCTTCATTGGAGCTTCTTCATTATGGGGGGATATCATGTCTCCTTATTTCCTTCCTATGGGGGGATCATTTCTTTGTATATACATGATGTATGCAATTTTTGGGAGGGTCTTGAGAAATCCATCCATGCATGCATCTTTTTTTCATCTCTTTTTTGGGGGGAGGGATTTTCCTATGAGGTTTTCTCTCTTTCTCCACTTAATGAGAGATTACATTTCATGTATTATATTGCATATTGTACATGGGTACATAAAATGGCCTAGTAGTTGGGACCCATCTTACATTGTGAGTTTAAGTACATTCCCCTAAGTTTCACTTAAGGGGGGGCATTGGTGTAATTAAATATTCACTAATTACACTTACTTAAGCTTACTTAGGATAATGCATTGCATAGTAATTTGTGATTGAAATACTTGGGAGTTTGCACATCAATTAAACACATGGTGTAGGAGAATTCCACTCTGGGTGGTCATAGTTGTTATCTCATTCCACCTTTAGTGTACTTATCATATTATCATCCTCATCATTGCACATACTTTATTACATAATAGAGGATAGTCCACCTTTCATGGACATGTGATCCCACCTTGTGTGGGTGATAGCTTATATTCTCCTTATCATTGTCTCTTATCACCTCTACTATATAAGGAGGCCTATTATGTGCATTTCAAATGAATCCATTGGATGTCAATTAAGTCCATTATCAATAATTGCATTCTTGCATCTTCATGCAATTGTCTTGCCATTCTCTTGTGGAAGTTATCTTGGTATTTCATCTAATCCTGGGGGTGTTGTAGAGTACCCTAAAACTCTAACAAAAGAAAACATCCCTTTTTAACAAATAAAATAATCTTAATTAATTAAAAGAAAATCTCTTTTTTAATTAGAAAATTGTATCTTATTTAATTAAAATCTCTCTTTTCATGAAACAATTTTATCTTATTTAATTAAAATAAAACATCCCCTTTAAATAAATAAAATAATCTTATTTAATTAAAAGAAAACATCCCTTTTAAATAAATAAAATAATCTTACTTAATTGAAAGAGAGTTTATGTTTTAATTAAATATTTTTTTCTTATTTAATTATAATCTCTCTTTTAATTAAACAATCTTATCTTATTTAATTAAAAGAAAACATTTCTTTTTAAAAAATTAAATAAAAAATTATTTAATTAAAATAAAATCTCTCTTTCAATTAAACAATTGTATCGTATTTAATTAAAGTCTCTTTCTTAATTCATTTTTTTTGATGAATAGACCTTTTCCATTAAATTAAAACTTTAAAGATACATATTCACAAACAAGTTTTTGGGGGATATAGGATCACCCTACGAGTTCATATTGCCCAAGGTTGGATATCAACTATTCATAAAAAATATATATAAATAGGAATATAAACCTTCAAGCTATGATAGCAGTGCTAGCTGAAGGAGGGTCTTTGTCATTAGAACCCCATAAATCCTTGGGGTCAATGGTTGGCTCAGGGGGAGTCCAATCATTAGTAGTAGCAACATCTTTATCTTTACCTTTATCTTCCTTGGGCCTAGGAGGAGAAATTGCTAAATCTAGCTGGGGGAATGCATAGTTGGGGACAAAATGAGTAGATATCCAACTTATATCAGCGGTAGTAGGGGGAGCCACTAGGAACCAACCTGAGCCTAAGATCCAAGGAGGTGACACTAAGCAGTGATGACATGAAAGCTACCACTAGGAGAGTGGCAATGAGACTATGACTTGGGAGTTTGTGAGTGGTGAGAAAAAAATATTTGGCCTCTCTAGCAATCATGAGGAGGAGTATGGTCATTGGATAAAGCATCTAGAGGCACTTGGGCAATCGTACAAAGGGCATTTCCCTAGGGAGTAAGTAGCTCTTGTAGGTGAACCACTTCTAACATGACTTTGTCAATTTGTACTTGAATCTACATCATGAAATTATTACATTATATATGCTTTAGAGTATATTGAAACATAAATATCAAGAAAGTTATGAGAAAATAAAACAACATTGTGATCTTTCTAGATTGTGAACAATAACTCTTTTCTAAAAACATGCAAAATCTAGGCATTTCTAAAAGGGAGTCTAGGAGTGTCACCTAGAACCATGATATGCCAAGTGAAGCCCTCTTGATGGAAAGGCCTTAAGAAATGAAAAATTTAGGGCCAATAATTTTGAGCTCTTCTGCAAAACCAAAAAAATGCATCTAAAGCTTTTAGATTGGCCATAAAAAGGGCATCTAGGATCAAGAACTCCCAGATGTCGAAGCTAAGGACCCAAAGACAAGCCCTGGAAGAGGAGATACAAGGAAAAGTGAGCAATCTTTGGCTCATTAATAGTATGCCAGATAGTGGAAAATCTAACACTCCAAGTGTTATGTGAAGAATAAAAATGCCAACATTGATTAAGGGTATCAACCATTAGAAGATGGGGCATTAGCCATGTATACCCCAGATTGTGCTTGTAGCTAGTCATTAGAGTGTTATGGTACCACTTCCAATCTTTCCAACATGGGTGGGATGAGAGAATTTCAAGTTTGTTTAATAAATTGGGAGGAATCATAGAAAATAGAAGATCAACTATCTATCAATTTGGATGGATAAGCCTAAATTGCACCTACAAATCCTTCCATGATTAAAGGCTCATTGTAACCCTAGAGAATAAATCTTTAGGTTTCTTGATACCCCTTAAAAATACACAAAGCACTAGCTCCTTGAATTTTGGCTAAAGGCACCCCTTGAATGACAAACAAGGGCAACCACCAGAGGCTTTGTTGATTCATCAAGAGCCCATCTCTGAATGCATTATCAGTCTAGTAAAGCCAAGGTTTAATGGCTTCCAAAGATTTCCAAATACTCTTAGCAACAAAAATTTCCCTGAAGCATGAAGAAGCTCAGAAGTCACAAGAAGGTTTTGAAAACCAATTCCCTTCTAGGATGGATGGTTAACTAGAATGCCTAAAGATATGCAGTGACGTAACAAAATTTTACAGGCCTCATCTACAATTAGAGCCCATATGACCTATTTGGCACAAAGGGCTATCCCTTTCTTATAGGTGGAAAGCAAGCCAAGACCACTAGAATCCTTGGGTAAACAATAGAAATCCTAGACCACTCTATTAAAGCCATGATGCATAGCATTAGAGGCCCAGAGAAAGTACTTGAAAATACATTCAATCTTAAGATATGAGGCTTTAGAAGGATGCCAAAAAGAAGAATAATATCCATGAGTAGAAACTTTGGAGCATATTTGAAACTTTTTCGCAAGTGAAAGTCACTTAGTGATCCAATATTCTAGCTACTTCTCAATTCAAGCAAGTACAAAATTCCATAAATCCATAGGAGATTCTTGAAAAGAAGAGGGAATGCCTAAAAATTTAAAATTTTCACCATGTTAGACCCATTTACATCAATGTTGCAACCAGTGAGGGCCTAGCCAAAAAGATTGTCTATAGCAAAGGGTTTTGTGTCATTAGATACCAGACCCTAAAGCAAGACAAAAAGTATCTAAACACTACAAAGCATTGGAAATATTCTCCTCATCATCAATTAACATGAGGAAAGAATCATCTACAAAATGGCCATTGACCAACTGATAGATCAACTCTGGTAAAGAAATACGATGCACCAAACATCGAGAGATGGCATTGGCCAACAAATAACCAAAGCCTTTGACTATCAAAACATAGAGAGGACATGCAAGAGGAAAACCTTGGTAGATAGATTTGAAGAGCCCAAAAGCTTCATATTGATGACTATTAATGATGATATAAGCAGAGACATCCCCAAATAGCATTTGCACCAATTGACAGAAAATTGGGCCAAAACACAAAGCTTGAAGCATAGCAAGCATAAAGGGCCATTTAGTATGGTCATATGCTTTGGCAAAGTCAATCTTTAGGAAAAGGGCCTATTTCTTACATTATGTAGCCCATTCCATTCCTTCCTAGACAATAATGATGTTGTCCAAGATATAGTGGGAGTTGATGAAGCCAATTTGTTTAGGTCAAACAATCAAAGGGAGAAAATGGTA
The DNA here is from genome assembly GCA_028749045.1 of Cupressus sempervirens. Classification (NCBI taxonomy): domain Eukaryota; kingdom Viridiplantae; phylum Streptophyta; class Pinopsida; order Cupressales; family Cupressaceae; genus Cupressus; species Cupressus sempervirens. Next base: position 115,952,588 of record CM053789.1, on the reverse strand, counting down.
AATTTTTAGAGAGAGGGCTTTGGTAATGATCTTGTAGGAGACATTCAACAAAGTGATGGGCCTTCAATTACAAATCTCTTCAAGATCTCTAGCTTTACATATGAATTTAATATTCCCTTTGTTGATAATATTGTCTAATGAATTAGAATTGTAATCTTTAAGATAAACCTAAATCAGATCAAGACCAATCTCATCTGAAAACATCTTGTAGAACTCATAAGAGAATCCATGACATCTAGGGGCTTTATCATTAGTCATGGATAAGATATCTTCCTTTAAGTCTTCAATAGTAAGCTTTTTCTCACAAAAGGCATATTTTTTAGGAGCGAGTCTACTGGGAGTAACATCAAGGTAGGCTTGTAGTGCTTGATCACACACAATAGAGGGCCCTTTAGCCATAAAAAATTTGCTCATAGTGACCCACAAAAGCTTGGACAATATTTGGCAAGTTGGTGAAAACCTGATGATCTTCTCAGATGCACTTGATATGCACAACAAAATGACATTCCCACAAAGCACTAAAAAATTCCTTGGAAGCTTGACTGTTGACCTCCAACCAATGGAGATGGGCTTTGATCTAAGCTCCACTAGTAGCATAACTATCTGCAATTTGCTTTTGGTGTCATAGGTTAGCAATCCAAAACTAGAGATCCATATCAAATGGATTCATGGCTAGAGCCTCAAAGGCCATACACTAATTGAGAGTAACAGCTTCATAAGATTGCCTGCAATACATAGCAAATTGTCTACTATAAATGTCAAGAAATATCATAGTAGAAAGAATAGCATTATTCCACCATCTAATCCAACCAAGGTGATTGTAGGGTCAAGGCTCAAGATTCAAGACACATAAAATGTGAGAAATAGTTGGCAGATGGGAGAACAGAGAAGTGTTGAGGTAAAATTGGGTTTTCTTTGGGCAAGGTTGAGCTGTCTACCAGGTGATGGAAAAGAGGATGGGGGAGTGGTCTAAAAATGTCGCATTAGGCAGATGAATGATAGGAAAGGTATGATTTTGAGAAAAGGAAAAAAAGGACTATGCAAAAATCATAGCCCTATCAAGCCTTTTAAAAACTCTATTAGATCTAGCTTGAAAATTGGACCAAGTGTGCCAAATCCCATCAAGGTGGCAGTGAGTAGCATTAGGATAAAAAATTCCTAATTTATTCCACATGTAAAACTAGGCCTCTCATTCACCAACTACTCACCTAAAGGGCTAAAGGCTTTCCTTACCAAAGGCTAGCTCAACCATATTGAAGTCCTAATAGAAAACCCATGTTGTAGGTGGAAAATGATCTACCAACCAATGCCACAGGTGTGAATGTTCAACACCATCATTGGGAGCATAAATGTTAACAATAGAAAAATAATGATTCTAAAAAGATAGAAAAATCAAAGCTAGCCTATGCATAGGGTCAAAACCATAAAAAATAATAGAGGAAATTAAACAAGGGGAGAGAAGAGTAATAACACCATCTTGACTAACATCATGCTACGAAGAAAAAATGACACTCTCTAGCCAAATAGCATGACAGGCTAAGGTGAGAAGAAACCCAACCACTTTAACTTCCTAGAGGCAAAGCATATCAAGATCAAACTGATATTTGGTATCACATACATAATATTTTCTAGGGGGGTTTGTCAGCCTCTACACATTCCATGACATACAATTTTTGGTAACCCAGATTGCATGTCATCCTCATCCCCAAGAGAGAAGAAACTATTGTGCAAAAAAGAGTGAGGCTCAAAAGAAGGGTCATCAATAGAAATGATCCTTTAAAGCTTCTCCCCATTGCCAAAAAACTCATTGGGGCCATTTGGGCTATGAGACTAGTGTAATTTTTGTTAGGCAATCATTGACACCACTTGTAGCACTTGAGTCCAAAAAGGATGCAGATCTAGGGTATGAAAACCCACTATCTCCTAGCCTCTAGGGTTTGAAATAGGAGGTAGAGGGGGCAATAGAACTAGGAGTTCAATGGGTATTTGGCTTGAACTAGATTTACCATGATCCACAAGAACAAAGCTCACCTTAACCCTAGCAAAACCCTTCCCTTTTTTCACCACCATAGTCCATTCATCTTTCTTGGTAGCCAGAGTAGGCTTGGTTTCTGAGGTAGAGGGATGGTTATGGTCCAACAAGGGACAATCCCTAATCTTATGCTCAAGTGACTAGTACTAGTAGTAGGTATTCAAAAGGTTAAGGTAAAGAACCTTTTGAGTAAAAGTGGCACCACCTATCTGTATATCCATTATATCTTTGAGGTCCCTAGATAGGTTGACCTCAACACAAACCCTACATTGGGGATGAGTGTTGAAAAACTTGTCTAGTTCAAGGAAAACAACCTTGCAAATAGTTTGTGCAATAGTAGGTAAACAATGCCAGCAAGGAATGAGAAGCCCAGGGAACTCCACCCAAATGGGTACCTTAAGTTTCTGATCATTAGAAATAGAAAAATCTCATGACCAGTGCTAAAAAACTAGGAGGGAGGACCTTATAGTCTAGGGGCCTCACACAAAAACATGTTTAGCTTGGCCTGCATTACTAAATCATAAAATAAAAAAGCCTTTGGTAAGGCTTTGAATGCCTTCAAGGCGAACACCCTGAGGTGTCCAAACCTTGGAAACCCATTCCCATAGCGTACTTTTAGAAGGAGTATGACCCAAAAAATACCTAATGAGGGTTTTTTGTTCTAGCCATGTGCATGCACTATCAAACTCCTTAGCATTCAAAATAATATCAGGAGAGGAATTACCTCATGGAACACTTTGGGAACAAACTTGCACGAGCATTTGGTTGTGGGAGCCATTATCTCTGTTAGTAGTAGCAACTCCAGCACTAGCATCAACTATTCGGCCTAAGAAGGCCAAACTCATTATAAATGAAAATATTCTTGTAGTAAATATAGTATGATGACTAGTGGAAACCAACAAGGATTTAGACAGAGGCTGTACAAACCCTAGTAGAGCTCATTTCTCCAACCTAGTATTTTCATAATCATAGAAGTTAAGTTATTCATTGTTGATCATTAAATAATATTTTTATTTAATTAAAAGAAAAGATGCCTTTTAAATAAATAAAATAATCTTATTTAATTAAACAAAAATATCTCTTTAAATTAAATAATTTTATCTTATTTAATTAAAATCTCTCATTTAATTAAATAATCTTATGTTATTTAATTAAAGGAAAATCCCTCTTTTAATTAAATAAATAAATACCCACTTAAAGCTTTCCTTTTTGATGAAAAATGGAAATAAATCAAATAAAATATTATAAAGATTCTTTTTTTTGCACATATCTCTAACTATGGGCCTTTTTCCTCTTACTTGACATTTTCTGGATTTATCCCACATTGGTCTTGTGACAAGCCTCCCACCTCCACTCTTTCCTTTATAAGAAGCCCTCTCATTCTCATTTGGATATATGTTTGTTGCTACAATATTGCTATGTTGTAAGTTTGGAGAGCAATTTTGGAGGAGTTTGAGCATTAGGGTTTGAGCCTTAGAGTTTGGACAATGGAACTTAATTGTAACTTCTCTCTTATTGTCTTCTTCTCTCATGCATGTATGACTTCCATTATCATGCTTCATCCTCACATTTTCATATCAACTTAGAGTCATATTTGTTGTCATAGATTAATCTTGCATTGTTATTTCCTTTCATATTTTAGGTTTCCTTTCTTGCATTTCATTGCATTGTTATCATTTAGATTAGCTTACATCTTCATTTGCATTCATATTTAATGATCATGGAGGTTAGCACTGTTGATCTTCCTCTTTGAATCTCTCATTTTATGGTGTACTTGCATGGGCACAAACTAGTTCAAACTAAGGGCCTCCATTACAAACCCTTGCACTCCATAAATAGAGAGCTACAAGTTTTCATTTGAGATCTTATTCTTGAGAAATTTTGGATATAATGACTCATAGGAGTGTGTCAATATCAGAGAAGCTTTAGTTAAAAATATAGATTTTTTGAGGTAAATTATATTTTTTAATAATTTTTTCTTTATTTCTCATGAAAAATAATTTTTAGCACAAATTGAATATTTTTAGGAAAGCCTAAATTTTTGGAAAGGTCTCTTAATTCTAAATGGGGTTGTTTCTTTTTGTTTTGATTTTAGAGCTTATATGAGGGCTCAAACACTTGATTTACAAAAATTAGTTTGTTTTGACAAAATGGGTCCCTAGAGCACAAATAAAAATATTTTTCTAAAATTATGACATTTTTGGAAAGGTTTATATTTTTTAATAGGGGTCTATTTTTTGTATTTAATGTTTGGGTACGAATTCATGACATATAGGTCCAATCTTGTTGACTAGGTCAAAAACCAAAAAAAAAAAAGGCATTTAATGATTAACTTGCATTTAATTTTCCCATGGTTTAATGCATGATGTGAGTTTTCATTTGGGTTATTTTTTGGTTATTATTACTCTTAACAAGTAGATTTTGATATCTAACCCTAGGGTTCGCATAAGACATATCTATCTTGTATTGGTTTGTTTGTTGTTTGCTTGGAGTGCTTGCTTGGTTTGTTAGATCAGTGGAATGATATGCATGCATTGCTTTGGATCTAAGGTATTCTTATAAATTTTTAGTCTCAAAATGGTTTTGACATCTGAGTGTCATCACACTTAACCATTTTCTACATTGGAGCCGGGCACACTATGTATGCCGAGCCACAACATAAGCTGAGTTAGGAAATCCAACAAGTGTCGAGTAGCCTTCAAGTGCCAAGTGAGGATCAGGTACTGAGTGAAGATCAAGTTTCGAATGACTCTAGGTGCCGAGCATGATACAAGTGTCGGGTGATATTTGAGTGCCGAGTCACAGACAATGCCGAGCAATACAAAAATGCAACAGGAGCCGAGTAAGCCAATTTGTTACATGTGCTGAGCGTCTAGGATTAGTAAGTTTCGAGTAACATAGAATACACATGTAACTTTTCAAATGTAGATGTAAACCATTTTCATGGCCAAAATATGATGAATCTCGAAGGATTAAATGATAAGATCAAGTCTTTTATATTTCCTATGTAATCTACATGCAACCAATAAGAAAAATGGAGAAGGCATGGAACCAAAAATAAAAGTGCAAGGAATGAGTGGGAAATAGAGATTCAATATGGATTGTAGATCCACATCTAACCCTAAGTCTTCAAATGTCTTTATAAGGAAGACTAAGTCTCATCATATGAGGATGGACAAAGGTGTGGAAGGAAAACTATTTTTAGAGTGAAGAATACTAGATCTCAGAGGATCAAGATCAAAGAAAGTAGATCAAGTGCATGTATGCAATAACCAAAGGATTGTAAAATATTAGGTTTATTATACCTAATACTCTCTAGAAACTATATTAGAAATGAAATAATATGGTGATAGGTTAGCTTAATAGCTATTTCATAGATCCTTTAAATAGGTGATTTGATCCTTTAACAGGGTAACACTTCATGTAAAGTGTTTGTAAATCCTTTAACCGAGTCACTCTTGATACAATGTAAAGCCTTTAATAGGGTAGACCATTAGAAGTGGTTAAACATTATTGCTACAGTAATTTTTGTGGGTATTATCCCCACCCCAATTTTACCTTCTTATTCCTGGAGGGTTTCTGGGTTACCAAAATTTCTAGTGTTATGTGGTGACGCACATGTATTTTTCATAATTGCTTAATGTTGATATGCATGCATGTACATTTCAATATTATGTTATTAAGGATTTGTGAAAAATAGGTTAAAAGCTAGTACTTCTGATTCACCCCCCAACCCCCCCGGAAGCATTCTTTTCATTAAGATATTCCAATAATTGGTATCAGAGTTGCAAGGTTCTCACAAGAAGAAGTCTAACAACTTGGAGAAAAAGGTTTGAATATGGAAGTCTTCAAACTTGGAAAGATTATTGACAATCAAGTGATTGATGTGCAACTGGCTCTACACAAAGTAGAGGAAGAAAGGGAGGAACTAAGAAAATCCTTGAAAAGAAGAAAGGATATAGCCATAGCTGAAAATGATACAAAATACAAGGAGATAGATACCACAAAATTGTTTGCCAATGGAGACACTAAAGAGTTTGATGCAGCAATAGTAGAACTGATGGAGAAAAACAAAGTTCAAGTAGAAGAGATAAGATCTCTCAAGACGGAACATGAATCATAGGCCATAATGTTACATGAAATCAATGATCAAAAGAAAAAAGTAGTTGAGGATAAAGTCATGATGGAAGATGACAAAAGAAATCTTGCAAATAGACTTGAAGAAAAATGTACTGAATTAACAAGGATGTCAAACATGCAGATGGATACACTTGCCCAAATGATGAAACTTCATCATGAACTCAATATGAAAGATATTGAGATCTCTACTATAAATATGTAGAATGAAAAAGTAGTGAATGAATTGAACAGAGAAAAAGAGGTAGTAGAGAGTCTAAACAAGGAAAGTGAAGCCATCAAGTACTTTGAAAAGTTGATGAAATTTCCAAGATCAACCCATGATACATCAAGACTTAGATACAACAGCACTAAAATTGGGGAATCATCAAAGAATGTTGAGCAAAAAGGTGACAAAGGTAAGGACTCTAAACCCATTTGTCATTACTGTAATAAAAAGGGACATACTGCTAATATTTGCAAGAGTAGAAGATTCAATCAGCAAAACACACCCAAGAGTAAGAGTTATTGTCACAAGTGCAACATGCAAGGAAATATGACACAAGATTGCAAATCCAAAGTCACAAGGACACAAAGATTTGATGGACATTATCATAATTGTAAGAAGTATGGACATAGAGCATTTGAATGCAGATCAAAGCCTATGTTGGCATCAAATCAACCCAGCAAAAACAAAAGGAAATGAAAGTCACTACCATTGGGATTACAACACCAGGCATAGCTGTCATTATTGTCAAGAATATGGACATATACCCCAATACTGCATAAGAATACATTTCAAAGGGAACTATAAAAGATGGTTGAACCAAACCACATGTTTTAGTTGCCTAAAAATTGCTCATATCAGTAGAAACTGTCCTACAAGGTCAAAGGCACCAAATATTGAAGTATACAAGGGCAAAGAAAAGATTGATTTGAAACACATAAGAACAAACATGAAGAAAACATGGTAGAAAAAGAATGAATCAAGTTCATCCAATGAAAGGGTCACTTCACCCACAAGGTCAAGTGATCATTTCTCATTCAATTAAACACAAGAAAGAGACTACAGGGTTGATACATATAAGAAAGTATCATACATCAGCCCTAAACCATGAAGAAGCAATGCAATGTAGAAATAAGCATGAAACAATATGCCAACACAAAATGTTAAATGATGACGCCGAGCTATCTTTGGATGCCGAGTAAAACTCTAATACATGCTGAGTTCCTAATAGCAATTGAGTTGATAGCTGATGCCAAGTTGAGTAACTCCTATGGAAGCCAAGTGAAGTGGAAATGTAGTGCAAGCCGAGAAATGTCAAAAATCCTTTAGAGGCTGAGTTTGCAATTGAGCATTTAATGCGATGGAAATAGGGTATATTATCACGATTTTAATCATTCTTCCTCATCGCAATCAAGAAGCAGAGAAGAGAAAGATAGTAGAGTGACTTCATAATAGTGAATCCAGCATTCCAAGCAGATTGCAACCCCTTACAACATGTTTTCATTGATCTTGAGGTATTTTTCATTTGTGCAAAGCTACATAGTTTCATATTTCTATGAAAAGGAAACCCTAGTTTGCATAAATGGCTTTGAGTTCTAAGACAACCTAGGACAAAGAGTCGTTTGAAGTCCAATTAGTATCTAATGAGGTTAGGCAGCCTAATTTTCTCCCTATCCTTGAAGTTGCATACAAAATCAATCCCATCGGATCCCTTTCTTGCATACCCCCAAATGTTGTTATGGTTCAAGATGTAACGAGATGCTATAATTGTAAGATAGGAGCCATAGGAGACATGGAAATAAGAGAAGCCTATGCAAAGTTGTGTCGATGGAGTCTTGAAAGATGATTACAAAATTGCTGAAAAGAAGGGTTTAACATGAGTTTTGAGTTTTCCTATCGTATTTAAAATAGAATGGATCATACTTGTGTTGAGCAGAATTCATGATAGTAGTCTGTAGTTAGAAGATGTCCTTATCAAAGTCACAAAAAGAATCATTCATAGGGTAACTAGATATCCTACCCTAGATCAGTTCAAGACCTTGAGAAGTGAATACAAGGAGGTTATAGAAAAGAACATAGGTGCTTAGTGGAACAAAAGAGGAATGACAATTCATACCATTCAGGATCCTCTAGTTGACTTTGCTATTAGAGTTATTGCCCACAAATTCTACCAATCCAGTAGACTCAATAGTGTGCCATGTATTGTAGTAGATGTAGACTACAAATTGGTGAAAAAGGATCATACTTATGATCTTGCAAAATTGCAACTACAACAAATTAATGAAAACCTAGAAGCCATAAGAAGGACAAAGGGTGCTCAATGTAAATTTGGAGCAATTCTGGTTTGTGTATTCTTTTATGTTCAGAATGAATTTCCCTCTTTTGGAAAAGTTACATGGAGAAGTGATAAAACTATCATATCCCAAATTAATGAATATATAGAACAAATGGGAGACAATTTTGATACCTTGATGACAAGCTATTTTGAGGATTTTAAGAAATCCATGAAGCAAAGGGTGAGAATACAAATTTCTTTAGTGGAAAAACATATTAATGATATATGCTTCTTAGTTGATATTGACTTCACCTATAACCAAGCAGAAATTCCAAGGGTGAGATGGCTAAGGCCATTTGGTTATGAGATCAACATCGATGAAGTATCTGCAGCAATAACTGCATTGTTGGCAGAAGAGACAGATAAGAGTGCCCCACACTTTGGCACTTATGATGTGGTAAGTTCAAAGATAAATATGGAATTAAAACTACCTCCACATTGAAAAATAAAGATAAATTGATGAATAAAATTAAGAAGAAATTTGGTGAAGGAATAGAGGCTGAAGCTAAAGAAGAAGATGATGATGACAATGATGATGATGAGGATGAACAAGAACAAGGCCCAATAGAATTAACTCAAGGCCTAGGTGAAGACAAGGAGGAAGGTGTTGAGGAAGAAGAAGCCAAGGAAGCACCAATCCAAGCTGAGCCAAAGAAGAGAAAGGCAACAAAATAGCCTCTAGCTCAGTCTACACCAAAGAAAATTTCCATGCCATCACCCAAAAAGCCAACAACCAAAGCTGCAATGAGGGCCTCAACACAAAAAGCTAAAGAGGAATCCATGAAGAAGAAAACAATCAACAAGACACAGGAAGAACCAAGGAAAAGAAGAAAATATGTGGCTCAACTAGATACTAATGAAGAAGATCAATCTAAAAAGGTAAGCCATTTTTCAGTTGATACATTATGTAAAAATATTGTAAATGGAGACTTAAGCAACATAAATAAAATTGATTTCAATAAGTTTACTAAAGATGAAAAAAATAGAATAGAAGAATCAGTGTATGGAATGATGGGACAGTTCAAGTATACTCCTCTTGAACTAGATGGACAATTGCCAAATGAATTGTCTAAAATTGTAGAAGACATATGGCATTTTTGTTTGAAAATGGAGAAGGAGATGAGAGAATCAACCCTAGCAACCATACTACCTTATTTGACTAAGGAGAAAATAGAGAAAGTAGTCAAAAGAAATAATACTAGGTTTGCACCTAAGTATAGGGCATTCTTCATTCTCCAAAACAAAATGGAAGAAATTGTACAAAGAACAACAAAATCATGGAAGAACTTGTACAAAAAGATTGAAGATATTCTTGAAGAAGAATACAAGGAAGAAGCTACTGCTCCACCAGAAGAAAGAAGAAAAAGGAGAGAAGAGAAGACATAATTAGAGCAAGGTAGAGAAGAAAAGAAGGAAGAAGAAAATAAACAAGAAGAAGAGAAGAAGGAAGAAGAAAAGAAAGAAACAAAGGAGGAGACACAAAAGCAAAATGAAATGGCAATAGCTAAGAAAGAGCAGCAACAAGACCAGAGTGTGCAAAACACATAATTGCCACCTTCTAGCCCTCCTCATGTACCCATCACACATGTAGAAACTGTAATAGTACAAACTGTTCCTAACACTTCTACTCAGAAAATCAATCCATTAACTATAGAGGATCTCAAAAGAATCCTTGACCAATCCATGCAACAAGCAAGATTGTGTGCATATCCAGTATTGGTCAATATGGATGAATTACAAAAACTAGTAGAAAACACAATTAGAGATAAGGTGAATCCACAAGAACCACCTTCCATCATCTCTATAGCTACTAGTGGTCAACTTCAAATGCCAACAGTTTTTTCATCAGGCATAGTTGACACAATAATACAAAAGCCAAGTGCAGCAGCAAACAAAGAAACAGAACAAATAGGATAGACTATTACATCTGATCCTACAACACAAACTCAAGGTGCACTTCCTAAAATAATAATAATTGATCAACATAGATAGTAGGAGGAGAAAACAGAGGAAACCCCTAAAGAGCAAGAGGCAATACAAACATTGATAAATTTTCCTACCTCAGGGACTCCTTCGCAAAAGCCATTGCAAATATCAGCACCAAGATCCAGTTCTACAAAAGTTACAAGGGTACTTCACTATGGGGACCCTGAACTAGACAAGGAGATAGTCATACCAAGTTATGACTCAAAAAGAATAAACATTGATCAAATCAATGAGGTGTAGGAAGCATTAAACAAAAGTAAGAGGCATCAGATACTCAGGAAGGAGTATCAACAAAAACAAACTTTACATGAAATTAAAGAAATATTTATGGATGCCTTTAGTATTCAGTCACCAGATGAGTCCAAGCATATCATGGAATAGTTATCAGATATTGTTGACTAGGTGACGAATGTAGACCAAGAGACAAATGCAAAACTTATGGAATGGTCTGAAAGAAAATTTCAAGGGAAAGTTAATGAGAAAATATCTAGTGAAATAACACTTCCATAGATTGAATTGGAAAAAATCATAGACAAAGTGAAAAAGGTTCTTGAGAATATATTCTCACTGATCAAAAAGTTGTGTGATTTTTCATACTTCACACAGGAGACAAGCCAAAAGATAATGAGCATGGAGAGGAATTTGAATATTTCAAGCATGTAGCTACCAAAAGACCCAGCTCAAAGTGAGTAGCATTTTGCTCAAATGCTTCACACTTAGAAAGAAATAGTTGTATTAACAGTAGAAGAGGCCACCATCAAGGAAAAATTGATGCAGATCCAATCCTCCATTGCCCCAAATTTAGAAGTACTCCATAAATAATAGGTCTATGCTGAATTTTTTCTCAAGAAAGATCCAAATCTTTCTACTTCAGAAGGATTTATTCACCTTGCTGCCAAGACTGCCATCCAACACAAGTCATTGGAAATTTCTTTTCATAATTGGGATGTAGCTGTCAGGATGATTATGGAGGTAAACAACACATTTTTGGCAAAATATGGTCTTAACCCTTAAAACCCTTTGACATAAGTGTCAAAAAAGGGGGAGACAAGATGAATGGGGAAGACAAGATGAATGAGGGAGACAAAGAGACAAGTTAATAGGGGGAAACAAGATAAAAGGGGAGCATGATATACAACATAATATTTCACAATCAACTCATGGGGAGTTACAACAATTTTGAGGTATATATTGTATATTACAAAATTTTGATCAACGTTTTTAAAACATGAATGTACTCATAAGGTTAGTCAAGTGTTTTTGTCACTCATGTCAAAGGGGGAGATTGTTAGTCTCAAAATGGTTTTGACATTTGAGTGTCATCACACTTAACCATTTTCTACATTAGAGCCGGGCACACCATGTATGTCGAGCCACAACGTAAGTCGAGTCAGGAAATCTAACAGGTGTAGAGTGATCTTCAAGTGCCGAGTGAGGATCAGATGCCGAGTGAAGATCAAGTGCCAAATGACTCTAGGTGCTGAGCATGATACAAGTACCGAGTGATATTTGAGTGTCGAGTCATAGACAATGCTGAGCAATATAGAAATGCAACTGGAGCCAAGTAAGCCAATTTGTTAAATGTGTTGAGCATCTGGGATTGGTAAGTGCTAAGTAACATAGAATACACATATGAGTCTGTAACTTTACAAATGTAGATGTAAACCATTTTCATGGCTGACATATGACGAATCTCAAAGGATTAAATGATAAGATCAAATCTTTTATATTTCTTATGCAATCTACATACAACCAATAAGAAAAATGGAGAAGGCATGCAACCAAAATTAAAAGTGCAAGGAATGAGCGGGAAACAGAGATTCAATATGGACCATAGATCCACATCTACCCCTAAGTCTTTGAATGTCTTTATAAGGAAGACTAAGTCTCATTGTATTAGGATGGATGAAGGTGTGGAAGGAAAACTATTTTCAAAGTGAAGAATATTAGATCTCAAAGGATCAAGATCAAAGAAAGCAAATCAAGTGCCTATATTCAGCAATCAAAGGAAGGTAAACTATCAAGTTTATTATACCTAATACTCTCTAGCAACTGTATTAGAAAGGAAATCCTATGGTGATAGATTAGCTTAACAACTATTTTGTAGATCCTTTAAATAGGTGATTAAATCCTTTAACATGGTAACATTTCATGTAAAGTTTTTGTAAATCCTTTAACTAGGTCACTCTTGATATAGTGTAAATCCTTTAATAGGGTTGGCCTTTAATAGGGTAGACCATCAGAAGTGGTTAAACATTATTACTGTAGTAATTTTTGTGGGTATCATCCCCACCCCAATTTTACCTTCTTATTCCTAAAGGGTTTCTGGATTACCAAAATTTCTAGTGTTATGTGGTGATGCACATGTATTTTTCATAATTGCTTAATGTTGATATGCATGCATGTACATTTCAATATTATGTTATTAAGGATTTGTGAAAAATAGGTAAAAGCTAGTACTTCTGATTCAACCCCCCCACACCCCCCCCCCCCCCCCCCCTCCAAACTCTTAGAAGCATTCTTTCCATTAAGATATTCCAACATACATATCTATAATATTTGGACTTTGGAATTAAAAGTGAAGCTCTCATGTGTTTTTCTTGAGTGTTTTACATGCTTTAGTAATTTACATTTCAATTAGTGCTCTAAAATTGGACCTAGATTAACTTTCTTGCATACATGTTTCACATAGTAATTAGGTCCTATTAACACTATTTGTGGTCATTTGAGAGAGTGGGATTCATTTAATTTCCTTACATGTGAAGCTCTTCTTGAAAATAGATCCCCTTGTAGTTAGGGAAGGATTTCATATTATTTCATTATCTCACTTGGTTTATCTTTGACATTTGTTAGTACTTTCTCCCTTGAGATTGGTGATGATTGATGTTGGCTTTCCAAACCTCAGTGAAGTGATTTCAAATTAGCATGTCAATAAATTTGTTTACTATTTTTGGGTGAGGTGAAGAAGCTGGAGGAGTATGCTCTATTTCCTTTTGGGTAGATCAGAAACTTGGAACCCTTGAATCTAAACTAAGTCCCCATTTGGTCCAATTTAGTGAGTCTTCCTTGATTAGATAGGGCTAACTATAGTGGATACTCTATTTACTAGGTAAGCCATATGGAGGAAACCTCAAATGGTAGTAGCCACTTTCATCAGGGTATTAACACCCACAACATAAATGTACTTGTGGAAGAAATCTCCATAGGTGTAGTCTTTTGTTGTGCTATCAGATTTTTTCAACATCTCTAATAGATTAAATTCTCAAAATGTGTCAAAACCTTGGTGCACTAGGATTTCATTTTGCTCACTTAAGATTGTAAGAGTTGTAGAGTTGACCATTACTAAGAACCATAGTGCAACCCAAATTTTATTTTCTAGGACTATTTGTGTGATTAGAAAACATTTTGAGAACATAGACTGTAGTAGTTCTAGAGATTAGATTTATACTAAGACATTATTCTTGTTTATGCACAAGGTTGCTTCATCCCTAATCCATTGTTTGTTTATGTTTGTTTGAACTCCTTGAGTGTTATCTTGCATGCCTAATTTATGATAAAAATCTATTGTTGCATCTAGTTGGTCAATTAAAATGAATAAGAAAATTGAGTTCTTGAGTAGAAACCTTTTTTGATTTGTTATTCTATCATTTCTAGTCCTCCTTGGTTGATCTATGTTAGATTAGGTCACTTGCCTCAATATTGGAAGCTTATTTGAACCTTGGATTGTTGTATTTTGACCTCTTGAATAAGTAATCTTGTATTTTACGAGTGACCTTTCTTGGAGTAGATGAGTTAGAAATTGTCCTTGTTGAGAAGATAAACCTTTAGATTCTTCGATAACATGCTTGGAGAGTCTTAGTAATCTCTTGTTAATTTACTTCCATTCAAATTCAAATTCAATTAATTATAATTTGGGTAAATCATCCTCCTGATCCATATGTACTAGGGTATTCACCCAAAGTAGGGGGCTCCTTTGTGGTAGTGTTGGTTTATGCCTATTGCAATAATTCTATTTTATCACCTCTTTTGGACAACTGAATATTTTTACTATCCTAGTTTGGCACTAACATTTCTTAGGGTTTTCCTATCACCTAGCACATTTTATTTCATGCCAATTATAACAAGATATCAAGTAGATCAAGGAAAGTGGCCTCAAGTAGTATTTAACCAATTACCCTTAGTTCAAACTTGCCAAAGATGTAAGGGAAAAGAACTTGTATTTGATCAATCATCCAAGAACAACTTAGAATTTTGGTTTGATCCCAAGAGTAACCTTAGTGAGTTGAGTACACTCTTAGCACCTTCTCACTCAAATATGGATATGAGTTACATGATGACTCGATGAGAAAGGGAAGAAATTGATGAATGCCTTGATGACATATTTGAAAAATATCAAGATACCATTTTGTTTAGTAGTTCCTCTCATGAAAATCAACCAGTCTCACCCCTTATCTCAAATAGATATATGGATGCACACCAAAGGGGTGAAAGAGATAAGAGGAAAGCTTATAAAAAAGAATAATCACAACATGAAAACCAAGATGATGAACCTCATGGAACTCATGTATATGTAACATATAACAATAACTTGTTTAGACATTTAAGACCAAGTTCACCACTCAAGACACCTTAAGATACATGAGTGACAAAATTAAGAGAATTGAATGCAAAAATAAAGCCTTCCTAGATGAACAAGCTACAAAGGGAGTGAAATTTAGACCCCTAGAGTTGGAGAGACAAGCCTTGTTGGAGATAGAAAGGAAAACCTTCTAGGAAGAGCATGATAGACTCTTGGTTCAAAAAATTAATGATCAATTTAACATGTGTGTTGGTGGTGAAAATAACTCTCCTCCATCCACCCCTCCTAAGACTCCACAAAGTGGAAGAAGTTCAAGAACACCATCACAATATCCTAGCCCTAAAGGAAGAGGGGATTCAAGACATGATCATTATAGGAGACCAGCACCTCCTAGGATTTCAAGAAAACCTTCATAGTGTGTTCACCATGGTTCATGGTATGAAGGAGGTAGTTCAAATTTTGACCATGACTCTCAAGATTTCATGAGAATGAAACATGATCCTTCTTTCCAAGAGTGTGTGGAGAAGTATATATATATATATATATATATATATATATATATATGCATAACTAAAGAATTTAATTGATAAGGGTGCTAAAGTTCCCTACAACTATGATGTAGACAAAAAAATAGGAGGTAAGATCCATCTTTGGAAGAATATTTTCAAATGAAAAGTATAGTGGACAAGTTCATGGCACCTAAGAGTTCCTTCTCACTTGATTCAATTTGTCCTAACCCTTTTGATAAGGGTGTTGATATGAAATAATTTCTTAGAAAGGTTGAGATCCCCCATTATGAAAAGTATGATGGGAATGGGGACCAAAGTGAACATGTTTGTTAGTTTTATACCATGAACTTTGAATTTCATCATGAAGACTCATACCTTATGAGATTATTTTCCAGGAGTCTTAAGGGTCAAGCAATAGAATGGTTCACCAACATAACTCATTTTGCTAAGACTTTCAAATAGTTTGTTAGATTTATTCAACACTTTGCATACAACCTTTCAAGACTTGTCACCTTGTTGGAATTGTGTAACATGAAGAAAAATCAAGGAAAATCCTTTGTTATTTTCTTGAAAAGATGAAGACAATGCTCTTGCTACTCCATGACCATCCCTAAAAAAGAGAAGATTGAAATCATTATTAGAAACATGATTCCCAAAATGTAGTATGAAGTTAAGAATATGGTTTTTGAATCTTTTGACATGATGGTTGAAATAACATTTAGAGTTGAGGATGTTTTGAAAGAACAAAGAATTTTGGCCAAACATAGGAACAATAATAACAATGGCCAAAGTAACAACAAAAAAGATAAAGGAAAAAATTCATATTGTAATAGAAATAAACAAGTGGTCAATGATGGAGCTCTGGACTGATCCAAATCTAATGATCAAGGTGTCCTTCATTTGGTTAGTGCTAATGAACAAGGAGGTAAGCCAAGATACCAAGATAGGCCAAAGGGAGAAAGGTAAGATTTTACAACATTTAGTGAATTATATGATGAGATATTGAAAAATATTATTGCTCATAACTTGGTGTGTCCTTTTAATCCCACAAAGTTCTCTATACTCAGGGTTAAGCCATTGTGGTGGGATGAGAAAGCCTATTGCAAGTTTTACAATGGCATTGGACATAGTGTTGAAAATTGTAGGAAAATCAAGAATATCATTCAAGATATTATTGAGAATAGTAAGCTTCAAGTGGATGGATTGAACACTAATGCTGATCACATGACCTTCAAAGAACCTTTTCCCAAGTATGATAAGGGGGAAACTTCTAAGCCTAATAATGGAAAATATGACATTAATTACACCTATGTGAATACAGTGAGTGTTCTCAACATGCTTGAAGTAGTAGAAGAGAATGTCAAGATGATGAGAAATAAAGATCCTTATGGTTATAATATAGACACAAACTCTTCTCCTATCTTTGATGAAAAACCCATCTTGGTGCTAAGGGGTCCTCACTCTAGAGTGTCATCTCAAAGTCTCAATGTTTTTAGATGAATTCAAGGTCCCCTTGTCATTAGGGAACCCAATTCAAGTCAACTAATTAAGCCAAACAAAGTGACATCTAAGAATGTTACATCAAAACTAGTAGTCAATCATAAATCAAATTATAGTCTTATCAATCAATTGCAAAGAACCCTAGCTCAAATTTTGATCTTTGAGATCTTAGTGTTGTCTCCAAGACATAAGCAAGTCCTTGAGAATGCTTTTCACATAATGAATGTTCCCAACAATCTGGATTTTGATCAATTCCAGAACATGGTTAACCATATTGTTAGCTCTCATTACCTTACCTTTTTAGAGGAAGATGATAAATCTTTGAGCCACCCACATAATCTTTCTCTCCATATTGAAGTCATGATTCACAAAGCTAGTGTTGGGTGCATGTTGATAAATGGGTGGGTTTAATATTTGTTCTTTGAGTCTTTTAAAGACATTGGGTGGTTCTAAACAAGTCATAGATACCAAAAGAAATTTATCACTATCAAAGCCTATGATGAGGCATAAAGAAGTTCAAAGAGGTTGGTCATCCTTCTTGTTGGGATTGGCTCTATTGAGAAAGATATTTTATTTCAAATAGTTGATGTTGGAACCCTTACATACAATATATTACTTGATACGCTATGGATTCATGATATGAAAGCAATGTGGTCTACCTACCATTAGTGTGTTAAGTTCCCTTACAATGGAACACAAATTTGTGTAGCTAGGGATAATACTTTATCTATTAACTCAATTTCAGAAAGCACTCATGTTCCCCTACATAGAAAAATAGATGATTTTAATGTAGCTTTAGCTAAATGTTGAGACAAGTTCAAAACAATAGACCTTGGCATGGGAGGATATCAGTTCAACTTCATCACAAAATTACCAATTTCCCCTAGGTCTTATGGCAAACTTGCACAAGAAATGAGACCTTCCTCTTCAACTATGATATTATTTTACACATTTATATAGTCATTAGTGCCTACTCAAGATGAGAAAGAGGATGTAGATGTTAGAGACTAGATTTATAGAGAAGAGAAATATATGCACAATGAGAACTTCTCTCCCTCTCCTAAGGCCTATGGAAAAGGGTACACTTTAGTAAAAGAGATGGGCTACACTAGACATGGCTCTATAAGTCATAGATTGGATGCTAGAGTCGAACCCCTTGATCATGTTCTTTTTGGATGCAAGTCCAAGGAGATAGTTGGCCTAGGATTTGCAAATCATAATAAGAACACTACTCCTATTCTTGAGAAGTCAGATTGTGAAGATGAACTAGAATATGTACCTAATTTTGAAAATTAGCAAGATATCTATGATGATTGGATTTTTTTCACTAATCTCCTCCGGGAAAATTCAGATAGTGCAGTCACTCGAATTGTAATTGTGGAACAAAATGAGTCAAATTTAGATAGTTTAATAGAAAGAGAAGGTTTTATCCTTGATGAAATTCAAGCTTCCACATCAAGGCATCCCAAGCCTTCATGGTGTAAGCACCCTAGTAGAAGTTCATAAATGAGTTCACATGAGTATGAATATGATTCCTTCTCTAAGCCTCCCATAGTTGAGATGGATGATGATGTCATCCACTCTTATAGCTCTCAACCCAAGGCAGCTAACGAGTCATGTATAGGATTGGAGAATTTGAACTCACATGTTGCCTTAGTGGACGATTATTTTCTTCTTAGAATGAATCTTGATTTGGGTAGCTTAGGAAGTTACTTGGCAGACTCCAAATTTTTGGTCACTAGAGATGAAACCATTCACATTTACAACATTGAACTAGTCATTGACTTACCCCTTGTTTATCCTAACCTTATTGACTGGTCCCAACACTAGCAAGAACTTGAGCTCTTAACACTTCAAAATGACTATGAGATAGCCTATTACTTGAATACCATTGAACCTGTAGTCTCTTCCACCAATGAATTAACTACTAACATGATAGAGCTAGACCTCAAGTACCTTAATCAAAAACTAAAAAGAAAAGAAAAGAAAAATAATAAAAGTTTTGATGGCAAAAACCTACAATTTGGAGGTGTTAGAACCAAAAAGAGTAAAAAGAAATGATGTATCCAAGGGTGAAAATCCACTGAGGTGCCTAAGGATGAATTACTTGATCATCTCGCTAGCTATTTTCAAGATATATCTTTAGTACTTATTGAACTAACACAAGTAGTCAAATTGGGTATGGATGGGGCTCCATAAATGGTACATTTGGCTCAGTCCTTGTCACCACAAGAAAAGGACGCTTACACTGAGTTCTTATAGAATAATATGATAAATTTTTCCTAGACTTATTCAAATATTCTAGGG
Source organism: Cupressus sempervirens (assembly GCA_028749045.1). NCBI lineage: Eukaryota > Viridiplantae > Streptophyta > Pinopsida > Cupressales > Cupressaceae > Cupressus > Cupressus sempervirens. The sequence goes on along the minus strand of CM053789.1, from coordinate 115,933,217 downwards.
TTGGACACTAATCTTATCATGCATCGCTTATCCATATCTTTGGGTGCTAAACCTATTAAGAAAAAATTGAGAAATATGTATCCCCACATAGCCCTACTAGTGAAAGTAGAATTAGAGAAACCACTTGTTGCAAAATTCATTAAGGGCTATTGACTATGTTGAATGGATATCAAACTTTGTACTAGTTTCCAAGCATGAAAAAACCATTCAAGTTTGCATATATTTTAAAGATGTCAATAGAACATGCCCAAAGGATGACTTTCCACTTCCTAATATAAACATGATAGTGGATATGACCCTCCGGTATGAGATTTATTCCTTGATGGATGGTTTTTCTAGATATAAATAGATTAAGATAGCTTCTAAAGATTAAGAAAAGATGACATTCACTTATGCATTGGGTACATAATGTTGGAACATAATGCCTTTTGGATTAAAGAATGTAGGATCCACTTACCAACAAGCTATGACCACTATTTTTCATTATATGATGTGTAACAATGTGGACGATTATGTGGATGACACCTTGGCCAAGTCTAATAAAATAGGCACATGTAGATGACTTAGAAGTCATTGTAGATTGCATGGAACAATTTCAACTAAGAAGCATGCATTTGGAGTAAGAAGTGTGCATTTGGAGTTACCTCTAGAAAACTACGAGGATTCATTATTTCAGAAAAACAAATACAAATAGACCCTAAAAAAGTCTAGGCAATCATGGATATGCCACCTCCTAAAAATATTAGTCAAATGAGGAGTCTTCAAGGATGTATTCAATCCAAATAGAGATTTATTTAATAGTTGGTAGTTAGAGATCAACCTTTTAACAAGAGCTTACATAATGGAGTCAAACGTGTATGGAATGGGCATGTATCAAACCAAGAAGTACTTGAACAATCATCCAATTTCAATGCCTCCTATCCTAGGGAATTGCTTATTCTATATATTTTAGTGAAAAAATCTTCCTTAGGGGAAATACTAGCTCAACTTGATGAACATGGGAAAGAAAGAGAAATATACTACATTAGACGTATCTTGTTTCATATGTGGTTAACTACACTGGTATTGAGAAAGATTGCCTCACAGTTGTATTTTCTTCCCAAAAGTTGTGACATTACATGCTTGCACATACTATACAGCTCATCACAAACATAGATCTACTCAAGTATTTATTGGGTAAGGCTACCCTCACCAGTATACTTGCTAAATGGATAATGATCCTTTTAGAGTTTTACATAGGGTACATTAAGCATAAATTGATCAAAGGACAAGCCATAGAGTAACAATTGGTTGATTCCCCAATATAAGATAATGCAACTATTCAAGTTGATTTCTTAGATAAGTACCTCATGTATATGACTAAAGGAATGTGGAAGATTCTCATTGATGGATTCTTTATGCAACATGGTTTGAGAGTTGGTGTGTTGTTTGTTTCTCCTCATGGGTACACAATCCCTAAATCTTAAAATTTATTATTATCATATACAAACAACATTGGGGTGAATGCACAAAGTTGGGTTGCAATTCTGCAGAAGTCAAATCCGCAAAATGAAACTTCTTAGAAACGGGTACCTGATTTTAAAAAATGGGCACCCATTTTTGGTTCGGGTGCTCAACCCTAAATTTAAAAAATAGGCACCCATTAGTTTTTAAAATCGGGTACCCATTTTTTATTTTTTTAAGAAACGGGTACCCATTTTTTAAAAATTGGGTACCCACTTTTTAAAAGTAAAAAATGGGTACCCGTTTCTTAAAAATTCAATTTTTTAAGTTTTCAGCGGATTTTACATGTTGCTTTTAGCTTTCCAAAATGGGTACCCATTTTTTGAAATTCAAATAATGGGTACCCGTTTCTTACAACATAAGGCAGGATTTTTTTTCCTGCCGTGAATTTTGGTTTGGGATAGGCTTGGTGAGACCAAGCCTATGCCTTGGCCTCTTAAGATTTGGCTAAGGCATTGAACTGACAAATTCATGCCTTGCCATAATTTTTAGAGGGTCTTCCCGATCAAATTTTTTTACAAAACAAAAACCCATTAGAGTTCTCACTGTCCTGATTTCAAAAATATAAATCTTATAGAGTTATGTTTTTATTTACTATTTTTTAATCAAAGGTGGTACCTAAATGTAAAATAGCAATGTTCACTAAAACTTTAATAACTTTTTTATTTTATATTTTTTCTTAAATTAATTTATGTCATCAATCTACATTCAATTCTTTTGAAGTTAAAAAAAAAATTGAAAAAAGTGAAATTTTGATCAAATTATGGTGTCTGTACATGAGAGATTTTAAAATTTTCTTTTATAGCCAATTAAAAATTAATAATAAAAAACTATTCATTAAAAAATTCAAGAAAAATATTCTCATCAATCTTTGGTGTGTCAGGTAACTCCATTTAAAAGGATTCACAAAAAATCATTCATTTGTGTCAAATTATGGTGTCCGTACATGAGTGTGGTATGGTCCTGAAACAAGCATTTTAAAAAAGTGATTTTTAAAGATCCATACCAAAAAAATAATCTATCATATGGGTATACAAATAAATTACATATTCAAAAAGAAGATTCCAGGCACTACAATTTTTATTTCTGAAGCTTTTTTATATTTAATCTCTAAATGGCTCAAATTTTGGCATCAATTGACAAAATATTTCAAAAACAAGAAAAACACTTCCACTTTTTGGCCAAAAGTGAGACCCAACTTCTTGCACTGACCCATTGCTAAGTATGAATATTTAACAACTGGACTTAAGATGCCCATGTAATGGTGAATGACAAAGTTACACATTAATGGGGATTCATAACTAATAATATACCAAGTCAGTGATGAATATTTAACAAAAAGTGAGAAATTGGTACCCTACAAGAAGATGATTTACTCCTTGAGATGATATTTCACATTTGTTACATTTCAAAAAATCCCTTAAGTAGAAAACAAAGTATCTGATGCCATGGCTACACTTGCTTCACTTCTTTAGTTAGAGCAACATGAATCTAGATTTGAATTCCTGGTGGAAGAGCTCAATCACCCTACCTATGATTCCCAAGAAATTCATGTTATTTGCACCCTCTTTGGTCATGAGTCATCTCGTTATGGTGTCATTTATTCATACCTTCATGATGGCATTATACCTAAAACCTTTAGCTAATCTTAACACAAAAACCTTATCTGAAATGCCTATCGCCATTCCCTTATTTCAAGTGATTTGTATATGAGAGGTCTAGATAGAATGCTTCATATATGCTTAGAAAAGAAATAATTTGATCAAGTGTTAGTTGACATCCATGAGGGCATCTATGGGGGACTTTCCAATGGTTTTTTCATGGCCCAAAGGTTACTTAAGGTAGGATATTATTGGCCCATGATGTAAATTGATGTAGTAGCTTTTGCAAAGTCATGTGAATAGTGTCAAAAATATGGTAACTTGATACATGATCTAGGTAGGGAGCTCATTTTTTGTATTTCTCATTAGTTGTTTCAGTGCTAGGCCTTTGATCTTGTTGGGGAGATTCATCTCCACTCATTGGGTGGACACAAGTTTATTATCACTACTATTGATTACTTTACTAAATGGCTAGAAGTTTTCCCACTTTTTGTTACCTCAAGAAAAATAGACTCTCTATTCATTTTGAAAAATATCATCCATTGATATGGAGTTTTGAGATTATTACCAACAATAAAGACCAGTTCAAAAACAAGGACCTTAAACAACTCTACAAGAGATTCAAGATTAAACAACATTGGTCCTCCATTTACTTTCTGCAAGGAAATGGTCAAGACGAAGCATCAAATAAGGCCATTCTAAGTATCCTGCATAGGAAAATTCATAAGAGTGGTAGAGAATGGCATTTATAGATAACTCCATATTTGTGGGCCTATAAAATGTATATTTGTACTCCTACTAGGCTACTCCTTTTGCCCTGACATATGACACTGAAGCAATGTTACCTTTAGAGGTTGAGATTACTTCATTTAGATTTTATTTAGAGATGAAGACTATCATGGCATGAGACTACAAGAGTTAGATCTTCTAGGTGAGAAATGTGAAATATCATTTGACCATGTGGGAGTTTATCAAAAGTGCATGTCCAAAGCCTTCAACAAAAAGGTTCACCCCAGGGAATTCTAGGTGGGAGATCTTGTGCTATGTGAAAATCCTAAGAGTTGACAACAAAGAGATCAAAAAGGAAAATTTGAACCTAATTGGCTTGGAGCATACATCATTACAGGGTCTAGTGCTTATTTTCTAGCTACAGAAGAGGAGGAGTAGCTCCTTGATCCTATCAATGTCTTGCACCTGAAGAAGTTCTATCCATGATGCCTGTTAGAAATGGAAAAAGAAATCTATAAATAAACAATACCAGGAAAGAATCTAAGTGAGTAAATGCATGAAAAGATATTACCATAAAATAGAAGAGAGAAAGCTTCAAGCTCCAACACCATGAGACAAGATATTTGGAAAGGGGAAAGCAAAGAAAACCCATTGTGACATTATGAATGAGGCATGAAAAGCCTAAGAAGGAAGAGAGAGAGAGATAGAGAGCAATGCTCATACAATAATTAAGAAGAGGAAGAACCCTCATTGTTAAATGAGAGAAGAGGGTCATCTCTTAAATAGAGATGAGAGAGAGGAGTTAGAATGTAACTCCCATGTCTATGAATGCCACCATTCATAAGTGTGTGAGGCCAAGTGTGAGATTCCTCTTAAGGAGGAATAATCTAAAATTAGAAATTACAATATATATATTTGTCCTCACATATTCCACTAGATGACAAAATAAGATGTAGTGGAAAAAGGACAAAAAAAAAATATATTAGGATACCTTGGCTTATATCCTAATATATTACAACAATAAACAAAGGAGTTCTAACCTTGGTTTATAAATACACCAAGGAAAGATTACAACTTCTAACACCCCCCTTTAATCTTTACTTGGGGTAATTACATCAAAGGGTATTAAACCCAAATTTACAAAAATCTGCAACTTAATCTTCAATATGAAGTAATTTGATTTTCTTCAAGCCATATGGAAGATTTGTAGATCCAAGAGAAGTACATGAGTCCTTTGAATGTGATCATGTGGAAGCATAGACACCTCTTCATATGTGTAAAACCAAGAAGGTTCCTTGATGGATCACCTGAAAAAAAAACAACAAGAAAAATATCCACCAGTAGAATGCCATCATATATGCAAATTCAAAATCCTTTTGAATAAGGATAATAAAAGTCTAATAGAGAAACAATGAGTAAAACATGTTACCACAAAACAATGGAGATAACCTGATATCAAGATAAAGTATATGCTCAAGAAATTGTCAACAAGGACAAATTGAGTAAAAATAAATGAATGTGTTCACCAACATGCAATGGAGTTAACATGATATCTAAAATAAGTCATAAGCTCAAAAATGAGCATAATATGGTTCAAAATGACCAATCTTTATGCAATAAGTCTCTCATGAAAGAAACATACTAATGCACTAATGACCACAGACAAGGCCAACTAATGATACTTGCATCAATCTTGCATCAATCACGTGGATATAGATAGTCCACTTAATGAATCATCCCACTACAAGCTAATGGGGGCGTCCCTCCATAACATGCATGACTCATGATCTAAGCAATAATGTATGCAGATCATTATCACATTAATATATGAAAATAACATAAAGGAGAGACATGCTGATCAAAGTAGAATTATCATGATTTGTGTTAGGATAATCAAAAGAATGGATTATGAGGATATAACAACATATTGCCTTCAAATTGGATCAAATCATCTGAATTTGGAGGGAAAACTCCAATAATAGCATCCTCTTCATTGAGGAGCAAAAATGAACAACATGGAGGGAAACTCCATAAAAATATTATCCTATCAAAATGGAACAGATAGGATCAAATGGAGGGAAACTCCATATAAAATGAGTGCATACCAATATAGGATGGAGGGATACTCCATGGGCCAGATAAGGAAACTATGTATCAGTTATACTGAGGGGACCTACATAGTTAACCTTGAAAAAATTGGCTCCCTATGCAACTCAAAATATTATTTAAATCATGTAGATCAATGGTATAAAACCATAAAGTGCCAACACAGACATAGAACAATGCTATAAAAGCATAAAAGTGCAATTATGGGCACATCAAAATATCAAAATGAAGGCAAATGTGTAAGATAACTCATAATCCAACCAGAATTAGGATAAATGCATAGATTTAAGGAAAATCAACTAAATATAGATATTAGGTATAAAACTCCATTAAGGGTAAAAATGAGTATTGAATTCATTTTGCAAAGGTATATATTAATTTCTGAATCATTATAGTCATAAATTATATATTTATCTGGGCATATATGTGGGCCCCCATATATACTCAAATAAATATACGAAAATAGATTGGTTAAAAAAAATAATCACCTTTCCATACTTAATATTTTGGAAAGTCACAATATTTACCTTGGTTCAAAAAATATAACCGCAAAGTAATAAGAACATAAAGTCATGGGGTAAGAAAAGATCTCTCCAATTTTCTCATACTAGGAGAGAGAAAGCTTAGTAATTAATGATAGAGGTCAGATCTGGTAGATAAGAATATACTAAAAAGAGTTTAAAAACTTTTCTAAAAAAATTTGAATAAAAGCTTGACAATGAATGATTACCTGCCAAAAATAGGTTGAAAAGAGGCAATAATAAAAGTAAATGATGCTTCTGTCACGAGCTTAAAAAAGAAAAAGAATCTTGCATGAAAAGACAAGAAAAGATGAGCAATGATCTATTTTTTTTAAAAAGACAGAGAATAATAATTGCACAGAGAATATTCTAAACATGCAAGAGACAAAATTAGAAACTTAAAACGTGCAGACATGAAAAGACGAAAAAGCATAGTCTTTTTGATATCCTCTATGACAAATTTCTCTTATTTCATGCAAGATATCATAGAGGATATCTTTGGTTAAAGACAATGAAATAGCTCTTATTTGCAACATATTTTCAAGTGAGGTATAGATATATAAAAAAAATTAAATTCAAGAAATGAAATGGATTAAAAATATTTTAAAATATGAGTGGACTAAGATATGAATTTGAAAAAGATAGGAAAACCCTTTAGCGGCAAGCCTTCCAAAGGGGGTTAGATGAAAAATAATAGAAAATAAGAAGTAACCTGTACAAATTAGAGCAAATAGAAGTTAATCGGGTTTGGCAGTAAACCAGCCAAATTCAAAAAAAAAAGATTCAATTTCTTCCATCTTAAGAAGATTAAAGAAGAAATTAGTGAAATATCTCTCAAGAGTCTCCTTCGAATCGTACCTTCATGCAAACACTCAAAACAAAGATTAAACTTCTCTGATACCATGTTAGAAATGGAAAAAAAAATCTATAAATAAACAATACCAGGAAAGAATCTAAATGAGTAAATGCATGAAAAGATATTACCATAAAATAGAATAGAGAAAGCTTCAAGCTCCAACACCATGAGACAAGATATTTGGAAAGGGGAAAGCAAAGAAAACCCCTTGTGACATTATGAATGAGGCATGAAAAGCCTAAGAAGGAAGAGAGAGAGAGAGAGATAGAGAGCAATGCTCATACAATAATTAAGAAGAGGAAGAACCCTCATTGTTAAATGAGAGAAGAGGATCATCTCTTAAATAGAGATGAGAGAGAGGAGTTAGAATGTAACTCCCATGTCTATGAATGCCACCATTCATAAGTGTGTGAGGCCAAGTGTGAGATTCCTCAAGTGTGAGATTCCTCTTAAGAAGGAATAATCTAAAATTAGAAATTACAATATATATATTTGTCCTCACATATTCCACTAGATGACAAAATAAGATGTAGTGGAAAAAGGACAAAAAAAGAAATATATTAGGATACCTTGGCTTATATCCTAATATATTACAACAATAAACAAAGGAGTTCTAACCTTGGTTTATAAATACACCAAGGAAAGATTACAACTTCTAACAATGCCCAAGGGCATCCTTTGTATATATTTATTGATCCTAAAGGAATCCAAAAAAATAATATATTTTAAAAAATAAATTAAAATGGTGTATATTTCAAAAATCAATAAAAATGATATATTATCAAAAAAATTTAAACTCAAAAAATATCTTGAAAAAATGACCATCTTAGTGAAAACCTAGCAATAGGCACTTTGATGTATCTAAAAAATTAAAAATTCCAAAAAAAATAAAATTGCAATAAAATCTAAGTGGTGAAAACCTCGAAATGGGTGCTACTTGAGGCCTTCACACCCTTGTTTCTTAGCATGTGGCCTCCATACAACCTTTCAATATCATGCCTTGTCCTTTTTGCCTTGGTTTGGAATTGGTCTTTGTCTTTTCTAAGGGGCATAACTTTGTTAGTTTTGGTCTCTTAGATGCATTAGTCTTTAGGACACCTGGCAAATGGTGGTTTTTTTAACACCACTCCAACTATATTTTTTAGTACAACCCCTAAGATCAAGTTTTTTTCAACACTTATCAGTATGGTCTTACCCAATTTTTCCATGTGATCTTACCTACTTGCAAAAATTTGATCCTTATCCTCAAAAATCTGTATCAGTTAACACACTTAAATTTTTGAACACAATACTTAATGCTTGAGATATGTCATGATATTTTATTTGTGTGCTGAGTATTATTGAATATCATTGAGTGTCCTTGTCTAATAAGTCTCTCTAGTATGCATAGCTAGAGGACTTGGGACATGGGGCATGTTTTCATTTTCTTTCTTCTTGTGGGTATGGTCTTAAAAATCTAGAGTGTCTCTTGTTGTCCCCTTGAAACACTTAGGAGGTTTGAGGCATCATCCTTGATTGTTTTTGCATAGTCATTCTTATGGTCATCTCAACATCTATGGCTTGATCTGAGTGTGTTTTTTTTGCGTTAAATATGGTATGCTAACATCAAAGTCATCTTGACCTTTATGTATTTGATGCTTATGTTATAATCTATCCACATTCCAATCTGATATAAATAACATTCATATCTTTATAGTTTTGTTTGTGGCTACTGATTATTGTGTGATTTTTTGATGTCTATTAATAATGGCCCAATGATGGAAATAAGTTCCTTCACATTCTTTCATGAATTATCAACACAAAATCCTATGTTATAGTTGATCTATTGCAAGTACACCTTTGCATTTTCATGTAGCTTACATTTTTAAAATTCATGTTACTTTACATTTTTAGGCTTCATTATTTGGAATTTTAATCAACTATTGTCATGTCTTGATCTTCATTTTCTTATCTTCTTTTGTGATCTCAAACAAAATTTTCTATGGGTATGTGTAGGATCATGGTGTGCCAAAAAGTGGCGATCTGGAAAATATGTAGTTCTGAAATGCCTCAAAGAATTTCAAAATCTATTCCCATTTTTTTCCCACCCATCCTAATACTAAATGAAAACAATTAATACCTTTATAATTCCTACTATATCTTTCAATACCAACCTTATATGGTCATCTTTAAAACATCCCGAAAATGTGTTTTTGGCATGTTCTTATGTGTTTTTTACTTCAATCATGTAGCTGACAACTTTTTTTTAACCAAAATTTGATGTAATGAAAAGGGTTTCTTGAGAATGTTCTTATCTTTTCATAAATGTAAGTTTTGTCAAATTACGAGTTCAGTAAGTAATTATTACTTATTTTCTAATGGAGTTAGCTACAAAGTGCTGATTGACATACTGGTTGAAAAATAGCTATAACTTTCAAACCGTATAAGATTTGTGAAATCCAAAAGATGTGTCAATTCTATGCTTTGACTAGTATAAGAAAAAGAAAAGAAAAACTTAATTTTGATTTTTTTTGAACTAGTTAAGGTGGTCAGACATAGGAGTCTTTTAATTCTGAAAATAGTATAGTAGAAAATTCATAATTAATTATTTATTTGGAATAAAAATTCCCAAAAATATGCGTCACATCTAGGCATGAGTCTGCTTTTTATATCTTAAATTATATTTAAAAATATTATCATTTGATTATGATTAAGGTGGTCAGACATACACCTACTTTTTATTTTTGCCCTGAAATTTTTGTAGTACTGCATTAAAAACCAAACTTTTGACCAATCAAATAATTTTTTCTCCAGATAAGTCCTTGTAGTTTAGAAACTAGATTCAATTTCCTATAGATTATTTTCTTACAACTTTTTGATATAAAGTCCAGAACCACTTTAAAATTATGTGTCAAGTTGACATAACCCTGATTTGCTAGTTTTTCACTGCCACTTAAGGCCATAGTTTGGTACACCATGATCCTGCACATACCCCTATCCTAAACAATTGATTGATGTTGAGAGATTCTCTTTCTTGAGGCAAATTCTCTTTCTTCTTTCCATTTCTTTCCACCTCTTCCAAACTTCTATCTTCCATTTTCTTTCACCCCACTTCTTTTCTTCTAATTCAAATTTGGGGCATAATCTTTCATGCTTGATGATCTACCTTGGTTCTATGATTCTTATATTTTTCATTTTACATCCAAAACCTTATCTTTAGCTCAATTTGATCAAATTTATCAATTTTTTTGTTTCTTCTCTATTTCATTTCAATTTCAATCATGAGGGGATAGTATCTATCAAACTTCAATCCTTGATTTAGCTTTATCAATTTTTGTTCCACCTAGGAAAACCTTGTCTTTTTCAAACAAATTGTTATAAAAAATTGTATTCTTTGTCTTGATGTGTTCATATGTTGACCACGCATCTGGGTTGTTTTGTGATCCCAAATCAACCTCACACTTCAAATGCATTATTTGACTACACATGTTCCTAAAATGATCACAAATTAGTCAAAGATGGGAAAATGTATGCACCTTACGATGGTCTCCTACATTATGGGCCCTCATTCTTCAATTTATCAATTTCCTAAATCAATGCATCGTATTATTTTATTAAATCAATTCAAACCATTTTCCTTGATCAACTTGCAATAACTTAATTATTTCAATATTTCCTAAGGTTTGATCATTTCATCTATAATCTTATTGAATTAAAAGAAAAGACCCCTTTTAAATAAATAAAATAATCTTAGTTAATTACAAGAAAAATCTTCTTTTTAATTAAATAAATTTATCTTAATTAAAATCTCTCTTTTAATTAAATAATCTTATCTTATTTAATTTAACTAAAATATCATTTTAGATAAATAAAATAATCTTATTTAACCAAAAGAAAACATCCATTTTATATAAATAAAATAAAATTAGTTAATTAAAAGAAAATCTCTCTTTTAATTAAATAATCTTACCTTATTTAATTAAAGAAAACATTACTTTTAAATAAATAAAATAATCTTATTTAATTAAAAGAAAATCTCTCTTTTAATTAAATAATTTTATCTTATTTAATGAAAGCTTTTCTTTTAATTAAATAATCTTTTCTTATTTAATTAAAAGAAAACATCCCTTTTAAATAAATAAAATAATCTTATTTAATTAAAAGAAAAGCTCTCTTTTAATTAAAAAATCTTATCTTATTTAATGAAAGGAAAATCTATCTTTTCATTAAATAAATAAATCCCCACTTAAGGCTCCTTTTTTGATAAAAAAGGAAATAAATCTTATAAAGATTCCTTTTTTTGCACATATCTCTATGTGGTGAGATTTTTCCTCTTACTTGCCTTTTTAGGAATTTATCCCACATTTCTCTTGCGAGAAGCCTCCCACCTCCACACTTTCCTTTGGAAGAATCTATCTCCTTCTCATTTGGATAGATGTTCATTGCTATAGTATTGCTATGTTGTAGGTTTGGAAAGTGATTTTGGAGAAGGAGTTTGAGATTCATTGCAACTTCTCTCTTATTGTCTTCTTCTCTCATGCATCCATGGCTTCCATCATCCTGCTTCATCCTTACATTTTCATATCATCTTAGAGTCAAATATTATTTTATAGATTAATCTTGCATTTCTATTTGCTTTCATAGATTAGATTTCATTTCTTGCATTTCTTTGCATTGTTATCATTTTGATTAGCTTACATCTTCATTTTCATGCATATTTGATGATCATGGAGACTAACACTCTTTCTTTTCCTCTTTGAATCTCTCATTTTATTTTGTACTTGCATGGGAATAAAATACGTCAAATTGAAGGCCTCCATTATAAACCCTTGCAATCCATGAATAGAGAGCTATGAGTCACCATTTGAGATCTAATTCTTGAACAATCTTGGATATAATAACTCACAAAAGCATGTCAATATTTTACAGCACATTTTTGGCACAATACCTATCAAACTTCAATCCTTGATTTAACTTTATCAATCTTTGTTCCACTTGGGACAACCTTGTCTTTATTAAGAAAAAAAATGTTATAAAAACTTGTATTCTTTGTCTCGATGTCTTCCTAAGTTGACCACACATCTCTGTTGTTTTGTGATCCCAAATCAACATCACACTTCAACTAGATTTTTGACTACAAGTGTTCTCGAAATGATCACACATTAGTCGAACAGGGTCAAATATATGCACCCTAAAATGGTCATCTAGATTATGGGCCCCCATTCTTCAATTTATCAATTTCTTTAATCAAATTACAATTAATTTAATTATTTCAATATTTCTCAATGTTTGGTCATTTCATCAATAATCTTATTTAATTAAAAGAAAATATCCTATTTAAATAAATAAAATAATCTTAGTTAATTAAAAGAAAATCTCTCTTTTAATTAAATAATTTTATGTTATTTAATTAAAATCTCTCTTTAAATTAAATGATTTTATCTTATTTAATTAAAACTTCTCTTTTAATTAAATAATCCAATCTTATTTAATTAAAAGAAAACATTCCTTTTAAATAAATAAAATAATCTTATTTAATTAAAAGAAAATCTCTCCTTTAATTAAATAATCCTTTCTTATTTAATCAAAAGAAAACACCCCTTTTCAATAAATTAAAAAAATCTTATTTAATTAAGAGAAAATCTCTCTTTTAATTAAACAATTTTATCTTATTTAATTAAAAAATTTATTTTAATTAAATAATCTTATCTTGTTTAATTAAAGGAAAATATCTTTTGTAATTAAATAAATAAATACCCACTTAAAGATCTCTTTTTGATGAAAAATAAAATAAATGAAATAAAATCTTATAAAGATTCTTTTTTTTCACATATCTCTAAGTGGTGGGATTTTTCCTCTTACTTTCCTTTTTAGGGATTTATCCCACATTGCTTTTGTGAGAAGCCTCCCATCTCCACACTTTCCTTTATAAGGATCCCTCTCCTTTTCATTTGGATAGATGTTTGTTGCTATAGTATTGTTATGTTGCAAGTTTGGAGAGTGATTGTGGAGAAGAAATTTGAGCATTAGAGTTTGAGCCTTAGGGTTTTGACATTGGAGCTTTATTGCAACTTCTCTCTTCTTGTCTTGTTCTCCCATGCATCCATAACTTCCATCATCATGCTTCATCCTTGGATTTCCATATCAACTTAGGGTCATATTTTCTTTCATAGAATAATCTTGCATTTTTATTTCCTTTCATAGATTAGATTTCCTTTCTTGCATTGCTTTACATTGTTATCATTTAGATTAGCTCACATCTTCATTTGCATGCATATATGATGATCATCAAGACTAGCACTCTTGCTTTTCATTTTTGAATCTCTCATTTTATGGTGTACATGTATGGGCACAAACTAGGTCAAACTGAGGGCATCCATTACAAACCCTTGCACTCCAAGAATAGAGAGCTATGACTTGCCATTTGAGATCTCATTCTTGAGCAATCTTGGATATAATGACTCATAGAATTGTGTCAATATTTTAGCACACATGTATCAATCAAGATATTATGGGAAGACATAGTACTTTAAGAATTTTGTAAAAAATCTCCCAATTTGGCACTTGTACTCTATTACATCCTTGAGTAATCTAGTGTGCTAATTGTGTGAGTCTCTTATTGTTTCATATTTGAAGTTGTCATTATCAAAATCATAAGTCCAATTTTGCAATTGACAATTATACATGCAATAAATTAAAAAGTGCCAAATCATTGCATCTTGTGGGTAGGGGGTTGTGGGTTATGTTGTTTTGGTTTCATTGGTTCTTTCTTTTAGTGAAAATGGAAAATCACATATGAAACTCCTAACTCCAAATAACTGTGAATCATGGAAAAAAATGGTAGGGAATTATCTAAGGGAAAAATGTTGCACATGATATGTAAATGAAACTATTATCCCACTTATAGATGGTAATACTCATCAAGCATGGAAGATCAATCATGATAAATCTCTTTGCTGCATTTTTTCATTAGTCTCTTTTGATTTACAATTTCATTTGGAATCATTCAAAACACCTAAAGAGGCCTAGTACACTCTTGAATTTTTTTTTGGTAAAACATATAAGATTAAGGGTTATCAAATCAATAATGATTTGATGGATCTTGATCCAAAAAGTTTCAAAAATATCCAAGACTACATCTCCAAGATTAAAAAATTGAAGTTGTAGCTAAAGGACTGGAAGATAATTAAGGAAGATATACAATTTATTCTCAATGTGTTATCCAAAATTGGTCCTAAGTATTCTATATTTGTTTCTACTTTTCATACCAATTTAGTTTCTATGGGAGTTGCATATGTTGATCCTAATTTTGATGCATTTTCAAATATTCTAATCCAAGAATAAGTAAAGCTAATTCAAATGGGTATTATTATCCAAGTCACAAGCATTAATTTCTAGTGATTGTAAGTTATAGAAAGAAGTGAGGATTCTTGAACAAAAACAAAATAATAAATAGAAAAATGTTGAATTTTCTTCCTCAAATAATGAATTATCTAAAACATAAAATTATACTTGTGCATTATGCAATATGAATGGACATGAAGAACATCATTTCTATAAGAAGGAAATTGATGAAATCAAGAATATTCTTAAGAAAAATTAAATGAATCTACCTTCAAGAATGGGGTATTTGCAGGATCATGGTGTACCAAACTATGGCCTTAAGTGGCAGTGAAAAACCATCAAATCAAGGTTATGTCAACTTGACACATAATTTTAAAGTGGCTCTGGAATTTATATCAAAAAGTTTTAAGAAAATAATATGTAGGAAATTGAATCTAGTTTCTAAACTACAAGGCCTTATCTAGAGAAAAATTTATTTGATTGGTCAAAAGTTTGAATTTTAATGCAATACTACAAAAATTTCAGGGCGAAAATAAAAAGTAGGTGTATGTCTGACCACCTTAATCATAATCAAATGATAATATTTTTAAATATAATTTTAGATATAAAAATTAGACTCATGCCTAGATGTGACACATATTGTTGGGAATTTTTATTCCAAATTAATAATTAATTATGAATTTTCTACTATACTATTTTCATAATTAAAAAACTCCCGTGTCTGACCACCTTAACTAGTTCAAAAAAAATTAAAATTAAAATTTTTTTTTTTTCTTATACTAGTCAAAGCATAGAATGTGATTTATCTTTTGGATTTCAAAAATCTTAAATGGTTTGAAAGTTATAGCTATTTTTCAACCAGTATGTCAATCAACACTATGTAGCTAACTTCATTAGAAAATAAGTAATAATTACTTACTGAACTCATAATTTCACAAACCTTACATTTATGAAAAGCTAAGAACATTCTTAAAAATCCCTTTTCATTACATCAAATTTTGGTTTTAAAAAAGTCATCAGCTACATGCTTGACGTAAAAAAACACATAAAAACATGCCAAAAACACATTTTCGGGATGTTTTAAAGATGACCATATAAGGTTGGTATCGAAAGATATAGTAGGAATTATAAAGGTATTAATTTTTTTCATTTAGTATTAGGATGGGTGTGAAAAAAGTTGGAATAGATTTTGAAATTCTTTGAGGCATTTCAGAACTAAATATTTTTCAGATCACCACTTTTTGGCACACCATGATCCTGCACATACCCAATGACTAATTCATTCTATTCTTCTCATTATAAAATTGCTAAAGGAAAAGACAACAAGGGAAAAGGTCAAGCTTTAATTTATACTTCAAGTCATGATTCAAGGAGATGACTTCTAGATTCAGGAGCTTCTCATTTATCAACTCAATAATGGGCCAACAAGGAGAACTATGGAATTCATTCATGGATTGGTTCTTATCAAAGACTTAAAGAGTAGAGAGATAATTTATATAGGAGTAGTAGATCATGGATCTTGCATATACTAATTTGAAGACTTCTGTCTTGATAGTTATAGTGATTCTTCAAGGTATTCTGATCACACTTCCACTGCTATATTACATATCAAGGAGAACCTTGGCTACTTGAACTTGGGTATTCTCGCATGTGATCAACTTCCTAAGTCATCCATTCCTTCTCCTTCTATTGATATTGTATCAACTAGTATTATGATGATGTTTGCATTTGTACAACCATGGGTTCACATGAATCAGTACAACAATTGGAGGAGATCACTTATAAAGAACTATATAGCATTTTTTAATTAAATATGTATTTCATCATAAATGTAGATTTTACATGATCAAACATAGAAAATTCAAGTTGAGACTTAGATAACTAAAGTAATTAAATTTGATAAGACATTAGCATAATACAAACCTATATAAATAACTAACATGTAACTTGAAACATTAGGTAGAACTAAACTATAATAAGTTCTAGTTGTTCAAACTTGAAAACTTGAAATTTAACTAACTTCAAACTTAGAAAACATGGAAACTATAATAACATGTACATTAAAATTTGAAAACTTGTTAAGACCTCAAGATAGCTAAAAATTAGTTACATTTTATAAAACATTAACATAGTAAACCTATGTACTAAATAACATACATGTATATTTATTTACATACATGAGCTAGATGTGCATATTTGAGCTAGATGCTCACATACATGAGCTAGATGTACTAAATAACATGTGCATATTTTTATTTACATTCAACTTTGTACATATTTATATACATACATGTTTTAAATTAAATTTAACTTTTAGTTTTATATGTACTTACATGTATATCTTAACTCTGCATTTATAGATAGAGAACTTTGCATATATCATTATGGCATCTAGTACTAGTGGAGCACCTATGTCCTCAAGGGAGGTTCATGTTCAGGGAGGGGGGTGTAGTGCTGAGTCAAGCACAACATGTAGATTGATATTATCCTTTGAGAAGAGATAGTGTTTGTTTAGAGATACTATTGCTAGGTTATCTCGTGCTATAGAGTATCTTGATTCTACACTATTGGCTTCTACCACTCTCCCTAATAGGGAGAAGATTATTTATATGAGAGATGAGTTATGCCATATGATCAAGACGGTCTCTATGTATAACCCATTTGATGATGTATTAGCATTGAGACTTTTTACTCTTCCCTTTCTCATAGTGTCACTAGCACTATGAAGTATACACAGATTGATGGTGAGGTCTCCACTGCTATGGTTAAGACTATGTTTCCCTTTTATACAGATAGGCCTAGGGTTAGAGGTTATTCAGTGACAAAGTGTTCAAATCAGCTCATTGCTCCATTTATATATCCTCAATGGTTAGCTGTGCATCATAGGTAACCACAGAAGGACGAGTTTCCTCTTTATTTCTAGAAACAATTTTTTGCAAAATTTTATTTACATAATGATTTTAGTTATACAAATTTTCTAGGTCATGTTGGACAAGGCCTTAGTAGATTCTTAGAGAGATTTAGACCTATGGACACCCCTGCGCCTGTTAAGAAATAGGTAATGGTGGGTCCAAACCTTTTGGTCATGATGAGAGCTCCATAGATGGCTACTGTGGGTATGACTATTCTCAATTATATAGTTAGGATTCAATTGTATTCTAGCATTACCACAGTTGCCATGCACTTATAGGAGATATCTTTAGATTGATGTGGAAGATATATGTTACAATCTTGTGGTCCCATTTTGACAGGTGCATGCTCTATCATAGGAGTTGATGATCTATAATAGATAGAAGATATACCATCTCCACTAGAGGTTTCTACTATATCAGATGTGGATATACTTTGTCGTATAACATCTTATTTACCATTTGATCTTCTTGGTTCATATCAGGTATTGTCAATAGTCACAGGGATTCCTCTTCATGATATTGTTGGACACATTAGCCATTTTCTATCATGCACAATAGGATAATAGCCCTCACAGAGATAAGAGGATATCCTTGCACATTCTACAACACCTTCTCCTATAGAGAGGTCTACAACACCTTCTCCTACAAAGGAGCCTATAGCACTTGTCCCCACACCTAATTAAGATCTTGTAGCACCTACTCCTACATAGCCTAGCCTTAGAGCACTCACACTACATGATGCTATAGTAAATATTGTAAATTTATATGTTTAAATTTATTTGTTACTATAACTTACACATGTATACTTGTTTAGTGTACTCAAGATCTTTTATATGTATGTACTTAGGTTTATACATGTATTCTTGAGTGATTCAATTTAACTTGTGTACATGTACATGTGTGTTTTATAGAGTCTTAGTAATAGTTTGTTGCATTTTGGAGATCTTTAGACCCCAATAGATCCTGCACAACATGAGTCACAGGTGTGTTATGTATTTTTTATTATATATTTAATGGATATATATTGTACATATGATATAATACATGCACATATACATGTATAATTTTATAATTTTACAAAAAAATTTCATTTGACACAGGGTTTAGATCCAGATCGTAGAGCGTTTTGGGATCATGGATCAAGAGGGCGGTGTGGTTGATCTTAATTTACATGTCTATTTCATTTATGTTGAGACATATATATATATATATATATATGTCATTTTAGATACTTTAATATGGAGATGTATGTTATTTCAAATACATGTGTTATTTCAAATATTTTTATATAGATGTACATGTTATTTCAAATACATTTGATGCATGACATTTTGGAGACATTTTATATAGTGTTTTGGATACATTTTACATGGTAACATACATAATTTCATAGATGTCTTATTTCACATAGATGTACATATTATGTTCATGTCTTATGTTCATGTTGAATGTATGTATGTTTTCAATATTCATATTTTTATTTCATAGACCATGTGTTATTTTGTACATGTGTTACAATATTTAATAAATAAATTTAATACATATTTAAGAACATAAATAGTACTAGTAAAGAATACATGATGTGAACTACAACATTTAATCACTAAATTTAATACATATAAGAATGTAAAGAATACATATGAACATAAAGAATGTAATACATGCTATTATAGAACACATATTTAAGAACATTAAGAGTAATAGTAAAGAATACATGATGTGAACTACAACATTTAATCACTAAATTTAATACATATAAGAATAGAAGGAATACATATGAACATAAAGAATGTAATACATATTTTCAATATTCATATTTTTATTCATGTATATGTTATTCATCTTAATGCTTTAAATTCATGTTTTCAATATTCATGTTTATCTATATGTTATTCATCTTAATGCCTTAATCTAAGTGTAATTAACTATATTTCATAACATGTCTTAAGGGGAGATCCTAAATTATACATAAGAATGTAGATTAATGTATATTTTATTTCATAGATATATGTAAATATGTTCATGTTAAATGTACACATGTATGTTTTCAATATTCATGTTTGTGTATATGTTATTATTTTTTAATATGGCTTATTCTAAGTATAATTAACTATATTTAATAACATGTCTTAAGGGGAGATCCTAAATTATACATATATAAGTATGCAGATTAATGCATAGATAGGAATATAACATATACATGTAGATAAGAACATATAAAGAGTATGACCTAAAGAATACATGTTACAACATTTAATTAATAAAAGTTAATACATATAAGAACATAAAGATTATATACAAACATAAACAATGTATATAAATACATAAAAACACTAAAGGGGTTGCCTTAAGGAGAGGTCTTAAAAGATGGAACTAAGGGGATGTCCTAATAGGCGGTCTTAAGGGGAGGTTAGGTAATAGATAGTCCTAAGGGGTAGTCCTAAGACGTTGTCTTAAGGGGAGGTCCTAAGAAGTTGTCTTAAATGAGATATTCATGTCTAATTTCGTATATCCAAGATAAATGATCCAATGTATACAAATTTATAAAATAGATATCCTGTCAACATTAATGTATAAGAGCTATATAGACATAGTTTAACTAGAGCTCCACAATAAGTACATAAGTAAACTAGAGCTCCACAAACATTGTATCATTAGGATCCTCTATAGTTTTATTATCTCTAGAAGTTTTTCATGTTCTTCAATAGATAGTTTCTACTTTTGATTTCCATGACATCCTCTTCTTTGTATTGCTTCAAATTTTAACTTTGTTGTTATAACATGGTTATTGTATTGTAAAACGTTTTCTCTAGGCTTGTATTCAATAAATTCAATACCACTATCAGTTACGCTTATTTTTTGATAATAGGTTCCTTCAATAACAACTAATCGAATTGGATATGATTTTTCATCAGCATCTATAGTTCCTTCTAGCAACTTGTGTTTTGCTTTTGTGCATCTTAAAAGATAATAGTCCACATTTTCTACATTATCTAGTAAGGCTTGAACTGCAAAAATATCTCCTGCATGTATATAAAAATAGATAGATATAAATTAATTTTAAAATGAATATGCATGTCTATTCATTTATATATATGTATATGCACGCAAACTTGCCATAACTAAATCAGAAATGCACTCATAATCAACTGAATCTACATGATCATTAATGTCAATGTCAATGTTAGCATCTTCAAAAGGAGGTTTTCTAACTATCTCCTTCAAATCCCAATGTGAAACATATCCATTCACAATATTTTCACATGCACTCACTTGATTGTCCTTAATGCAGTCATCAAAAAAACATGTTTTCTCTCTTACTTTAGTTGCTGGAGGTTTATGGTTTCCTGTAGTCATCACTTGATGTAAACTTCTAATACTAGGAATCATTTGATAATTATAAGAATTTCATCGATCAATATCTATTACAAATGAAAAACGTAATTTTCATATTTCAAAATAAATATTTAATAAGAAAATCAAGAATTTGAAAAATACACTAAAAATAAATATTAAGTTCACCTTTTGTTTTCCAAAAGTAATGTTTATTGTATTCAGTATCTCGAGTAGCAAAATGAACTTTGCACCATTCTTCAATTTGATTTGCACTCTCTATCCTATTCAATGTATGTATATACAACAAGCATATATATAATTTAAAATATATGCTACTAGTATTAAACATACACATTAAATACATATTTACCTACAAGTTCATGTTGTCAAAACACACGATCGATCATGCTCCTACTCAATCATGCTCCCCTTTTCCATGTCCATTTTCAAAGTAATTACATAAAAATCTAACATTGGTTCTAGCATGTTGCATTGCTAACCAATTAAATGCTTTTGCAAATTTGAATTATCCTATGAACATGAAATGATAAGAAGAAACAATTATTTGTGTACATTTATCAAATTGAAATAGGCATGTACAAATAAATATAAGTTAAAATAAAGTTAAATAAATGTGTAAGTTCATGTATACTAACTTGCACATCCGTTAGACCAAATCCAGTGCTTTGAAACATTTATTCCACAATTTCTAAGATCTTCAGAGAGCATTGCAAAAGAATGAGCCAAATAACTCCTATCATGAACTATATCGTCACTAATATTGAAATGAACCTTTTTGATGATGATGCATTCATTTACATCCAAACTTTCTATCTCATCCACTTCAAAATGTGCATGTCTATAGGTCACTTGCACAAATATTGCAACTTGTTTAGAATGATAATATTACCCTTGAAGTTTTGTTTGAGGTGCAAATGTATAATTCTTAGAAAAATCTATAACTAAAAGTATACAATCAGGTGAAAAACAATTTTTGAAATCACGAAACTATTTAGCTTACCATCATGCACCATGACAATGTTGGATATGTGGATATATCAATGGATGGAACTTGGTCATAAAATCATCATAACACAATTCACTCTCCTTCAATACAATTTTTTGGATTTATCTCCTGTCTTATTTTGGTATGTCTCATATTCATATCTCATCCATGAAACTGTTGTTGATTTATTAATATTTTCAATTTGAATTGAAAATTTACATAAATCTTCACAATTTTTACACTGATTTTTGATGCATTGCACTTTGAACTCATTTGAATCTTCTAATTTATCACATAATATGGACTTCACAAATTGTGTTGTACTGCTAGGGATGACCAAATTAGGATCAAGTACTACCATAACTTTTCTATATGATTACAAGTGTAGACCAAATTCAACATGATTTCGACAAAAACAAGTTTCACACATCTTTGTTCATGCATACATAGGAAGGATACAAACTCTCAAACACTCTTTGACATATTTTGACATTTGAAATTTTTTGCTTGAATGTTCAAAATAATTCACTTTGAGTTATATCTATGAAATGTTTTGGATGTTGAATTTTGGCCCTTGTCTCTTGATCTTTAATTTGTATAGTATCACATCTATTGGAAGAAACATGAGAATGTGTGGTCCAAAATTCAATAACTTGTCTTTTTACATCTTTAGAAATTCTATCTTTTCGAGGAACTCTAAAAATATTCACCTAGTTATTCTCAATGTTATCATCTAGCATATTTCTCCTGTTGATGTATCTCTAAATAATTCTTCTAGATATATGTAGTACATTAGAAATTGTGCGTACCTATTTTTTTCGTGTCAATTTTCTACTAGATATAGTAGTCATTAATGCTCTATGTGCATTACCCAAATCACCTCCTCTAGTTGTGTTGTCAATTTTGTTATAAGCATTTTGTAAGTTTTCAACTATTATTTTATTAATATTATGTGCATGGCTTTTCCTGTTATCAACACCTAACAACTCCAAAATAGGTCTCATATCTTTTCTCCTAAATAACTTGACAAATAATTGTGCCTATCTAAATATACTTTTATCTTTGAAATATTCATCCCATATGTTTTGACAATGCTTTCTAATAGTGTTGTCATTTATCATATCTTTAGATAGAATTTGGTTTAAAAGTATTTCCTCATCCAAATCCATCAAATTTGCTATGCCTTTTAATTTGTTTCTATCATTAGAATTGCCAATTTCTTCCTCTTCATTATTTTCATTCTCTTCATGAATCTCATCCTCTTTAGGAATTTTAGTAGGTTCATTTTGTTTACATTTTGTATGACCTTTCCTTTTGTTATCTCTTATTCTATCATATTTCCTTGATCTTTTCCTTTTAGCCCATTGAATACTTTAATCTATAGCAACAATTTTTTTAATTTAGTATTCACTAAATACCAGCTAATACTTCAATATAAAATACATAAAAATAAGTAGATAGTAAAAAACACCTTACAAATATTTGACCCTTTGTAGTTCTAATTAAATCCATGAAATAGTTGCTGAAAATGGCTTCAAAAATCATTATCTTTTGAAAATGGTCCTTTATTTTTCACTTTCTTTATATTTATTAAAAAAAGACAAAATAAATTTTATTTTATATGAAACAACCAAATAAACCACTAGCAGTTTGATAGGCTGATAGGGGTTATCACCAAAACACTTTCATCTGAAACACTTACAGCCGAAAGGGTTTCGACCACTAAGTGGTAGCCACACAAGAAAAAATAAGAAATTTTGTAAACATCTCACTTTGAAAGCCAATTTGATCTACTAAAATGAAGTTATTTTTAAAACTAAAAATATAATTTTGTAGGTTTTGGAGTCAAGATTATGATCGTATAAATTTTTTATTATTTTGATTATGGATAATATGTTATAATTTGAAAATATTAGAAGTGGGTATTTTAAGATTCAAGAATATGTCAATTCAAAAATAGGAAAATAAAAGTAAATCATGTTCAAAAATTATTATTTTCTAATGTTGCACTAGAGGAGAGAGTCTTCTTCAAGAATATGTAATTTTATTTTTTTTTAAATGTAGATTTGATGGAAAAAGTTTGACAAGAGAAAAAAAACTATCAATTTATGATAACTTTGAATTTGACCAATTATAACTTGAAAAATATTAGCTGAATTTCAATTTTTCTTTCTTTGGTGCACTAGGTCTACATGTCAACTCTAACATATTCCATAATCTGACCAAAATATGATCATTTGCATATTTTTTTTGATGTCAAAAAAACTTTAAATTTTTAGCATTTTTTAAAAATTAAAAAATAGACTTTAAAAATTCAAAAATAAATAATTTTTTCACTCAATTTTTTTTTTTAAAATTTATAGATATAAACTTCATCCAATTTTACACATTTCATTAGTTTACATCATCTTCAAATTCTAAACACAAGTGTCACTTTTATGTCGTTAAAGTTGAAGAGTTTAAATTTTGATATCACTTTCCTTTATGAAAGGTGACATAGGTTTGTGCTTTTACCCCATACTAGCGATCTCTCAAATGCTCCAAGAACACAAGTATACTCCACCATAGGAATATCATCAACTTTCATGCTAATAAACATATACTACTCTTGTCAACCATCCTACAACTCCTTCTCTAGATAAAGCACATTATTCAAGGAAGTCACATCATGATTCACCATTTTTATCATATGATGGAAAATATATATGTTTTTTTTATAATTAACAACCAACCAAAATTGGGGTTGATCCAATACAAAGAGAAACAACTGTCCAAAGATCAGTTGGCAGTCATTAACATAAAATTATGTATAATGAAATATTTTAGATTTTTTAGGTGACTTCCATCAAATCACCTAGAAATATTTATAAAGTGAGCATTACATAAATTATCACTAATTTATTTCAAGGCATTGTCCAACTCCCCCAAGAATATTTCATGGAGAAATCCAAATTATCTTGCTCATAAACTTTGAATTCTTTTCATCCAACATGGACATCAAGGACATAGTTTCCATGTTTAAATTATTGCTATGCCAATGATCAATAAATATGCATATTTATTCCCAAAAAATATTTTTATGGCATGCCATAATAAATTGTAAAGAATATCAAGGAAGAAAATATAATTGAGAGAGGGGTGAATCATTTGTTCTATAAATTTTGATCCATAAAAGAATTCACCAATAAAATATCTTACGTCTAAAATATAAGCATTAAATAAAACAAAGAAACAATAATAGAACACATAACACTAGGTCATATTTTTGTGTTAAAACCTCTTTAGGGGAAATAAAAGGTGAGCATCAAACACACTAGATAATGTACCAACACATACACCTTGTTAAACATACATTAGGAATGCACATGCCTTCATGGTCAATTCTCAAAGAAATTATAGAGACAAACAATCTAATGATTGCAACTAGATAACAACTTTGACATGGAAAAACATCACCATGGACTAACCGCATCATCCATCACTTGTAAATACAAAATGATTTTATTCTTTCATATAATACATGGACACAAAATTGAGTTAGCTAACATTAAATAATAACCACAATAATATATAGCAATAACCAATTCTATCCAATATATATGTATTATGTCATAGCTAGGACACATTTATAATACCACAATACCATGTCCATCTTCAGTCGATGAAGAACTCTACACTCATCACAACTACACTAGGAAATATCTATTATTAAAATAACTTAGTTTGCATCTTGAAAAATAATAATTTATCTAATTGAGGACATATATCCAAGTCTTGAGCATACCACAAAGTTTGCAATTTGAAATATTACATAATCAATCCATATCAATCAAAATATTACAACACTCTCATAACTAGAATAAATAGAAAAGGCTATTCACGAGAGCTCTAATGAACTCGCCATAACTCAAAAAAATCATATACTCAATAGTTGTGATCCAACCATGATCGTACATAAACATCTATGAATCCATCAGGAAGTGCGCATCATCTGATTAATAATATAGGCATCATATTGATCCAAACTTTCCACATAATAAATTGCCAACTCTATCAAGAAAAGCAATATATTGACATAAAAAAAGAGTTTAATGCCAAAATATTTAATGTAATCTTCTTTGAAATAATCCCACCAATATTCAATATATATGATGGTCCAATTTGAAAATTTACCTCAAATTTTGGTTAGAGGGCTCTCTTAGATAGAACATTTGTATTTTTTTCTAAGGAATCTAACAATTGCATTTATCATTCTCATCCTCATGCTCAGCTAGAGGAGAAAATTAGAGATACTACATACTCTCTCCAAGTCAATAATTTGAAAGGGAAATTGCAACCTTAAATCTTGAGAATTTCCTCTTGGCAAAAATTCTAGTGTCATCTCAACTTCTCCATTGTGCTCCACCATAGGAATCACCATTTATATTGTCTTCATTTGTTTCGCTTAGTTTCTCATTCTAATATCATTTTAAAATATGAAACTTGGAGGTGGTAGATAAAAACATGAAGAGAGATATCTAACATCCATGCAAGCTATTTATCTCATAAAATCCACTAGAGAAAAGACCAATTTGTTTATGGCTAGCATTTTCCAAAAAGAAGAGAAAACATTATTCCTAATATACTAAAAATATTTAACATGATATAGATGTGCTTTGAATGGATGACAAAAGATCTCCATCGTCCTCCAAAACTAGATGCTTGCATCATAAAGCAATGCTAATTTTGTGGAAGATATTTTAATGTCATCTTAGCCAATTTGTTGACCACATCACTACCCTCCCTATAAATGAGGGTTTTTTTTTTTGATGAATAGTCCTTTTCTATTAATAAAATATACTAAGAATACAATTCACAAAAAAGGGGTCGGGGGATACAAGATCACCCTGCGAAAGAGTTCAGACAGTCAAAGCCAGACTTAATAACATGGCCTTAGCCGGAAACAACAACTATTCATCAAAAAGAAAGAGAATAAACCACCTCAGGCTACCAAGGTAGTGCTAGCTGAAGGAGGAGGATCATCTCTATTAGGAAATCCCCATGTATCAATGGGATTGTGGGGCGGACTGGGAATAGTCCAACCGTCATCAGTAGCAACAAGATCAAGGGCAACCTCCACTTCCTTAACCTTAGGCTACAGAGGAGAAATCGCCAAAGCCAGGCGAGGAAATTTCCTAGAATGTGCCTGTCGAGGCCTAGGAGGCAGATCCGGGGACCAGCCAAAACCACCACGAGGTGGGGAAGTAGGGTGGCGGCTCCATCCACCATCACCAACACTGGGAGAGTGGTGGAGGGAAGCTTGGGAGCGTGGCATGTGTGAGTGGTGGCCTAAGGAGTGGCGGCAAGAACAACGACCACAAGGCATAGAGGCATCAGCCGAGGCATTCGAAGGAACTCTAGCAATGGTACAAGGAGCATTGCCCAAATGATTTAACAATTCCTGTAAGTGAGCAACTTCTAGGGCAACTTTATTAGCTTGCACCTGGATCTACATAATCACATTGTTACAAATGCATGCTTTAGTGTACATAGCAATGTTAACATCCAAAAAGCTATGAGTGAACAGAACAACATTCCTATCTTTCCATAGAGAAAACAAAATTTCCATCTTGAAGGTATGCCAAATCTAATTGAATTTCTAAGGAATTCTGGGGGAATCACCCGATAGGATCATGTGCCATGAAAATGGTTCGAGCTTGAAAAGCTTGAAAAAATCATGAATCCAGTGCCAATAATTTTGAGCATGCTTACAAAACTAGAAAATATGCAAAAAGGACTTAGGTTGACCACAAAAGGGGCATTTGGGATTAGGAACCCCAATGTGTTTGAGCTGAGGCCCCAGGGGAAGACCTTGGAAGGCAAGTTACCAAGCAAAGTGGGAAATCTTGGGTTCTGTAATAGCACTCCAAATGGTGTCAAAACATTTTCTCCATTGAGAGAGTGAAGATTGCAAATGCTACTGTTGGTTAAGCATGTCAACCATCAAAAGATGAGGCGAGAGCCATTGGTACCCCATACTGGGCTTATAATTAGCAAATGGAGTGGCAAGATACCACTTCCAATCATGCCACCAAGGCTGACTAGACTGAATCGCCACCTTATTAACTAGGTGCATAGGGATGGAAGACAGTAGAAGGTCAAAAGTCTGTTGATCCGTACTAACAAGGCAGTACTAAACTTGCATATCTTCCCATGACCTGAAACTCATGGTGACTCTTGAAAAAAGATCCTTAGGGGTGTAGATGCCATGTTTGAAAAAACACAAAGCACTGGCACCTTGAACCTTGGCAAGAGGAGTACCCTACAAAGCAAATAGGGGAGACCACCAAATGTTTTGTTGATTCAAGGAAAGCCCATTGTGAAACTCATCTCCAGCCCAAAAAAGCCACGGCTTAAGAGCTTCCTAGGCTTTCCAGATATCTGAATGGCCACTGGTTCACACATGATGAGAAGGGTTTGAAAACCAATCCCCTTCCACGTAGGCCTGTTAATAGGGAAGCCGAAAGAAATGCAATGCCTTACTAGAATCTTCCAGCCTTCATCCCTAGAGATAGCTCAAATAATCTATTTGGCATAGAGAGAAAGGCCTTGTTTGCGAGTGGAAATTAGGCCAAGACCACCAGACTCCCTTGGGAGACAAAAAAAATCCCAAGAAACTCTATGAAAACCATGATGGTTAGAACCAAAAGCCCAAAGAAAATCTTTGAGCAAATTTTCCAGCTTGAGATAGGAAGCTTTGGATGGCACCCAATAGGAAGAAATGTAGACATGGGTGGCAGCCAGAATCTTAGAACAAATCTGGAATTTACCATCAAGAGAAAGTAGCTTGGTGATCCAATAGTCAAGCTTTTTGCTAATGTTGGCAAGCACATCATTCCAAAGATCCACAAGAGAGGCCTAGAAGGTAAAGGGAATGCCAAGAAAGCAGAAGATTTCCCCGTGGGTAACCCATTTCCACTAGAACTGGCTGAGCCAAGGTGGAGCTGGCAAAAAAGATTGGTGGTAACAGAGCATTTTATGCCATTGGATGGCAGAGCCAAAGGCTTGATAAAAGTTTTCCAAACAATTTAAAGCATTTTTTATATTTTCTTCATCCTTAAGAAGCGTAAGAACAGAATCATCAGCAAAATGACCATTGACTAACTGGGAGGAAGAATCGGGCAAGAAAATGCCACGAACTAGTCCTAAAGACATAGAATGAGCTAACAAATAGCCAAAACCTTCAACACCTATGACATAAAGTGCTAGAGCTAGAGGGAAACCTTGCCTAATTGAATAAAAAAGTCCAAAAGCCTCAAATTGTGAATTATTGATGGTTGCAAACATTAGCATCACCGAAGAGCATCTCCACAGACTGAAGAAAATTGGGACCAAAACCCAGAACTTGCAGCATAGCCAAGATGAAGGGCCATTCAATGCAATCATAGGCTTTAGCAAAATCAATCTTTAAAAAGATAGCCTACTGCTTGGACTTGCGAGCCCATTCCATACCCTCCTAGAAAAAAATGATGTTGTCAAGAATATATCTAGACTTGATGAAGCCAGTTTGCTCAGGCCACACAATTAAAGGCAACATGTGCCTAATTTTGAGGGAGAGCGCCTTGGCAATGATCTTATAAGACACATTCAGAAGGGTAATGGGCCTCCAATTATATATGTCCTCAAGATCACCAGCTTTAGGTATGAATTTGATATTCCCTTTATTTATTATCGCTCCTAAGCTTTTAATATAGTATGCTTCGAGATAGACTTTGTGTAGGTCAGTTACTATTTGTTCCCAAAGGTGTTTGTAAAATTCACAAGGAAATCCATCACATCTAGGAGACTTGTCATCTGCTATGGAGTCAACTGCCTCTTTAAGGTCTTTGAGGGAAATAAGTTTCTCATAGAAAGCATGTTGCTCAATCGCAAGGTGGTTTGGAGTAACAGAGATACACTTTCTAAGAGCCTCCTCCTAAGCAACCAAATTTCCCTGTGAAGCAAAATTGTTCTCATAATGATGAACAAAGGCTTGCAAGATGTCAGGGAGACTGGACAAAAAAGTCATTCCCTATTTGATATTTTTAATCCCAACATTGGTATGATCGGCTCGGAGAGCCTGAAAGAACTCTTTTGAGGCTTTATCACCAACCTCCAACCAGTGGAGATGAGCCTTGATTTAAGCTCCACGGGCAGCATAGTTGTCAACAATTTGCTTGTCATGGAAAAGCTTGGCAAGATTAGTTTGAAAATCCACATCAAAGGGGTTGAAGGTGAGAGCCTCGGAGGCTTTTTTGAGGGCGAGGGTGTTTGCTTCATAAGAGTGTTTCTTAAAAATTGCCAACTGGTGCCCATAGATGCACAAAAACCATGCAGTTCTAGTAATGGCATCATTCCACCATTGAATCCATCCCGCTGGGATTGCAAACATGGCTCCAAATTCCACACATGTTGGATGTGTGTGATGGTGGAAGCATGCATCAGTACAGACGTGTTGAGGAAGAACTGAGACTTGGTGACCTTGGGGATAGCTGTTTGCCAAGAAATGACAAAATAGATGGGATAGTGGTCGGATAACATCACATCTGTCAGGGGAATGATAGGCAAATCTTGATCTTCAGAAAAAGAAAAAAAAGATTGTGCAGAGATCATAGCATGATCAAGGCACTTTAAAATGCGGTCAAAGTGAACTCAAAAGTTGTACCAAGTGTGCCAGAACCCACTACCCTGGTGGCGCTTTGTATTGGGATCAAAAAGGCCTAATTTATTTCACATGTAGTACTAGGCTTCTCTTTCCCTAGCTGTCCATTGAAGGGGCAAAATGCCATCTTTGTCAGATGCAACTTCAACCATATTGAAGTCCCCACACATGACCTAAGTAGTAGGAGGCAAGTTGTTAGCTAGCCAAACCCACATCTGGGACCTTTCCACAACATCATTAGAGGCATAAACATTAATGAATCCAAAAGAATGATTGTGAATTGAAAGAAAAAGCCAGATAATTCTATGTGTGGGGTCAGAACCGTGTGAAATAATAGTCGAATGAAGGTCAGGTGACATGAGAGTAACTACACCACCTCTGCTAGGTTCATGCTGAGAGGAAAATATAACTCCATCCTACCAAATGGCGCGGCACGTTGTAGAAAGCATGAAACTAGAAATCTTAACTTCTTGTAGGCAAAGAAAATCTAAATTGCCAAGTCTATGAGGGGTGTCCTGGACATAGAATTTTCTAGAGAGGTCAGAAAGACCTCGAACATTCAAGGAGAGGAAGTTTGTGAGAACTCTTTCATATCATCCTCCTCCTCAAGAGAGGAGTAGCTATTCTACAAGAAGGTAGAAACCTGGTGGAACTCAGATAGGAAATTGTCTGACCTAACAGCCTACCATTTCACCTCTGGTTTCTCTACACGTCCAGGAGGACTGCGAGAATGCCTTGTCGCTGATGGCACGATGGAAGAAACTACAATAGGAGTACGAACCCCAGCCAAGGCAGAAACCCTAGCGGCCACTTTAATCCCCTACATACTAGCAGGGTTTGGAACATGCAAAACCCTCGAAATAGGAGCTGTGGGAGCCGCATGTGGCCCCATGCTAGTCGGCGCGGATGCTCCTATGGAAATAGGAGGCACTGCGATGATCATCGCATAAGATGGCTTAGGGGAAAAGGGATTCAAGGGACCCTTGCCCTTGCACCCAATAGTAACCCATTCTTCCTTCTTTCCTTCGACCTGTTTGGCAGGCGCTTCTCTAGGCGTGGGCTTGACCCTAAGTGTACCCAGAGGGTAATCCTTGATCTTGTGTTCTACATGAGGGTTATTTAGAAATCTGATTTTCTTACTAGCCTAATAATTGAAAAAATAATTTCTAACATTAATATTCAAAGGCTGATCTTTGTCTAGTTCCATTGACTATCAACAATCTTTCCCCTTATGAGTGTAATTTTTTAAATTGATTTTTCATTTGTTAATCAACATTCTTTAAACTCTACACTATTATTCTTTGTCATATCCAAGGATAACTTTAGCGACTAATATTCGTAAATTGGCTAATCTCACTTATTAGGGACCCTAAATTTGGGTTTTTTTTTTGCACTTTTGGGTTGTCTGCATCACTTGTACTTTACTAAAATTGGGTCCCATGCTTAGGTTAATCACCATTAATAATATAGAAGTATTTATATTTTAGTGATGACTTTGCCAATGGAATCTGATTTTTCTATGTAGTAAATTAAATATTTTTGCCTACAATTTTCAAGGCTTGTCTTAATTGATGATCATATCTACCAATATTTAGTAAAATTTTAAGTTACACTACAAATTAAGTATGTAATTTTGACATGTGTCTCTATTCTGAAGACATTTCATGATTTCCACAATATATATTTGTTTAGGGACATGTGTCTTTACTTTGGAAACTTTCTTTAAAACTTGACATCCTTTAAAAAGTTTGTCTTGAAATAAGATTTAGACCATTGATTTAGGATCATCCAACAGCTAAAAATAATAGGGGTGCTTCCCCCAAACCACAAGTAAATAATTTGGAGAGAAACTATAATGATAAAAGTCGGCTAACTCTAACCTTACATTTTGATAATTAATTAGGAGCCATATAATAATAATAATAATCATAATAATAATTAAATCTTTATTTTTAGGTAGGTGTACCTTTTTTCTCATGATTTTCATTAGTAATAAAATATTCACAAAGATTTTATAGAATTTTCATATGATTGAAAAATAATTGTCAATAAAATTTAAAAAAATCCCATACAAAATAAAAATTTGCCAATAGAAATTAATTTTTCCCCCTTTGTCAAAATTTTATACTTTTTTCTAAAAAAGTTTTCTTAAAGTTTGGTCACATCTAATTGGATAAAATTCATTTTGAAAACCTTTTCCTATGCCATTTTCACTCAATTTTGATTACTAAATTCATCCATGTTTAGAAACCACTCTACCTCAACCTAGAATTAACAAAACATTACCATTTCCAATTCTATTGACATGGAATTGTTAACTCCTATATTAATCTTATAAATTAGAATATTAGATTATATTTACTATAATATTTTTTCTAATTTCTTATAAAAATACATTGACATTTTATACATGCATAACATGTCAATCTACACGAATTTATAATATCATGAGGATCAAAGTCCATATTTCATTCATCTAATAAATGATGTTCCCCTTCACAATAAAAAGAAAGGAAAACAGTAAGTTCTTTAAATCTTTTAGTTTTTGTACAAAAACATGTTAGCAAACACTAACTAATCAAATTACAAAGTTTTTATATATTTCTATGTATTGTTCTAATTTACAATAATTAAAAAATATTTCACAAAAGTACAAAGAGAAAAAGAAAACCACCGTCCACTAAATAATACTTAATTTAAAGTTTAATGTACAACCTCACATTTTAAAGACCCATATACAGTTTAAAAACAACTAATGATTGACGGAGCGAAAAGACAGATATACGCCTGCAAAGCCAAGTAGACTAGGATTGTACATTGACATATGCTAAATGCATAAATGACAGACATGCATACTCGTGCATAGACAAATGTACTCCTGTTCTACACAGACATACATTCATTAATGTATAAACAGCAATCAACGATACCGTGCAATGACAGACATACATACTCGTGCATAGACAAAAATATTCCTGTTAATGTATAAACAGCAATCAACGATACTGTGTGAACTCATTGGCGGTTTTTTTTTTGTGAATTGTAATCTTAGTAAATTTTATTAATTGAAAAGTACTATTCATAAAAAAAAAGTAGATTTATATTTCCGCGCTACAAAGACATATATGCAAGTTATATACTCTTTCCTTTTTAAAGGTGACATGAGAGTGTGGTCTTATGAGGAGCTTAAACTCTATTTTCTAAGAAGCGGGTGGTCTCATGAGCAGAATATAATTTTGCTACGGAATTATTCATAAAAGTAGAAACCTCAGATTTTTAAGAAGCGGGTGAAAAAGGTGTGGGGCTGGAAATAGCCCCACTAGCTTAGGAATGTTTTTTTACATTTGTCAATAATATAAATTTTAGATTTTTACAGCTTATTTGTAATGGATAACTTTCTTAAATTGAACAAAAATTTGGAACAGATGGGACTGTTAGCTTTAAAATATTTCTTAAAAAATAGCGAGCTGAGAAGCTTCCTGCCATGGGACCCCAGTTTAAGTGTCCTTTCATTTTAAGTCCACATTTTTCAAGCTCAGCACACAAGAACAGCAGAGATCAACATAAAAAGTACATTACAGGAGAAACTAAAGGCAAATTTTAATGACACGCTAATCTTGAGGAATGAACTGTCCCTAAATATTAGGACTCTAATTATATACAAATCCAGACATAAACAATGTGCAAAGCATTGTTAGCGAAAACAAATTAAAATATTATATTTTAAAACTATCATTCCTGTTAAATCATGGAATTAAACACATCATTCAAAGCTAGAATTCCGCGTTTAAAGTTTATTGACACGAATCAAAATTGAATCACCGACCATTTGGAAATGACGTTGTCACATTATTGTCATGGACAAAAGACTTACGCGTGTGCATGTTTGTTTTGATCAGACTTCATGTATTTTTGCGCTTTATAAATAAAGAATTACTCATCTTATGTTTCAAAGGCAATCAGATAAACGGTAGCAAAGGTTCTCACTCATTCGCCATTAGAAAACTCAGGTATATTGTCTTTATGGATTTGTTGTAATATTTTATAGAGTCATGTTTTTTAGGGCCTTTTTTAATGATTTGTTTCTCTTTTATCAGGTATTATTTTGACACTTCCTTATTCAGATGAAGAGAATGACTGCCACCGTGTATCCTCCCAGTATGTGGACTGATGATGCAATTAATTCTCTTCCAGAGAATCAGGTATATAGTGCTCATTTCATTAATTTATTATCATAAAGTCCTCTCAATATATGCGAGATCAAATAAGAGCTTTTGATTTGTCAATTTCCCTTCGATTAGAAAAAGCAGAACGTTGTGTAATTCTGGCAGAAGTCTTTACTAATTTCATGGCATGTGAAAGTATGTTATTTTATTAAGTGATTGAGAAATGGACAAGTGTGTATGATGTATGGTATTTTCTCCAGTGGCCGAGGAAAGTAGACTGTGTTTTTGTGTTGTATGAAATATTTGGTTGTATGCAGTTTCACTTCTTTCTATTCAGCTTTGATTTAGAATTTGAATGGATTGTAGAAATCTAATAGATTTCATTTTCTATGGTTTTATATAATAATCTATGTTTATTATTTCAGGCCCTTAAAGACCATACACATATGGAATCATTGATAGAAGATATCAGGAACATGTTTGAGTCAATGGAGAATGGTAAAATAAGCCCATCTGCTTATGACACTGCATGGATAGCCAGAATACCATCCATTGAGAACCCTTTTTATCCTCAATTTCCACAAACACTGATGTGGATTATTTCCAATCAATTAAGCGATGGATCTTGGGGAGGAGAATCATGTTACTTATCACATGATAGGCTACTTATTACTCTTTCATGTGTGATTGCACTGAGAATATGGAATGTGGGAGAAACTCAAGTGCAGAAGGGTGAGAAATATTAAAAAAATTTAACAAATCTATTTTTATTGAAACATTAGAATATATCTAACTGATGACCACTTTTTTGTGTCGCATTAAAAGCCCTTTGTTTAAATCCAATTGTTAATTGACAATTCCTTTTCCCGTGGTCACTTGCAGGTATTGATTTTGTTAATAATCAAACCTCAGTTTATACAGATGAAAGAGCCTATAATAATCTACCAAGTGGGTTTGGCATCCTCTTTTCTTCTTTATTGAAGGAAGCTGATGCTCTACGCCTGGGTATTTGTCATGAATTACCATTCATTAAAAGAGTGCTTGAAGCCAGGGAAGACCAACTAAAAGAGTAAGTGCTGTACACCCAACAGTAATGAAATTTTTATTTTTACTCTCAAGTTTGAGATCTGATTTATTAATTTATTTTCCATCCAAAATCAGGATTGATATGGATGACTTATATAGCCTACCAATGTCACTTATGTGTTCATTAGAAGGATTGCAAGAAGTTATAGATTGGATAAAAATATCGGAGCTCTGTTCAAAAGATGGATACATGTTAGGCTCAATGGCAACCACTGCCTGTGTTTTTCTGCACACAAGGGACACAAAATGTCTGGAATTCATTAAGTTCGTTGTCATAACTTGTGGAGACTATGGTGAGATCCGTGTGGTTATGTAAAAAGTTTTGGTCATTATAAAAATTTGACACTAACTTTCAATGTAGTCAATAGACTCTAACAATGTAATCTTATATAACGTGTTCATTTGATTAATGGTTGCTATCAGTTCCTTGTTTTTATCCTTGCGATCTTCGCGAGCGTCTTGTTGCCATTGATACTGTTGAACATCTGGGCATTGGTCGCTATTTCCAAGAGGAAATCAAGAATGCATTGGATTATGTATACAGGTCTCTCCTTTTAATCTTTTCCTTCCTCTTTTCGAAAATGAATTTGAGGAGAAAAGTAATACCTATGTAGGTTAATTCATTAAGAATTTCATGGAAAAAGTTGGTTTCTCCAGTCTAACAAGGAGTTTATCTTCGTTAGATTCTGGAATATTGGAGGCATCGGAAGGGGAAGATATGATACAGTTGCAAACGTCAATGATACAAGCATGGGCTTTAGACTCCTCAGACTACATGGCTATGATGTATCGCCAGGTAACATTGATACTTTTATCTATTTTAGAAATGAATTTTATGTATAAAACATTTCTCGAAATCTATGTGGAAATAGTTTCTGAATTTTACTTCTATATTGTTGGTGACGGAAAGAGACAGAGGAGAAAAAAAAATAGATGGACAAAAATAATAGAGTTGAAGACAAGTTTTCAATTCATATATGTTAATTATTGTTAGTTGGACAGCTGTTATTTCTGACCCAGAAATAGCAGTAGTATTTATGGGTAGCTTGGACAGCTGTTCGTCCTTATCTATGAATAGCAGTAGTATTTATGAGTGGTTTGGACAGCTGTTTGTCCACTTGCCAAGAATTAGTAAATGGTTATTATTTACTAATTTTAGTGATTCCCTTTGAGACACCTTGCAACCAATTCTATTATTGGCTGTCGAGTTGTCTTAATCTCATCCGTTGGTTTGATTTAATCTTGGTCATTGGTTTACCAATGAGAGTAGTATAAAAGGGGGTCCAGGGGGCATTTGGAGAACAAGAGAAAAGTTTTGGAGAAACGTTTGCAGTGTTAGCAAATAGTCTTGCAGTGTTAGCAAGGGCACAATGTTAGCGTGGAGATAGCAGTCAAGAATATCAGCGGGAGAAATTAGGAGGTTGTCGGAGTTCTGCCAGTGAGAGGCAAAGAATTTTGTATCTCTTGATTTGCTGAAGTTTAATATAATTCCTCATCTGTAGAACTGGTTTTCCCTTAGGGGTTTTTCCAGGGACAATATGTCCGAAAATATTGTGTTCATTGTGTTGCGCATTTCTTTCTGTATTTTATAAGTGAAGTTGCAGTTGTGTTATTTTTCGATATTAGCTGAAAATTTATTTTCAGTAGTTTAATAATCGTTTATGATAGGATATTAATAATTAGTGACTGCAATAGTTTGATTTTTCACATAGTATCAGAGCATTGTTAAGGGTAGAAGAGTTTTTCCCTAGGAAAAAAATTTTGATCTCTTTAGATTTATTATTGCTATAAACCCTTGAGATGGCTTCACCTGGTTTGAGAGATCAGGATAGATTAGATGGTGCCTCAAATTTTGGTGTCTGGAAGGCCAGAATTTCTTTATTGTTGGAAGAGAATGGTATCAAGGATTATGCTACCAGTGGTGTACCTGTACCAACGGATGCAACATAGCTTGTAGCATATAGGAAGGACGATGCCAAAGCGAGGAGGATAATCCTTGATGGTGTCAAGGATCATATTGTTCCACATATCTCAGAGCTAGATACAACAAAGAAGATATGGGACACCATTCTAAATCTGTACCAGAATGCTACCACCAACAGGAAGTTGATTCTCAGAGAGAAGCTAAAGAACACCCGAATGAATCAGGGAGAAGACGTCACAAGTTACCTCACCAGGCTCAGACTTGTCAAGGATGAGTTAGCAGCTGTTGGAGATAGCCCTAGCGATGATGAGCTAGTGAGAATAGCCCTAAATGGGTTTACTAAACAATGGAGTGTCTTTGTTCAAGTTGTCAGTGGATGAGATACTTTACCGAGTTGGGATCGACTATGGATTGATTTCACTCAGGAGGAGTTTAGACTAAGTCTTGTCAATGGGGCCAACAAGAGTCAAAAAATGAGGTGGAACAAGAGAACGTTGCCCTAGTTGGTAAAGGGAAAGCAAAGAAGGGATCTAGCAAATGATCAAATTCACAAAGTGAAAAGAAAAAAAAGGACCTTTCTAAAGTCGAGTGCTTTGGATGTCAAGAGTTTGGCCACTATGTCAGTGATTTCCCAGAGAGGAAGAAGGGTAAGAAGCAAGTGGCAGCTTCAGTAAGTGCAGAAGAACTCTCTAGTAGAATGGAAGATGAGTTTGCACTCATAGCTTGTATGGTTAGCTCAACCTCACAGTGTGTTTGGTATATAGATAGTGGGGCGTCATTTCATATGACAGGAGTTAGAGAGTACTTCTCCAGTTACAAGGAGGAGGACACCAACATCCAGATTTCTATGGGAAACTTGTCCAAACTCAACCCTGTTGGGAAAGGGACTGTTCAGTTTTAGAGGGGGAATGGAAAGATAATTTCACTTCATGATGTGTTATATGTGCCAGGCTTAGGTATGAATTTGATTTCTGTATTTGTTCTTCAGGATAGGGGGTATAATGTACTCTTTAGAGGGACACATGTGTTGATTAAGCACAAGGATTGGAAATCACCCATAACTATTGGAGTTAGGAGTGGTCGCCTTTATAGATTGCAATTTGATACTCCTAAGGCACTTATGAGCAACAGTAATCCTAGAGATCTTGAAGAGCTATGGCATAGGAGGATGGGCCATATTCATCATGGAGCACTTAGATTGCTTCGTGAGACTGTGACAGGTGTTCCAGAGGTGAGCACAGAGCATGATGATGTATGTAAGGGATGTGTGTTGGAGAAGTTTGTGAAAGCATCTTTTCCAAGGAGTGACACCAGATCTAAGAGTGTTCTTGATCTAGTACATTCAAATGTTTGTGGACCAATGTCGACGAAATCTCTCAGAGGATATGAATACTATGTCACTTTTATTGATGATTTCTCTAGAAAGACCTAGATATACTTCTTGAAGACTAAGGATGAAGTTTTCAGTTGCTTCCAAGAGTTCAAGGCTCTTGTGGAGAACTCGACAGGAAAGAAGATAAAGGTTTTTCGGTCAGACAATGGAGGCAAGTACAAAGGAAATGTCTTCCAGGAGTTCTGCACCAAAGAAGGAATCAAGAGAGAATAGATTGTTCCTTACAATCCACAGCAGAATGGAGTTGCTGAGAGGAAGAACCATTCTATATCGGAGGCAGCAAGAGCTATGCTACATGACCAGGACATGCCCCGTTACTTATGGGCAGAGGCGTGTAATACAGTAATCTACATTCAGAATAGAGTTCCACATAAGGTGCTAGGGAAGATGACACTAGAGGAGGCTTTCACAGGGAAGAAGCCAGATGTTAGTCGCTTTAGGATATTCGGGACTTTGGCATATTGTCATATTCTTGGAGATACGCGTACAAAGTTAGATCAGACTGTAGAGAGGGGGTACTTTGTTGGGTACAGTGAGACCTCAAAGGCATACAGGATTTTCATTCTAGGGACTAAAAGAATTATTATCAGACAGAATGTCAAGTTCATGGAGGACAAGGCATTCAGGAGATCCAGAGATTTGCTAGCAGATGATCAGAGTAAGCAGCCAATAGAAGCTCCAAGACCAAGTCTAGGGCAGCAAAGTTCAAGTACAATTACCAGTACGAGTGTAGACTCAGTTAGTGAAGATTCACAGAGTATGGAGCAACAAGTGCAATAGGAAATGCATGTTGGCAGCAAGAACCATGTGGTTCTAGATACACAAAGGGATACTCAGGAGTTTGCGGGAGCTCCTAGGAAGAGTACTAGACAACGAAGACAACCAGCCAAGTTCAATGACTATGTGGCATTAGTTAGTCAGTTGGTAGATAGTGAGCCTTCTAGCTATCAAGAAGCTGCAGAACATCAGGTATGGCGAAATGCTATGGTTGATGAATATTCTTCAATAATGCAGAATGATGTGTGGGAGGTAGTACCTAGACCAACAGATAGGGCTGTAGTTGGATCATGCTGGATCTATAAGATAAAACACAGTGTAGATGGTAGCATCGAGAAATACAAGGCTAGGTTCGTGGCAAAGGGGTTCTCTCAGAAGGAGGGAATAGACTATGAGGAGACATTTGCTCCTGTTGCCAGGTATACTTTTATATGAGCTGTAATCTCACTTGCAACACAGATCGGATGGCAAATCGATCAAATGGATGTCAAGACAGCATTTTTTAATGGTGAGTTGAAGGAGGAGGTATACATAGAACAACCAGAAGGCTTTGTAGCACACAACAAAGAGACCCACGTGTGCAGATTGAAGAAAGCAATATACAAACTCAAGCAGGCTCCTAGAGCGTGGTATGAGCGCATTGATACATACTTGTAGAAAATGGGCTTTGTGAAGAGTGAAGCAGATGCTAACCTCTACTACTTGATGGTTAGGGGTGAGATTCTCATTCTTGTTCTTTATGTGGACGACCTATTTCTTACAAGTTCACTAGGGCTCATAGTGGATTGCAAGAGGAACCTTGCAGAAGAGTTCGAGATGAAGGATTTAGGACTTATGCACTACTTTTTAGGCATGGAAGTATGGCAGATAGATGGGGAGATTTTCCTTGGTCAAGGGAAATATTGCATTGAAATCTTGAAGAAATTCGGGATGGAGGATTGCAAAGCCATGTCTAAACCCATGATCATGAATTGTAGGAAGGTAGATACATCTAAGGACAAAGATGTAAATCCCACTTTATATAGACAGTTGATTGGTTCGCTTATGTATTTGGTCAACACTAGACTAGATATAGCATTTGCAGTAAACTCTCTTAGTTAGTTCATGGTTGAACCAAAGAGAATGCATTGGATAGCGGCTAAGCATGTGCTACATTACTTGTGTGGTACAGTCGAGTATGGGATTAGATATGTTCGAGGTGAAGGTATCAGGTTGATAGGCTATACGGACACAGATTAGGCAGGAAGTACAAGAGACAAAAGGAGCACTTCAGGTTGTTGTTTCAGCTTGGGATCAAGAGTTGTATCTTGGTTCAACAGGAAGCAGAAGTCTGTGGCTCTAAGTTCAGTAGAAGCAGAATACATAGCAGCTAGCATGGTGACATGTGAAGCTATATGGCTTCGGAAGTTGTTAGTAGCCTTGTTTGGTCAGAAGGTTGAGACTACTGTGATACATTGTGACAATCAGAGTTGCATCAAGTTGTCTGAGAATCCAGTGTTTCATGATAGGTCTAAACATATAGATATCAGATATCACTTCATCAGAGATTGTGTACAAAGGGGAGTTGTTCAGCTATAGTACATGCCTACAGAGGAGCAGGTAGCAGATATTCTAACTAAGGCATTGGGGAAGGAAAAATTTATCTTCTTCAGAGATAAGTTAAGTGTCATGCAGAACAGCTTCCTCGCTAAGAGGGAGTGTTAATTATTGTTAGTTGGACAGCGGTTATTTCTGACCCAAAAATAGCAGTAGTATTTATGGGTAGCTTGGACAGCTGTTCGTCCTTATCTATGAATAGCAGTAGTATTTATGGGTGGTTTGGACAGCTGTTTGTCCACTTGCCAAGAATTAGTAAATGGTTATTATTTACTAATTTTAGTGATTCCCTTTTGGACACCTTTCAACCAATTCTATTATTGGCTGTCGAGTTGTCTTAATCTCAGTCGTTGGTTTACCAACGAGAGTAGTATAAAAAAGGGTCTAGGGGGCATTTGGAGAACAAGAGAAAAGTTTTGGAGAAATGTTTGCAGTGTTAACAAACAATCTTGCAGTGTTAGCAAGGGCACAGTGTTAGCGTGGAGATAGTAGTGGAGAATATCAGCGGGAGAAATTAGGAGGTTGTCGGAGTTCTGCCAGTGAGAGGCAAAGAATTTTGTATCTCTTGATTTGCTGAAGTTTAATATAATTCCTCATCTGTAGAACTAGTTTTCCCTTAGGGGTTTTTCCAAGGACAATTTGTCCGAAAATATTGTGTTCATTGTGTTGCACATTTCTTTCCATATTTTATAAGTGAAGTTGCAGTTGTGTTATTTTTCGATATTAGCTGAGAATTTATTTTCAGTAGTTTAATAATCGTTTATGATAGGAGATTAATAATCAGTGACTGCAATAGTTTGATTTTTCACAATATATTGCATATAATCAGTAGATACAAAGTTATCTTCACAAAATAGAGCTGCTGTCCTATACATCAAATACAAAAAAAAAATCCTCTATTTCATTTGAATATTTTGCTGTTATTAAAGAAACACATATTTCTTTCTAAATTCTCAAACTGTTCTGCTCTGCTACAGCCAAACCCCTGTTTTTAAACTTTCTTCATTACATATTCTCCACTTCCTGTACATACCA
The DNA here is from genome assembly GCA_028749045.1 of Cupressus sempervirens. Lineage (NCBI taxonomy): Eukaryota > Viridiplantae > Streptophyta > Pinopsida > Cupressales > Cupressaceae > Cupressus > Cupressus sempervirens. The sequence continues at coordinate 115,890,667 of CM053789.1, read as the reverse complement.
GAAAAAACAGCAAACGTAACATTACAAAGAGAAATATATTAAACATAAACTATAAATGTTTGAAGTCCACCTACATTATTGTTGCGCTTGAATGGCTTAGCTTCTGTTTGATTGGGCGCAAATAGATATTCAATGGTTGTTCTTATTTTGCAGAAGTTCTGACAATTTTTGAAAATGAGAAAGGAGAGTTCTTCAGCTTTCCTAGCAAAACACACAGAGAAGTTGAAGGCTTGTTGGGTCTCTACAAATGCTCCCAAGTAGCTTTTCCAGGAGAAATGATAATGAAAGAAGCAAAAAACTTTACAGAAAGTTACCTGCGAAATGTTTGTGAAACAAAGCATTCTCACGCTGTAAGTTTTATGGTAGAAATTTGTCAGTATTTTTCTGAGCATAGTGAGTAATATAAATATAAATAACATATCTTCATTGGTAATCCGTTATTGCATATATAATGCTTATTTCTATAGGTTTTTAAGTAAATCAAGTTTTTTTTCTAGGTGGACTACGAATTGAAATATGGATTCCATCGGAGTTTACCCAGATTACAGGCAAGATCTTACATTGAAGGCTTCTGGGTTGCAGATAATTCTTGGGTAGCGAAGAGCATTTATAGGTAAGAACCTATTTCGCAGCTTTCATTTGTTAATTACATGAAGCCATGTAACCTTGTAAATGTATGGATATTAACAATAATATACCCACTGTCGTGTATGAATTTTCCTTTGTGAATTGGAAAAATATGTGAGAATATCTACACTTGTCCATTTATATGAATGTCGATATAATATATGAGCTGAAAAAGAGATGAAAATACAATCTGAGTAGTCTTGAAAAAATTATTACGTTTTACAATGATTACTTTATTCTTCACGACCAACGTATTCCTAAACAAAATTAACATTAAAGTTTTTCCCCTATTGATTTGCATATTAAGAACAGTTCAGTTTTACCATTGATGATCTTATTGGAAAGATGTTATTTTCATATATAGGTTGCCATATATCACCAATGGAAAGTATCTTGAGCTGGCTAAGTTGGACTTCAATGCAGTACAGTCCATACATCAAAAAGAGCTTCAGCAAGTCCACAAGTAACGTTTTCTTAATTTTGATGATTGGATTTCTTAATGTAGATAGTTTAACAGTTTTATAGGTAATTATGTTTACAAGACGAATTGTAGTACAGGTGGTGGACAGATTCTGGCTTCAGAAAGTTGAAATTCACTCGAGAGAGGCATATAGAGATATACTTCGTGGTGGCTGCTGGCATGTTTGAACCAGAATATGGTGACTGCAGGGTTGCATTTACAAAGATTGGTTGTCTTCTGGTTGTTTTGGATGACCTGTATGATAAGCACGGCTCCTCTGATGAGATTATGTTATTCAACGAAGCATTTAATAGGTAAATTTTTAAAACAGTTTTATGATATTATAAATTGATATTAATTAGCAAAATAATTGTCTATATTAATTGTAACGGATGTATTTTAAGAGGTAAATTTTAAAACTGTTCTGTGATATTCATAAAAATCGATATTCATTAGCAAAATATTTGTCACTTTAATTGTAGTTTATATATTATTCAAGTTAAACAATTTTGGAATTCAAATGAACAGAGTTCCAAACTTGATATTTAGATTGTCTAATCAGACTTGCACTATTTCGCATTGATAAAGAGAATAGAGGTGATTTTGGAAATAGATATAAATATTATATTTTCTTTATTTTGTAGGTGGGATCTAAGTATGCTAGATGACATGTCAGAGCATGTAAAGATATGTTTTCTTGGATTATACAACACAGTCCGTGAGTTAGCTGAGAGAGCATATGAAGCACAGGGATATGATATGCTTGAATACTTCAAGAAAATGGTATGTATGTTATTAAAATTAAAATGAAAAATATGGTTTTATATTACATCAGATTTCTGAAGTGACAATCAATCATATGATCAGTGGAAAGTTCAGCTTAAGGCCTTTACCAAAGAAGCAGAATGGTCTAAACAAAAGTATGCACCTGGATGGGATGAATACATAAATGTATCCAAAGTTTCTGGAGGGTTCAGTGTGACAATTCTCACTTCTATCCATTTAATGGGACACGTTATTACCGATAATATTCTTTCCCAGATTGATGAGAGATCAAAAGCTCTCCATCTTGTCTGTCTAACAACAAGACTAGTCAATGATACCAAAACATTCAAGGTAAGCACAATAATCTTGTATGCTAATTGTATGCCAAATGAATTATAAAGAATTATAGTATATTAAACAAAAAATTTAACAATTTTATTACCACTAATAATGCATTGGAACACAATTACTGACAAATTGTATTTCAACGAATGGTAACAAAAGGCTGAAAGAGAATGCGGCGAGTTGGCTTCAGCAATAGAAAGCTATATGAAGGACAATCCTGGAACCTCAGAAGAAGCAGCCTTAGGGAATGTTTATGCTATCATGGAGGATGGACTTATTGAATTGAATGAAGAATTATTGAAGTGCACTCAACTGCCAAATTGCTTAAAAAATTTACTTCTGAATTCAGCAAGGCTGTCTCAACTTATTTACATGCAAACAGATGCCTTTAATAGCTCTATCCAAGATAAGAAGGACATGGTTGATAAATGCCTTTTCCGGAGGATTAAATTAAATTAATTATGCTTTCAGGGGTCACTATAATTTCTACATCTGCATGTATCATTATGCTGTAAATATTGTGAGGAGATGAATAATTACTCTAAGTAAAAGTCTTGTATGTTGTAGATGAGACAGATATATGACAAAAAATGTATTATGATGATACGCTGTAATTATAAATTATTATTATGGCTCATTAGATATGATGAGTTATGATTTTCTACATTCTGCACTTGAAATTGATTTGTGTGAATATCATCAATAAGGTGGTTTATCATTATGTCATTTCGGTTATTGTAAAATTGTTATGCTGAATTGCTATCAACCTTTACAAAACCTAGCTCTCGCTGATTCTGAAAAATGCGAAAACGAGCAACGAAATAAAGATGGATACGAAATAAAGATGGATAGAGTTTGGCAAACCCTAGCAGATGAAATTGCTTTCAGTATCATAGCAAAGCTTCTTCCGAAAAGAAAACTTGTTAGATTGAGGAGTGTGTAGAAAGCTTGGAACGAGATGCTGAGCTCATATGATACCATGCAGAGAATGTATCCAAATATAAACCTTTCTCACTCTTCTCCATTTAGATTTCAATTCATTGGGATTGTGAATCTAGGGCTTCTAAAAAAACTGTAAAAAAATTGGTGCTGGAAGGAAAGGGGGATTGCTACAAAGTTGATGAACATTCTTGTATCGTAGAGTTGGCCTCCAACACCATGTTTTGTCTGCACCATGTTTATTTCTTTTATCTTTGCGACGAAAGGAGCAAGCGCTTGAAACTCCTCCCTTACCATATATAAGTACAGCTCAAGGTATTCTAAAGCGTTCGATCCTTTCCCCACTAATTCATTATGCTATAGAGCAATGAAGTTGAAAATATTCATTTCTGTGATTTATCAACTGGGGAAGCTGGAGGGTTTTTTTGTTAAGGGGAAGCCTATAGAAGAGATTAATATAGAGATGGTGATTCTAAGGAGGTAAATTAATCATTCTACAGATTAATGATGGGAAAACTATAATATGTTATTCATAGAAGATCAGATACAGCACATGTTAGCATAGTTGTAAGATTTTCATCAAATCCCAAGTTACACATGATTGTTGTTAAAATCAACTTTAGATTATGGATTATGGTGTGAAAAATAAGTTGATTTTGATCTTAAGATTTACAAAGATGCTTATTTGACTAGAAATGTTGATAGAAAAATAAAAGTAAAAGTGGAATAACATTCTAATTTGATAACAGATTAGTTTCATAGAAAAGAAAGAAATAAAATTGTATTTCACCATCTACCATTGAAGCCGAATATATGCTTGCTCCTATAAATTGTCATCATGTACTATGGATCAAGTGAATGCTAGAAAGAATATAAGAGAAGGTGAATCAACCTATTGTTATTCATTGTTTTAGAAGTATTAAATAGTAGCCAAAAGAAAGGGAGGCTGATCCCGAACTACATAAAGGCTGAACAAACAACCGGAGGTTACCTCCCACCTATCTAACTTATACCAGATTTATACATCAAAAAATTAATAAAGATAAGCTCCAAAACATAGTAATCCTTACCATCAATCCTATTCCTAACGAGCATATCAAACAGGAAATTGTACTAGTATCAAGGATACATATTACTACTATTAGTCTAGTTCCTTAACATATACATAAAAAAAGCCCCTCAGGGCATAAAGTTTAATGGAAAACATAAAAACCAAAAAGAAATAGAACTAGGGCTAGTTGCCCACTTTCTCTCCTCGTTCCTCTTTCTTCTTTTCCTCGAGCTCCTCCTTGTTTAAGTCAACCCCTTCCTCTTTGATGGGTTTTTCAAGGAGCATCTTCAATCAATCTTCCGCTAGGAAACCATAAATGGAGCAAGTAGTTTTTCTCTCCTTTCCCATATCCTTCTCATCCTTGCTGACCTATAGAAAATAGAGAGTGGTGGTAGCAAAGTGCATGACCTTTGTTGTGAATTCTGCCAAGGTGTCCAAATTTTGGCAAATGTTGAAGTGGTTATCTACCAACTCCTTCATGGAATTCTCTAGCCTCTCTAGCCAAGCCTTGCTTTGGGTCTAACCATGGTTATCTTTCCCTTTCTTCACCACACCTTTGGGGATTCCTTTCATGGGGGAGGAGATATCATCACCCCTGCTTCTATTTGGGGACAAGATGGCTTCAAGGGTGTCCAAGATATGTGAGGGGCTAGGCGGACTAGAAACAACCTTCTTTCCGAATTCCTAGTGTGGCCTCTTCATTTTAGTGGGCTTTTTCTCACTCTCGGTAGACTCAGAACTAAAGTCGTGTTTAGGGGTGGTCTTGAATTTCCCCATTTGGAGCTATTTACTCACTCTCCTAGAAGTCTTCTTGCTCTTCCTTGTGTCTATATCAAACACTATCGAACTTATTTTCACCTCAAAAATAGGGCTTTTTTGGCTTTTTTTATGGCTTGAGCCAAGGCTAGGGTCCATGGAGGCTTGGGGGGTAATAGTAGCTAGTGAGTTGACTAGAAAGTGGTCCATTGAGGACAAGGTAGTATTTGTAAAGTTTGTGCATTATACCCTAATGGATGATATAAAAGGGTTTTCCTTCCTGTTTCTTTTTCCTAGCCTTGAAGACACAATCTTCCATACAATAAATAATAAGATATGGAAAAGAAATCAGATCATGGTTCTTGAAATGGTTGAGAACAAGGAAATGGTAGTAATAAAGCACCTAAAACCAATCTTCAAGGGTAATATACCTCATAATGGTGCAGCAAATCACATCCCAGGGCTTTGAAAGATCCTCATAGAAAAACCCACCGCACACGTGAACTGGCTCCTCATTAGGTCTAAAGAACTTCCTCTAACTATATTCATTAGACACCTTGTGTTGCTTGTGCCTATTTTTCCCTCTAGGGATAACTCTCTGACCCTAGCAATAAGCTCCTCCATGATTTCAAATTATATCCCATTGATGTTAACCTTCTTGTCATTACAGGAGTTGATGAATTGCATCGAGATGTGCTTGTCATGCTTTACTATTCCTTCCATGAATGACTATAAACCTCCTTCCCATAGATAAACCCAAGCAACCTCTCTTTTTATGAGGTAATCCTCAACCTTTACTGGGTCAACGTGGTCATTGGCACCCATTTCTTCACCAAGCTCAACCACCAACTTCTCAAAATTTTCTACCATCCCCTTGTTGGAGACTGAATTGTGGCAACCATGATAGATTAAGTAATACACACTTAAGATGAAATTGTTAAGGAAACCAAAACTCATCATAAGATTGCAAGGTTTCCCAGTTATCAAAATTCCTTTCTTAGTGGCATGTGTGATGGAGTGAGGTTTGGTGAAAGTGCCCTTGCCATCCAACATTGTTAGTTTTTTACATCTAAATAGATCTACATCACTTGTCCTTTTCCCAAACCAATTAATGCTCATACTAAGAGATCACAAAGAAAAATCCTTACGCAAGCTTACAAAAAATTAACTTTATGAAAGCATATCCCATGGCCCTATCCTCCTAATATTCAAACCCCCAAGGGCCTTAGGTTGGCAAACTGTTTCCCAACTCACCAATCTCATTCTAGATTTCTCTTCAAAACCTAACCATAAGAAATTTCTTTGTATTTTTTCAAGAGTGTCCCTATATCTTCTTGGGAGTTTTAAAATGGAGAGGAAATATACCAAACTTCCTTGCAAAGAGGCTGAGAGAAGCTAGAATTTCCCCACGCTACTCAAGATCTTTCCTTTCTAGCCCGCGAGCTTTCTTTAGAAGCTTTCGACCAGACCATTCCATTTATGGGTGGAAACTTCTTTAATTGTGAGTGGGAGGCCAAGGTAGGTATTTGGAAGACTTGCCTCTTGGCATTCTGCTATTTTGGTCACCTTTTCTCTAAGGCTAGTGTCTGTATTGAAGAAATACGCTTTGATTTTTTGATAGTTTATGCATTGTCCCAAACTCATGCTAATTTAGAATTTCTTTCCACTCCCTAGCTTCATGAACAAAAGAGATTCCAAATAAGAAGGTTTCATCAACAAATTGTTGAATAAACTATGGGGTCACAAGGACACATGTTTGATGCCTTTTATTCTGCCAAAATTAGCTATGGCCACCAAATTTTTGCTCAACAACTCTACCACAATGATGAATAGGTAAGATGATAGGGGGTCATCTTGCCACAGACCTTGAGAGGAAGAGAAAAACTTCTAGGAGCCCCATTAACCAGAACAAAAATGTGACAATGTTCACAACAATCCTAATAATTCTAATAAAATTCTCATTCCGTCCTAACTTAGTCAGGATATCAAAAAAGAATTCCCTCTTGACTTTATCATAAGCTTTGGAAATATCAAGTTTAAGGGACATACCTAGGTTCCTACAAGCCTTTCTATAGAGTGAATTACCTCATGTGTGGCTATGACTACATCAATAATTTGCCATCCTAGCACAAAACCATTCTAGTGCGGTCCTATAAACATATCTAGTAGGGTCTTGATGCGGTTAAGCATAATCTTGGCAAGGATTTTGTAGATTGTGTTGTGGAGACTAATGGGTCTAAAATCTTCTAGACATCTAGGGTCACCCATCTTAGGTATTAGTACTATGAATGTTTGGTTTAGTTCCTTCAACAACTTTCTAGTTTTGACAAAGTCATTCATAGCATGAACCATGTTGTCTTAACGATATCCCAAATTTTTTGGAAAAAGGCCAAGGGAAACCCATCAAGTTCTAGGGCTTTGTACATGTTCATAGTGAACATTTCCTTTCTTACCTCCTCCTCCTTGACCATACCAGTCATGGGCTCATTCATCTAGTTAGTAATCACCAAAGTAACTGACCTTCAAACACTTTCTTGCATGTTACTACTGATCTAAGAGAGTGGGGGGTTGTATATCTCCTAAAAATAGTTATTGGCCCAATATTCAATACCCTCAACTTCCACTATATCCTGACCTTATTGTCAACTAGAAGGTTTATGGTGTTCCTCTTTTTTCTCCTTAATGCCAATCTGTGGAAGAACGTTGTATTTTGGTCACCCTCCTCTAACCACTGAACCCTATATCTCTGTTTCCAAAAGATTTCCTCCTGACTTAGAAGGGTCTTCTGTTGTGATGTGGAGCCTAATCAGAATTAAAGGTTTATTCAGCATGGTTTCCCTCCAAATTATTTCTATGGGGGTTTGTGGGCGTTTCCCCCAAGATGGCATCAAGTGGCAGCACCCTTGCGGGGTCTTGGGGAAGCACTCCCTATCAAAGTACAAGATGGGGTTGAGGGGCAATGCCCCCACGGGGGTTTGCAAGGGTAGTACCCCTGAAGAAAAAAATGCCCTTATATTGTAAAAGGTGCCAGCTACTATTTTTCCTATTGGATGACTTATTCTAGGCCTAATTTTGTGAGCGACAAAAGATTGTATAAAAAGGCTTAGGGTTAGGGATTTCATAATGTAATGGTGATATTGTAGCTTCTTGCGGTGGTAATGAGCTGTAAGGGATTGTGGATTGGAATCACTGGATAATAATAATATTGGACTTGTTGGTGGATATAGCTTAGGGATTACATGAACCATGTTAAATCTTGGTGTCTTGTGTTCTCTTTTATGCAATTTACTATTTTATGGTATTAGTTATATTTGCATGTAACTGTTATTTCTATCTAAGGTTAATTCTAATATCTTCCACCTATCCCTAAACTCTCTCTCATCCCTTTGATGTTTAGTGTTAGCATTACCTTGTGCTAGACAATTTTGAAGAGATTCCAACTTCTTTTTAGTAGTCTTCTTTTCCTTGGAACTGTTTCTAAAAGTAGATTTTCTCCATCCTCTAAACTCTTTGTGCACACTTTCAAGTTTCCTAGCAATATCGAACATAGTCATTCCTTCAACAAGATTATTCCATCATCACACAATATAATACCTAAATACCAAGTGTGAGTAGCACATGATTTTATATCTAAGGGTCCTTCATCTATTAGTTTGATTTTGTGTCCATGATAAAACCAACATAGAATGGTCCAAGATAGTCCTTGAATCTTCTAGCTTTCTTGTAGTTGTTATTGATATTAAACTATTTGGAACATTGATTTAGGTTGGTATCACATATTCATAAGAAAGAAAAACTTAACTACATGATGAATTAAGTATAGAAATATTATGTAAAGGTTTGAGAATTTTTTGGATGCAAGAATCAAATAGGGTAACCATTGGAAAAAGAGTAGATGATAATAGTTGAATGATTTGTGAAGTCTTTGGAAGAATATGTTGAGTTGATAGTTGGATATGATATATGATGATGTTGCAATAATATGGTTAAGATAAGATTCTATAATAAGTTTTGATAATGATCATTAAATCACTTGGAAGAAATAAGATCTTAGAGACAAACTAAATAGGCTTAAGGTAAGATTCTTCTCTTATGTGAAAGCTAAGTACTTATTGGAAAAATACAAGTAGACTTATTAGAAAAAAATAATGAATGATCATCTCGGTACAATGGAAAGAAGGAGCTTATCAAAATGAAGTTTAAAGTAATAAAAAAATAGACAAGTTTTATCAACGAGAGGGAACAAATGATTAAGATTCAAACATGACAACTAGAATGCTAAAGAGTAATTGAAAACATGAGGAGATGGCACAATGATCAAGCTAATAAATTTCAAGATGGATTACTAGAAAAGTTTTGCAAGTTCAAAATGTCTAATAGAAAACGTTAGATATGAGAACAACTAAATGATAAATATTTTCAAAAGCTAATATAGATCATTTGATTTAGATTTAGGGTTCTGTGATTGAAGACTTCATACTTTAAATAGAAGAAGGAAGAATATCTCTATCATATCATCGAGTGCAAAAGGAAAGAGGACATTGCAATCACAAAGGAAGGTTAGACAATTAGAACAAAAGATCAGGAAATGGTATATTGATCGATTGGGAAAGTGTACTAGATCAGATTTAGCAAGATAGTGTGAACAACAAATAATTTTGTTAGTTGTTACTCTCTAACAATTGTGATAGTGAAACTCCTTAATCATGTTTCCTTAACATGTTAATTATAAAATCTTCTAACTAGATGGCATTTTAAAAATTGTGTCTAAAATCCTCTAGCTAAGTTAATCCTAATAATGTAAAAGACTCTAACAAGTCCCATGGAAATCTCTGAACATGGTTACATTTAATAGTGCTTTGTAACACTAACCAAGAAAGCTATTGATTGGGTGTAATTTAGAAAAGTTCAAATATTTGTTGGCATCATTCTTGTACGATGGTTCTTACCCTTATTGGGTTCCATGAGATATTTTTGGTGTTACCATTGTGAGAATGTTATTTAATGAGTTTAATATTCTTTGAATGATTGCATCATGGATATTGTTGTTATTGTTGTGATGTGGAGCCTAATTATACTCAAAGGTTTATTTTGCAAGGGGTTTTGGGGTAGTGCCCCCAAGCTTGGGTCAAGGGGTAGTGTCCCTTGTGGGGTCCTGGGGCAGCGCCCTAGGTGCACTCCCTTTCGCAGTATAAGGTTGGGTTGAGAGGGAATTCTCCCACAAGGATTTTCGAGAGCACTGGCCCCGAAGCCAAAAATGACTCACTATTGTAAAAGACATCGGCTACTATTTTTCTTTTGGAACTTATTCTAACCCTAATTTTGTAAGCAACACAAGCTTGTATAAAAATGAATTAAAGTTAGGTATTTTAAAATGTATGATGATATTGTGGCTTCTTGTGGTGGTATTGAGTTGTAAGGGATTGCAGATTGTAATAACTAGATAATAATAATATTGGACTTATTTTTGGTGGATGTAGCCCAGAGATTGTGTGAACCATGTTAAATCCTTGTGTCTTGTGTTCTCTTCTATGTGATTTATTATTTTATGATATTGGTAATATTTGCATGTAACTATTATTTCTATTTGTAGTTAATCATAACAGTTATAGGTTAAAGTATTACTATAGATGAATTGATAAGTAGGAGATAATTTCCACAGCAAGTCAAATTATTGTATTGCTATTAGGATTTAACTATGTGATTTTGAGTCAAACTCATTGACTGATGTTTCATGAGTAGTGATTCAATGTGAATCCCTCTCTCATGAGAATAAATGGAGCACTTAGCACTCATTGGATCTAGGTGATGCTCATAGGGGTGAAGCACCGAGACTTCCTGGGAGGTCACCCATCCCAGTACTACTCCAACCTAAGCGCGCTTAACTACAGAGTTTCCTCCACAATTAAACCCAAAGCTTGCAACCCCATTTGCAAATTATTCACCAAGTGTTGTGCTTTATTAACCATTCATTAGAAAGCCCCTTAAGCTCATGAATCGATAAGTAGGAGATAATTTCCACAGTAAGTCAAATTGTGATATTGCTATTAGGATTTAACTGTGTGATTTAGAGTAAAACTCATTGACCCATGTTTAATTTATTCCCATGAGTACTACTGGGATGGGTGACCTCTTGGGAAGTCCCGGTGCTTCAGCCTTGTGAGCATCACCTAGATCCAATGAGTGCTAAGTGTTCCATTTATTCTCATGAGAGATGGATTCATGTTGAATCACTACTCATAAAATATGGGTCAATGAGTTTGACTCAAAATCACATAGTTAAATCGTGATAGTAATATCACAATATAGATGAATTGTTTGATTATGTTTAATCAGACCTAAAAATTAGTACATTTGATTGAGTTGATTATAACTGATTCAACTCCATCGCTATCTCTATATATATAAGCAATCCAACTTAT
>CM053789.1:115826802-115874302 GCA_028749045.1 Cupressus sempervirens | reverse complement strand
GAAGAAGATTTGACACCACCACATTTGAATCATTTACTCAAGGTCCATATGTACCAATTGAAAAATAAAATAAAAATACCTTAACACTTTCTAATCTGATTGTCTTGCTTCTCGGTCTATACTATAATCTGACTAACAACATTAGCTAGTAGTTGACTATCCTAATATAACAAACTTGCAAAATTTAAACATTAAACTCTAAAAAACCATAATAAAATTCAACACAAGTTTGACACTAGGAATGAATGTGGGAACACAATTTGGGAAAAACCACCAGCAATATCTCACCAATTTTCACTCTTCTGAAGTGAGCCCTATTAGGAGCACGCCCTGTTAAAGGTTATAATACACACTATTAATGTAACCCGGTTAGAGGATTTAATCACCTTGTTAGTAGTGGCATTGTTAGAGGACTTTAGAACATTTCACTAAAATGTCACCCACTTAGAGGATTTACATGGACTGTTAGGTCCTTATGACTATTAGGTCAACCTTGATTAAAGGATCTAATAATTTATTTAAAATTATTAGAAAGAAACAATAAGATTGATTAGTATGAATAAAACTAACATTGAAAATTGAGATCTCTGTTCTATTATGTGTTGATTTCCTAATAAGTCATCATTGTCATTTTGGTCCATGATTCACTTGGCATCCTTTTAAGATCTCACCCTTCTCTTCTTCGAAACACAATTAAACCTTCTACTCAGATTCTCTTATCAACAACATCAATAACTTTATTTCATCTCTCTAGAACATTTTCACATGTGCATAGAGTCTCCACACTTGGATACCCTTGATCACTCCTTGATCATCCTCTAGACATAAGTTGACTATTGTGACTGTATCTCTCTCTCTCACACATCCACTCAGAAATAAATCCATTTTGAGAGTTCACACATTTACCTGCTTAAATAGGTAATTCTATTCATTTTCTATTTTCATAATCACTGTAGACCTTAGGGTTTATGATTTAATCCATCAAATTCATTGTATCTATTCATCTTCTTCTTTTCTAAAAACTTCGCATAGAATCTATCCATTCGGTCATTTTCCTAATTATTTCCTAAAATTAAATGATCCAATGTGTTAATCCTTAACTTCAAAATGATTTCCATATCCCAAGAAATCAATTGTTTTGGCTAGAAATCATGATTTCTCATAAATAGTTAAAATATTGTCACTCCAACACTTTGTTTTGACACTTATTCATCACTAGATCACTCAGTCAATACCAATTTTCTTGGTCGACACTCACACTATTAATTGGTCAATACTAATGCTCGGTCAACATTAAGTTTCACTCATCCTATTTTGGCACTCTACTTGCTCTATTCCAGTGCTTGATCGATACTAGCATTACTCAACATGAACTTTAAGTTCCTTAATACTTTTTTGTATTCCTCAGTCATCCCTATATATTCTATTAGTCTCTTCTCATATCTCCAAGTCTTGAATATTACTTTCCTTTCCTACCTCTAACATAATGTAAATAATGAAATTATCTTGTCAAAGTTCAACTAATCAAATGTCCATTGTAGCTTCCTTTTCATAACTCAACCTTTCCTCTAGTTTTTTTTTCTTTTTTTTTTTTTTTTTTAGTCAACAAATTCTCAAATCCTCTTCATCAATCAAATAGATATGACATTTAGATTAGATAGATAATGGTCTAATTAGTAGATTTGACATCAAAGACAACATAACAATTATTTCAATTGTAGTTTCCAGCAATCTCCCTCCTTGGCATTGATGACAACACTTCATAAATACAACCTCCCTTCTAGTTATTGTGAAATCAAAAATATTTTGCTCAGATGAGAAACCAATATCCTTAGTTTCATTCTAATTTGCATACATTCAATATTAGGTGATTCTAGAAAATCCTAATTAATGACTCCCTTTGTCAAAGATATTTGTATCATCTTTCATGTATATTGTCCCTATTTAATATTTTAGGATAGTCTCCCTCTTTGACAACAATGCCAAAGATAGAATTAGGAAAATATCTCCCTTTGCATCTCAATTATGTAGATATCTTCATAACAGCCCTAAATTCTTCATCTATCATCTATATATGACTGTTTGATCAATTTCATCTTCTTCATTGCTACCTTAGGCATCTCCTAAAGTAGAATATTATGCATCAATGTGTAAGATATTCTAATCAATGCATAGCTCCATCTTTCTTTAAGTTTCATTGGTTAGGGGAATCACCCGCAATTTACCTTTAAGATATTCATGAGCATCTTTAGGTCAAGCTTTAGTGAATATGTTAGCAATTTTTCTCCTTTATGTTGATATATTCCAATTTCACTTCTTTGTCTTGAACTAACTCTCTAAAGTAATGATACTTGGTAGAAATGCTCTTTGTCTTTAGGTGAATTACATGATTTTTTGATATATTAATAGCACTTGTGTTATCACAATAGATAACCACTAGACCTGTAATCTCTTCCTTCATACATTTCAACAATATCTTGATCCACATAATATTTGAGCAGTTTATTGTACCTACTACATACTCAACCTTAGGTGTTGATTGAGAAATACAGTTCTATTTCTTGCGTGCCTGGGAAACCACTCTCTTTCCTATAGAGAATGTACCACCACTTGTTCTTTTTCTCTCATCAATATTTCCTACGCAATTAGAATTAGTGAATACCTTCAGTTCAAACCTATCACCCTTCTTGTAATACAATCCATAGTCTTTTGTACCTGATGTAACACCCCAACCTTGCTTCCAAACCCCAAGCTCTCTCTCAGGGCTACCTTAGGTCATTCACTAGAACCACTAGGGCTTCTTCACACCCTATAATTACTAGGACCTTGCTCAAGAGATCCTAATCCTTCAGTTGGGGGTACACCAACAAAGTAACATCAAATTTCTTACTAGCCGGCTCCAGTCCGCTATTAACCCTCAAGTCCATCTATAGCTCCAAGGGTACCAGTTCTTCATCTAGGTTTTTTTTTTAGACTCCTTCTAACATCCATGACCCTAAACATTGCTGATTTCATAGGCGCATTCAATCTACTAGGGAAGATACACCAAATTGCTCCAAAAAGGCTACTAGGAATTAGCCCTCCTAAATAGCTGGAAACAAGATTTCTTGAAAAAATTCTTAACAACCCTACAAAAAAATTATATTTTTGGATACCCTTTTTAGAGTACTTCAAGATTCTATAATTTTCTAGCCTCCAAACTTTCTGTACAATGAAAGTACAATTTTAGGCCAAAAAATGAGGATTTCAAGTGCTTTATCGCTGTTGTGATGGAAAACCACCTTAGACACCTTTCCAAGACCTCTCCTTTGGACTGGAGCAAGGTTAGACCTTCTCATTACTCGCTGTGTAGTCGGATTAAGGTATTTGTACACTCAATCCTCTCCATAACTCATTTTCCAACTGTGATTCCTAGCCAAGTTGCATTTGGCTTGCCTAGGGCATCACCTTAAAAATGCTTGCTGATGCTTTCAAGGGCCCTCCTTCTTGATACATAATGTACATGGATCCTAGTTCCAAATCTCAAAATACCAGAGGTTTCCAATGGTGGGAAGTGGCCCTAAGATCCCATTTTCTAAGTGCAGCCCTGTTCAGATCAGCAACTTGCCAAGAACAAAAAGATTTTTCTACACTAATGCAAACGAATTAAAATGATCAAACCAACACTACAAAAAGATTAAAAAAAATATTTCAGAACTTTTCCAACACAAAAATCAGGCCATTCAATCCTCCTCTATTAAAAATGCCTTCAAATGCATAAAACCGGCAACAAAATACTTGCTCAATTTGTACAAAAATGCAAAAACAACTTGTCCAACCCCCTAAAAATGGCTGTCCTCACATTTTTAAAGGCTCCTCCATCAGTTCCATAACTATTCTAAACATTTAGGACGTTCTAAACACACAAATGCCAAAAAGTTGCTTTTTGCAAGAAAATGTTGTCATGACAACATGACAACATTTCAGCAACTTTTGTTCTACATGGAGTTAGACCTCCAAATTTGGCACAAAAACAAAGTAGACATATAATATGCATAAAATGAATTCAAATAAACAATTCAAAGCCATTGGAACCTTTCTAGACCATTTTAGCCTTTTCTGGACCTAAGTCACCTAGTTGACAATAGTCGGCAACTTCTAGCAACTTGGTCACTTTGGGTCTTGCCAAGTCTCCTAAACACACCTAAGGACCACATAGGACCTATTATTAGAATAGTGATGTGGCTAGCATCACTACAAGCCAAAAATAAAGAAATACCTAGGTTTCACACTTAGCCTACCTAGGTGCTCCTGCACCATACTCCCCCCTCCAACAAAGAACTCAAGGTGGATCAGTTTGTAACAAATCTAGAGGTATGCCAACCTTCTTGAACTCTGTCTCAGCAACCCATGTAGCCTCTGAAATTGGTTTCTCCTTCCATTTGATGAGGTGTTCCATGTAAACCTTGTGCCTTGTAGTCTTCTTTACCCTTGAATCTAACACCTTTTCTACCTCCAACTTGTTGTTTGTAGGTGTTGAAGCAAGTTCAAGATCTTCATGAACATCGAGACTGAGCTGAGATGGGTCACCTTTGTATGCCACCAAGTCTTGCACATTAAAAATAGGGGATATGCCCAAATCGGAAGGTAAATCTACCTTATAGGCATTTGCTCCATATTTAGCCAATATTTTGCAAGGCCCTACCCTCTTCATCTGTAACTTAGTAGGAATGCCTTTTTGAAGCCTTGCTTTGTTCAAATGGACCATCACAGTCCCCAACAGCAAACTGAACATCCTTCTTCTTTTCATCCACCTTGGCTTTGAGTTTTAGAGTGTTGTCTTGAATAGTCTTCTTGACTTGCTCCTGAATCTCCTTCATGGTTTGTACAAAGTCTTCAGCTTGACCACTAATCTGATCCATGTTTCCAAGACACCTTAGTTCACACACACCTCTTGGGTGCATGCCATAAACAATTTCAAAAGGACTCTTTCCAGTAGTCCTATTCTTGCTATCATTGTAGGCATATTCTGCTTGTGAGATGATAACATCCCAAGTCTGACCATACTCCTTAGTTAGGCACCTAAGAAGGTTACCTAAAGTTCTATTAACCACCTCAGTTTGACCATCAGTTTGAGGATGGTAAGCTGAACCAAAAGACATGTTAGTGCCAAGCTTCTTCCATAAAGTCTTCCAAAAGTGACTCATGAATTTCACATCTCGATCCGACACAATGCTTGATGGAAGTCCATGAATCCTTACAACCTCTTTGAAAAAAAAATGAGCTATATGACTTGCATCATTAGTTGTCTTACATGGAATGAAATGTCCCATTCTACTGAATCTATCAACAACAACATAAATTCTATCATACCCTTGCTTAGTTTTAGGCAAACCAACAATGAAATCCATACTTACACAATCCCATGGTCTGCTAGGAATTGGTAAGGGCTGGTAAAGACCTGCATTGTTCATTCCTCCTTTTGCCTTCATACACACCATACATTTCTCCACATACTTGGTTACATCTTTGACCAATTTAGGCCAATAATAGAACCTTTGCACTAGTTCTATTGTCTTGCTGATACCAAAATGCCCACTCAAGCTGCCATTATGCTTCTCTTGTATTAGGTTCTCTCTCATGGAACCTCTTGGTAGACACAACTGGGTACCCTTAAATAGCAACCCATTTTGCAAAGTGTATTCTGAAAATCTGCTATGAAAGTGGTTTCCAAAATCCATGCATACCTTATAGGCTTCAGCAAAGTCCTCATCATTCTTGTAAAGATTCTGAAAACTCTCCACTCCAATGCTATGGAGCTGAATCTCTTGGACTGTTAAAACCCTTCTACTTAATGCATCAGCAACCTTGTTCATTTGTCCTTTCTTATGCTTGATTGTAAAGGTGAAGGCCTGCAAATATTCCATCCACTTCAAGTGCCTGTTGCTCAACTTCTCCTGTGTGTTGATGTAGCTAAGAGCTTGATTATCTGTAAACACAACAAATTCTTTTGGCAACAAATAGTGTCTCCACTTCCTAAGACACTGGACTAAGGCATGCAATTCTAGATCATAGGATGAGTATTTC
Organism: Cupressus sempervirens; assembly: GCA_028749045.1. Lineage (NCBI taxonomy): Eukaryota > Viridiplantae > Streptophyta > Pinopsida > Cupressales > Cupressaceae > Cupressus > Cupressus sempervirens. The sequence goes on along the minus strand of CM053789.1, from coordinate 115,868,236 downwards.
TTCTTGGCCTCATTTAGCTTTTCACTATAGAAGGCTACTGGTCTACCTTCTTGACTCAACACCCCACCCACTGCTAGGCCACTTGCATCACATTCTAAGGTGAACAACCTTTCAAAGCTAGGCAATTTTAGGATGGGTTGAGTAGCTACTTGTTTTTTTAACATATCAAATGACTTTTCAGCCTCTAAAGTCCACCTAAACTTGGACTTGACTCCCCCCTTTATGGTATCAAGAAATGGTGCACAAATACCACTAAAGTTCCTAATGAACTTCCTATAAAATTGAGACAAACCGTGGAAACTTCTTACCTCACTAGATGTGGTAGGTGTAGGCCAACTTAGGATAGCAGCAACTTTCTCCTTGTCCATCTTCAAAGTTCCTTTAGACACCACAAAGCCTAGATACACCAACTCTTGCTTGAAGAAGTCACACTTCTCAAGGTTGATAGATAGCTTCTCCTCATGAAGCCTCTTCAAAACCGCTTCTACATGCTTGACATGTTCCTCTTTGGTCTTGCTGTAGATGAGGATATCATCCAAATACACCACCACAAATCTTCCTGTGAAGTCTTTGAGCACTTCATTCATGAGCCTCATGAAGGTGCTAGGGGCATTGGAAAGACCAAATGGCATCACAAGCCATTCATAAAGACCATCAGTAGTCTTAAATGCTGTCTTCCATTCATCTCCCTCCTTTATTCTAATTTGGTGATACCCACTTTTCAAGTCCAGCTTAGTGAAATACATAGCACCTCCTAGACAATCCATAAGGTCTTCAATTCTTGGAATAGGAAACCTATACCTGATTGTAATGCGGTTAATGGCCCTTGAGTCAGTACACAACCTCCATTTTCCTCCCTTCTTGGATGCCAAAACCACCGGGACTGCACAAGGGCTTATGCTCTTTTGGATCAAACCTTGGTCCATCAACTCTTGGACTTGTCTTGCCACTTCAAGGTTCTGATCTGGGGTTAACTTGTAGGCTACCTTATTAGGTAGTGAGGCACCTGGAACAAAGTCAATTTGATGGCTGATAACTCTTCTTGGTGGTAGGGTAGCTGGTGTACCATCACTAACAATCTCCTTATACTTTACAAGCAACTCTTGTACCTCTGCTGGTAAAGGTTCTTGGACTGGCTTTTCTTCACTTGCAGCCTTTAGTATGACTGCAAATTCTTGGATCTCCTCATGCTTGAGGTCTCTAATAAACTCTTTCTCTCCACATAGCAGCACATTAGGCAACTTGGACTGTGGTTCATCCCCTTCTAACAATGACTGAATTTTGAAGGTCTTGCTTCCTTTCTTAAATTTTATGGTATTTTCCTTGCCATCATAGACCACTTCCCTATCAAATTGCCAAGGCCTCCCTAGCAAAAGATGACAAGCATCCATTGGCAAAATATCACATAATAAGCGGTCTTTATATCCTGCAATTGAGAAGTCCACCCATGCTTGTTCATTCACTAGGATGCTTTGCCCTTTGTTAAGCCATGTGACCTTGTAAGGGTTTTCATGAGGTATCTTCTTCAATTTGAGCTTTGTAACAGCCTCCTCTGATATTACATTATTAGTTGATCCAGAATCAACCACCACCTTGCATACTTTTCCTAGGATCTTGCACTTGATCCTAAACAATGCCCTTCTATGTCTAGGCTCATTAGAAGCTGGTTGCTTGATCAGCACCCTCCTAAACATAAGATTCTCACCTTTTTCAGACTCAATATGGTCTATGTCAACATCCTTGCAACTTCTATTATCTTCTTGTACATATGCTAGCCTTTTATCTTGGCTTGAGGAAGAGGGTTTGTCCGGGCACCTATAGGTAGGATGGCCTAGTTGACCACAATTGTAACACTTCATTGTTGCAAAGTAAGAGCTGCTCCTACCTCCTCTACCCCTACTTTATCCTCCTTGATTGCCTCTCCCTCTATTATAACCACCTCTTGAAGAGTGGTCAATAGTTTGCTCCATGGGTTTGCTTTCACTTTGGCTCTTTTGATTACTACCTTTGCCTTGGTAGCCTCCTCTTTGATTTTTCTGATTTCTGCCTTTGCCTCTATCTTTGAAGTTAGAATCTCCTTTCCTCTTGTTCTTTTCTTCTACCTTCAAAGCTAGCTGATGACATCTTTGGATAGTGGTAGGGGCCCATAAGCTAAGCTCCTCTTGAATGTTCCACTTCAAGCCACCAAGATACCTTGCCACCTTGAGTGACTCCTCTTCTTGCTTCTTGGATCTCAAACACAACCTCTGAAATTCTTCAGTGTAGGAGGTCACATCAAGATCTTTTTGCTTCAGTCCTTGCCTCTTTTTATGGAGTTGGATCTCAAAGTCTTCAGGTAGGAAGTTCTCCTTGATTTTGTTTGCCATAGCACTCCAATTTACAATTGGATTCTTGCCCATGCTGACTCTTTCATATTGTACATACTTCCACCATGTTAAGGCTGAGCCTCTAAGCCTTGACTTAGAAACCTTAACCTTCTGTGCCTTTGAGATACCCTCACACTCAAAGTGGTTCTCCATACCCTCTAACCAATCCATAACTGCATCAATATCCATCTTACCACTGAAAAGTGGCACTCCTTCCAAACCTTTACCTCCTAAGGCTTTGATTGCCTTCAAGAAGGGCTCTTCTTGCAAGATAGGATCAGGTTCAGGTACAATATCTTCCTCTGCTACCTTTTTACCATTCCCATCTTCTTCTTCATCTCTTTTCTTGGCTGCCTCTACAACTGCATCTAGTTTTTGCTTCAACTCTTCTAGTGCTTCTTCAAGAAGCTGATTTCTTTGCCTTTGCTCATCAACTTCTTTAGCTAACTCCACATTTGTCACCATCATGGATTCTCCTACTGATTCTTCAGCGGCTTCCAACATTAACTACCTTTCCCAAATCTTTAACTAGGCTCTGATACCACTCTGATGTAACACCCCAACCTTGCTTCCAAACCCCAAGCTCTCTCTTAGGGCTACCTTAGGTCATTCACTAGACCCACTAGGGCTTCTTCACACCCTATAATTACTAGGACCTTGCTCAAGAGATCCTAATCCTTCAGTTGGGGGTACACCAACAAAGTAACATCAAATTTCTTACTAGCCGGCTCCAGTCCGCTATTAACCCTCGAGTCCATCTATAGCTCCAAGGGTACCAGTTCTTCATCTAGGTTTTTTTTTAGACTCCTTCTAACATCCATGATCCTAAACATTTCTGATTTCATAGGCGCATTCAATCTACTAGGGAAGATACACCAAATTGCTCCAAAAAGGCTACTAGGAATTAGCCCTCCTAAATAGCTGGAAACAAGATTTCTTGAAAAAATTCTTAACAACCCTACAAAAAAATTATATTTTTGGATACCCTTTTTAGAGTACTTCAAGATTTTGTAATTTTCTAGCCTCCAAACTTTCCGTACAATGAAAGTACAGTTTTAGGCCAAAAATGAGGATTTCAAGTGCTTTATCGCTGTTGTGATGGAAAACCACCTTAGACACCTTTCCAAGACCTCTCCTTTGGACTGGAGAAAGGTTAGACCTTCTCATTACTCACTGTGCAGTCAGATTAAGGTATTTGTACACTCAATCCTCTCCATAACTCATTTTCCAACTGTGATTCCTAGCCAAGTTGCATTTGGCTTGCCTAGGGCATCACCTTAAAAATGCTTTCTGATGCTTTCAAGGGCCCTCCTTCTTGATACATAATGTACATGGATCCTAGTTCCAAATCCCAAAATACCAGAGGTTTCCAATGGTGGGAAGTGGCCCTAAGATCCCATCTTCTAAGTGCAGCCTTGTTCAGATCAGCAACTTGCCAAGAACAAAAAGATTTTTCTACACTAATGCAAACGAATTAAAATGATCAAACCAACACTACAAAAAGATTAAAAACAATATTTCAGAACTTTTCCAACACAAAAATCAGGCCATTCAATCCTCCTCTATTAAAAATGCCTTCAAATGCATAAAACCGGCAACAAAATACTTGCTCAATTCGTACAAAAATGCAAAACCAACTTGTCCAACCCCTTAAAAATGGCTGTCCTCACATTTTTAAAGGCTCCTCCATCAGTTCCATAACTTTTCTAAACAGTTAGGACGTTCTAAACACACAAATGCCAAAAAGTTGCTTTTTGCAAGAAAATGTTGTCATGACAACATTTCAGCAACTTTTGTTCTACATGGAGTTAGACCTCCAAATTTGGCACAAAAACAAAGTAGACATATAATATGCATAAAATGAATTCAAATAAACAATTCAAAGCCATTGGAACCTTTCTAGACCATTTTAGCCTTTTCCGGACCTAAGTCACCTAGTTGACAATAGTCGGCAACTTCTAGCAACTTGGTCACTTTGGGTCTTGCCAAGTCTCCTAAACACACCTAAGGACCACATAGGATCTATTATTAGAATAGTGATGTGGCTAGCATCACTACAAGCCAAAAATAAAGAAATACCTAGGTTTCACACTTAGCCTACCTAGGTGCTCCTGCACCAGTACCTTTCAAATATCTAAGTATCCTTTTCACTGCCATCACATGGTTCTCCTTGATATTTTACGAAAATCTAGCTACTATGCCAACAAATAATGCAATATCAGGTCTGTTATGAACAAAATATTTTAGTTTACCAATCATTGATATGTATTGTGTTTGGTTCACATTAGTAGATTCATCATTCTTAGATAAATTATTTCTATTAGACATAGGTGTGCTCAATGGTCTTGATTCTTGCATTCCAAAAGTTTTTAGTATCTCCTTGATATTTTTGGACCGAGTAATATGAAAATACAAAACTTCATTTGATATACTAGTAAATCAAAAAAGAATTTGATCTTACCAAACATTGATATTTCAAATTCCTTCTTAATTTCAACATCAAATTATTTTTAGAATGCTTCTTTACCTCTGAATATGATATCAACAAAAAATGTTTCATATAATAGTATGTTGTTATTCTTATTAGTCTTCAAGTATAGATTACTATTGTCATTTATCCATGTAAAACCAATCTTCACCAAGTAGTTAGGAAATATTTCATACCATGCTCTAGGGGCTTGTTTCAGTCCATATCTTACTTGCCATACTGGAACTACAACTCAATTTTGTAGGAAAAATAAGATGAAGTAATCAATAGTGCAACCCCCAATCTAGTGGACATATACATACTACACATATATGATATAAATAATACAAGTGGTGCATCACAATCATGACATGTTAGCTTTGAAAAGAATTGTTGTCATGTATAGTGAGTTGCCATGTGTTCCAATTTACTTGAAATCCTTCCTGCAACTTTGTCTTTTTTTCCTTTTTTGAAAAGGAAAAATAAAAAATACTACTAGGAAATTACTGCAACCAATGATAAAAATGAAATAAAAGGTAAGAAATTTATTTTAATAGAAATATTTATACATACCATAGGATAAGTGGGAGTTGCACAATTTCTAAATAGAAAATTAATTATGTCTGGTGCATTGAAAATATTAGTCTATGCCTATAGATAGGTGGGAATAATAAGCCCATCTTCTTATGATACTAAATGGATAGAATAAATACCATCCATTGAGATTCCTTCTAGGTCTCAATTTCCACAAACACTTAGTTGGGTTGTATCCATTCAACTAAGTGATGGATCTTGTGGAGGAGAATCATGTTACTTACCATATTATAGGCTATATTCATGTTTATTGTAATTATGTTCGAAGGTGGTAATATATATTAAATGACATTATTATAGAAGATTCTTATAAATCTAGTGACACATACCTGTGCATGAAATTTATGATGATTTATCGACCACAAATATATTTTTATCAATATCCTTACTAAGGTTGTTTTTCTATGGTATATTCATTTCCTTTTATAAAACTTGCTCTCATGCATTTAATTAACATAAAAAAAACAAAAACAACTCGATGAACCATCATGTCGAAACATGACATCTCACTTGAATTGATCACGTTGAATGGTTATGATGCTTTAGAAAATCTCACTTTGACTAATTTTAATTTTTTTGAAAAACTAGCAATGAGAATAAGATGGACATTAGAGTTTGGAAAACCCCACCGGATGAAATTTCTCTCAATATCATAGCAAAGATTCTCCCAAAAGGGGATGAAATTGCTCTCAATATCATAGCAAAGATTCTCCCAAAAGGAATCCTTGTTAGATTGAGGAGTGTGTCGAAAGCATGGAATGAGATGTTTTCCTCATATGATATCATGCACAAAATGTATCGAAACACAAGCCTTTCTTACTCCTTTGTATTTATATTTCAATTTAGTATGTATAGGAAAAGGCATGTTAGTAAAACTATCACAAAACGGGTGCTAGAAGGAAACATGATTTCTACAAAGTCAATGAGCTTTCTTATATCATAGAGATGGCTTGCAATACCATGTTTAGTCTTTGGAAGAATACGTTGAATTGATAGTTGAATATGATAAATGATGATTTTGCAATAATATGTTTAAGATAAGATTCTATAATAGGTTTTGATAATAATCATTAAATCACTTGGAAGAAATAAGAGCTTAGAGACAAACTAAGTAGGCTTATAGGTCTGATTCTTCTCTTATGGAAAAGTTAAGTACTTATTGGAAAAATACAAGTGGACTTATTAGAACAAATAATGAATGATCATCTCAGTACAAGAGAAAGAAGGAGTTTATCAAAATGAAGTTTAAAGTAATAAAAAAATACACAAGTTTTATCAATGAGAGGGAACAAATGATTAAGATTCAAACATGACAACTAGAATGCTAAAGTGTAATTTAAGGCATGAGGCAATGGCACAGTGATCAAGCTAATAAATTTGAAGATCGATTAATGGAAAAGTTTTGCAAGTTCAAAATGTCTTATAGAAAAGGTTAGATATGAGAACAACTAATTGATAAAGATTTTCAAAAGCTAATATAGATCATTTGATTTAGGTTTAGGGTTCTATGATTGAAGACTTCATACTTTAAATAGAAGAAGGAAGAATATCTCTATTATATCATCAAGCACAAAAGGAAAGAGGACATTGCAATGACAAAGGAAGGCTAGAAAATTAGAGGAAAGGATCAAGAAATCGTATATTGATCGATTGGAAAAGTGTATAGATAAGATTTAGTAGGATAGTGTGAACAACAAACAATTTTTTTAGTTGTTACTCTCTAACAGTTGTGATAATGAAACTCCTTAATCATGTTGCCTTAACATGTTTATTATAAAATCTTCTAACCAGGTGGCATTTTAAAATTTGTATCTAAAATCCTCTAGCTAAGTTAATCCTAATAGTGTAAAAGATTCTAACAAGTTCCAAGGAAATCTTTGAACATGGTAACATTTAATAGTGCTTTGTAACACTAATCAAGCAAACTATTAATTGGGTGTAGTTCAGAAAAGCTCAAATATTTGTTGGAATCATTCTCATACCATTGTTCTTACCCTAATTGGGTTCCATGAGATATATTTGATGTTACCATTGTGAGGATATTATTTAATAAGTTTAATATTATTTGAATGATTGCATCATGGATAATGTTGTTATTGTTGTGATGTGGAGCCTAATTAGACTCGAAGGTTTATTTGGTGTAGTTTCCCCCCAAATTATTTCTATAGGGGTTTCGGGGCTGCGCCCCCAAGATGAGGTGAAGGGGTAGTGACCCATTGTGGTGTCCTAGGGCAGTGTCATAGGTGTGCTCCTTATCACAATATAAGGTGGGGTCAAGAGGGAATGCCCCTATTGGGATTTTTTAGAGCAACGCCCCTAAAGCCAAAAATGACTCACTATTGTAAAAGGCATCGACTGATATTTTTCTATTGGACAACTTATTCTAACCCTAATTTTGTAAGCGTCTTGTGCTCACTTCTATGTGATTTATTATTTTATGATATTGGTGATATTTACATGTAACTATTATTCTATTCATGGTTAATCATAATAGTTATAGGTTAAAGTACTACTATAAATGAATTGTTTGATTATATTTAATCAGACCTAAAAATTAGTAAGTTTGATTAAGTTGATGATAACTGATTTTGTGAGAAATATAACAAAAATTTAATTCAATACTCACAACCCTAAACCTTAAAATTTTACTCGGCACATGAAGGTGCCGAGTGCCAGTTTTACTTGGCACATGAAGATGCTGAGTGCCAGTTTTACTCGGCACTTGATGGTGTCGAGTGATAGGCAATAGGTGTTGAGTTAGCTCGGCACTCAAAAAAAATTACTTGGCAACAATGGATGCCAAGTAAGCTTGGCTCCAAAGGAAATGCTCAGCAACAATAGATGCCGAGTGAGCTCGGCTCCAAAGGAAATGCTCGGCCACAATAGATGCCGAGTGAGCTCGACTCCAACTAAGAAAGAGGATGCCGAGTGTTTTGTTCAACTGAAAAATTATAACTTAATAAATTCCAACGTGAATGCTTTCACCATTAAAACCAGAGAGCCAAAGCTTTAAGCTTTCAAACAAATTACTCAAATGCAACACACAAGGGAAGAGCAATGGATTTAAGTATGCCTGCTTGCCTTTTATTCTATCTTTGATTTGAACTATTACGAAATCTAGGAGCATTCGGCTTCAACCAGAAAACCCTAAAACTTCAAACTAAAAAAGCTTCAAACTCAGAAACTTTAATCTTGCAGCTTTAATGCTTGCATACAATAACACTTGGAGCAATCACTGCTTCAATAGGATGAATGAAACAATAAAATATGAACTTATAAAACAGCAGGAAGAAGCACGTGCAACTGCAAGTACGACAACTATTCCTTTTGTCTTCACAACAACTAATCTGTTGATCACCTTTTTTCTTTCTGCCTTCTCTGCTCTACAACTTCTAAGCTCTACAACTTCTTCTCCTTCTACTTGGTCGGATGAATCTAATCATTCCTTTTGTTATGCTTGCAAAATGTTTTCCCCCTCATTTTTGAATTTAAAAATTTTCACCTACCATGCAATAAATTCATTTGATTGTTCTGCAAGCCGTCAGGGAGGTAGGTGGGCATTTGGCTCTAGGGAGAAATGACCAACCACAATTAATATTCCAACACTCCCCCTTTATCCCGAGCCAAACAAAAAAGGATCACTACTGATCCAAATCAACTACACCAAGACACTCTCTTAGGTGTACAAAAGGTCCAATGCCTAAAGGCTTAGTAAAGATGTATGCTAGCTGCTGCTCAAACTTGCAAAATTCTATCTTGATATCCCCATTCTCCACTAGCTCTCTGATGAAGTGATATCTAATCTCTATGTGTTTGCTTCTCCCATGGAAGACTGGATTCTTAGATAATGCAATTGAAGAGATATTGTCACAATAAATTGTGGTTCCATCCTCTTGCCTTTCATTCAAATCTGTCAAGATCCTCCTTAACCAAATAGCCTGACATGCTACTGCATTTGCTGCTATGTATTCAACCTCTGCTGTAGATTGAGCAAAAATAGGTTGCTTCTTGGATGCCCATGAAATTGCACCCAATCCCATATGAAACATTTATCTGGAAGTGGTCTTCCTATCATCTAAACTTCTAGCCCAATCACTATTAGTGTAACCAACCAACTTGTAATCATCATTTACAGTATACAGAATCCCAAATCCCTTGGTACCTTTCACATACCTTAGGATCCTCTTTCCCGCTTGCCAATGAGAATCTTTTGGTGTTTCCATAAATCTGAAAATTAGACTTACTGCATGCATTGGGTCTGACTGAGTTGCAGTCAAATACATTAGACTTCCAACCATACTCTTGTATAATGTTGGATCCACTCTTTTGCTAGAGTCTTCCTTGCTCAACTTTAGACCTACTACTATTGGTGTGGGGGATGCCTTATTGTTCTGCATTTTAAATCTCTCCAAAATCTACCCTGCATATTTTTCTTGAGAGAGGAAGATGCCATAATGCATTTGTTTTACTTCTATGCCTAGAAAGTATTTCAAGAGACCTAGGTTTGTCATTTCAAATTAACTTTTCATGACCTCTTTAAATTCACCAATTAGAGCCTTATCATTACCAGTAAAAATCAAGTCATCTACATACAAGACAATAATCAATACATTACCATATGTTGCCTTGATGTAAAGAGTGGGCTCACCATTACTTTTGCTAAAGCTATTGCTCATCAAATATGAGTCAATCCTACTGTACCATGCCCTTAGAGCTTGCTTGAGCCCATAAAGAGCTCTCTTCAATCTATATACTTTATTCTCTTCACCTACAACTTCATAACTAGGTGGCTGCTCCACATATACTTCTTCTTTCAATACACCATTTAGGAAGGCGGACTTCACATCCATTTGAAATACCTTCCACTTGTACTAGGCTGCAATTGCTATGATAGCACACATGGTTTCCATTCTTGCAATAGGGGCATATGTCTCATCATAGTCTCTTCCATACTACTATTTGTAGCCCTTGACTACTAGCCTTGCCTTATGCCTATCAATCTTGCTTTTAGCATTGCATTTGGTCTTGTAGACCCATTTCACTCCAATCACTTGCTTCTTGAGAGGCAAATCAGTTAGCTCCCATGTCTCATTTCTTTCTATAGCATCTATTTCCTCATCCATGGCCTTACACCATTTCTTCTCCTTAATAGCTTCTTCAAAATATATTGGATCACTATGAGAAAATAATGCAAAATTAACACTCTCATCATAATCTTCATACCTTTCATCTTGGTATATCTCCCTAAGAATCTTGGTCTTTCTTGGTAACATGGAGGAGAGTGTGGGATCAAAATCTTCACTGCTGTTGCTTGGCATTGACACTCAGTCATGCCTAGAGGAGCTCGGCAATGTCTGAATCTGCTTGCCTTTTCTTCTACTTACTCCTTCTTCTTGCTATTCATCAACATCCTCTTCACTCATAATTGGCACTTTACTTGAAGTGCTTGGTGACTCATCAATTTTTCCATACCAAGACTAAATTTCAAAAAATTCTACATCTCTTTAAAGAATCATCTTGTTGTTCAATGGGTCATACAATCTATATGCCTTTGATTCTAGGCTGTACCCTGTGAAAATGCATTTCACACCTTTCTCATCAAATTTTTGCCTTTGCTCTTTAGGCACATGTGCATATGCAACACATCCAAACACCCTTAGGTGTTCAACTATCCATCTTCTTCATGACCATGCTTCTATTGGAATTCTATCACAGACTACTTTTGTAGGACACCTATTAATTAGGTAAAGTGTTGTTGTCATAGCCTCTCCCCAAAATTCAGTTGGGAGACTTTTCTCTTTCATCATGCTCCTTGCCATTTCAACAATGGTCCTATTCTTTCTTTTAGCCACTCCATTCTGTTGTGGCGTATAGCTTGTTGTGAGCTCTTTCTTTATGCCATGTTTCCTACAAAAAAATACAAAAGAATTGGAGGTATACTCCCCTCCTCTATCTAATCTAAGGACCTTGATATAGTGTTCACATTCTCTTTCAACCTGGGCTTTAAATTCTACAAATTTATCAAATGCTTCAGATTTATTCTTTAAGAAATACACCCATGTCCTACAATTGAAATCATCAATGAATGTCATGAAATAAGTACTCCCCCCAATAGAAGTAACTTGCATAGGACCGACTAGGTCAGTATGCACTAACTCTAATGGATATCTAGCCCTCCTAGAATTTTTAGAATTTCCTACATGTGGCAAACCATCTACCATTCTTTTATTTGATAAAAAATTTAAATCAACATAGCCAAGTTGACCATACCTGAGATGCCATAACCATGAGGGGTCTTCAATCACACACCTTAGAGATGATTGTGTGGGAGGTGTAGCACCAACTTGAGATGAGAAACATGTCTCAATTCTCAATGGAAATATTTTGTTCTTTGTCATTTGAACTATTGCAAGTAAGTTCTTGCTCCCATCCTTTTCATGGATGACACACTTGTCATTTTCCATCAGCACTTTGTATCCATTTTGAATGAGCTAACCAATGTTCATCAAATTGTGCTTCATACCAGGGGCGAAATACACATTTTGTATTTCCTTCTTCTCACCTTTCTTGGTGCGGACCATAATAGATCCTTTGCCCACAACTGGTAGGGTTCCATTATTACCCATCTTAATTTCTGATTTGAAACTCTTGTCAATGAATGAAAATAAAGTTTCATTGCCACTCATGTGGTTTCTACATCCACTGTCGAGGTATCAAAACTCGGGCCTTCCTTCTTCACCAACATTACACATGATGAAGGCAATGGCATTCTTTCCACTTCTCATATTCACATTAGCCATATTTGCTTGTCCTGACTGATCATTTTGCTTCTTTCAGCATTCATTTGCATAATGCCCATATTTATGACAGTAGTAGCATTCTACATTACTCTTATTTGAAGTGTAGTTTTTCTTACCTCCTCTTGAGGTATGTTGAGAGCTACTTGCTCCATCTACTCTTCTTGAGCTTTCTACTGCAACATTTCTTTGTCCTCCATTACCTCAGCCTCTACCTTTAGAGTTCCTGCCTGAGCCATTTCTTCCTCTCCCCCTTCCTCTTCGATTTGTCTAAACCTTGAATGCTTTCTCTTGGGAAGATGAAGAAGTAGATCTGTTGATCTTATGCTCATGGGTTTGAAGTGTACCCATAAACTCATCTATTATCAAAATAGTGAGGTCTTTTGCCTCTTCTATGGTCATGACCAAATTTTCATACTTATGAGGTAAACTCCTCAATATCTTCTCCACTATCCTCTGCTCTTGATAGTCTTCTCCATTTGATTTCAGTTGATTAATCACATTGGAGGTCCTTGAACTAAAATCTACAATTGATTCATTCTCCTTCATTTGAAGGTTCTCAAACACCCTCCTGATGTTCTGTAGCTTTACAGTATGAACTTTATCAGTCCCCTTGAAGTTTGTCTCAAGGATATCCCATGCTTCTTTTGCATAATTTTCTACTGCAATATTTGAGAATACTGTCTTTTACATTGCTACTTCTATAAGACTTAATGCCTTAGCATCCTTCCTCCTTGACTCTTTCAAATGAGTCTTTTGTACATTTGTGAGAGCAACATACTAAGTTGGGTCCGTCACATCATTGAACCCATTAACAACAAACTCTCACAAATCATTTGCAACCATTATGGTCTTCATCTTCTTTGCCCATGTATCATAATTTTTCCCATTAAAGTATGTTGGTTGCTGCCATATCTTTCCTGCATCTCCTGCCATGTCAAATATCCTAAGAAAACAAATGCCCTAACTCACTGTGGATGTGGGGCCTTAAAGCTCTGATACCATGTGAGAAATATAACAAAAATTTAATTCAATACTCACAACCCTAAACCTTAAAATTTTATTTGGCACATGAAGGTACTGAGTGCCAGTTTTACTCGGCACATGAAGGTGCCGAGTGCTAGTTTTACTCAGCACTTGATGGTGCCGAGTGGCAGGTTGCTCGACACTTAATGGTGCTAAGTGACAGGCAACAAGTGCTGAGTTAGCTGGGCACTCAAAGAAATAATACTCGGCAACAATGGATGCTAAGTAAGCTCGGCTCCAAAGGAAATGCTCGGCAACAATAGATGTCGAGTGAGCTCAGCTCCAAAGAAAATGCTCGGCAACAATAGATGCCAAGTGAGCTTGGCTCCAACTAAGAAAGAGGATGTCGAGTGTTCTATTCAACTGAAAAATTATAACTTAAGAAATTTCAACGTGAATGCTTTCACCATTAAAACTAGAGAGCCAAAGCTTTAAGCTTTCAAAAAAATTACTCAAATGCAACATACAAGGGAAGAGCAACGGATTCAAGTATGCCTGCTTGCCTTCTATTCTATCTTTGATTTGAACTATTACAAAATCTAGGAGCATTCGGCTTCAACCAGAAAACTCTAAAACTTCAAACTGAAAAAGCTTCAAACTTAGAAACTTTAATCTTGCAGCTTTAATGCCTGAATACAATAACGCTTGGAGCAATCACTGTTGGATGAATGAAACAATAAACTATGAACTTACAAAATGACAGGAAGAAGCACGTGCAACTACAAGCACGGCAACTATTCCTTCTTTCTTTGCAACAACTGATCTGCTGATCACCTTTTTTCTTTCTGCCTTCTCTGCTCTTCAACTTCTGAGCTCTACAACTTCTTCTCCTTCTACTTGGTCGAATGAATCTAATCATTCCTTTTGTTATGCTTGCAAAATGCTTTTTCCCTTATTTCTGAATTCAAAAATTTTCACCTACCATGCAATAAATTCATTTGATCGTTCTGCAAGCCGTCAGGGAGGTAGGTGGGCATTTGGCTGCAAGGAGAAACGACCAACCGGAATTAATATTCCGACAGATTCAACTCCATCCCCATCTCTAATATCATATATATATATATATAATCCAAAAATTATATAAGAATAATGGAAAAATCACTCACGAAACCAAACAATTAGGTTTAAATAAAATTTTAATATAAAAGCTCAAATTTAAAAGACCCATATAAACCATCAAATTCAAGATCTGAACAGATCTGGTCTACCTTTGTTCGATCCAGGCATTTGAACACGTGAAATTCAATTGCTCATTCATTGAAAGAAATGATAGATATATGCTTAAAAAAAAAAAACACAACTGGTGTGCATAAACATATATAATGTATATAGAGGAAGAAAAGACGGATATACTTCTTCACAGACAAAAATACTCCTGCTCAACATAGACATGTATTCATTAATGTATATAAAGCAATTAAGGACACTGTGGAAACAGCAGACAAGTATGTTCTCGTGCTAAAAAGACGTTCGTAGTGTACATACCTATTCTCTCTAAAAGGCGAGACAGTTGTCCCTTTCATTTTGGGTCCACATTTTTCAGCCACAGCACGCAAGACTAATTGGAAGTCTACATAAAAAGTAAAATAAATATTCAACTCAAATTTCAATAACATGCTAATTTTAAGGAGTAAACTGTCAATATATATTAGAAGTCCAATTATATACGGACTCAATGAGGAAAATGCACAAAACATACTATTCTTCCATTTAAATCAAATCATTATTCACAGAATCAATATTGAATCGCTGACCATTTGGAAAGGACGTTGTCACCTTATCTTATTCCGATTGATAAAAGAGTTAAGAGTCCGCAAGACTGTATAGAGTGCACATTTTATTAATTTATTATCTTCAAGTCGTCTGTATATATGCAAAATGAAACAAGTGCCACATGTATAAATTGTATTAATAAATTTTATATATATATATATATATAAAAGTCTATTTGAACATATTTAATAAATTATATTATATAACAGATTATATAAAAATATATTTGAAATTATATAATTTATTTATAATATGAAGTTTAATCTAAATAATAGAACAATGAATTGTAATATATTATAATATTTAAAAAAAAATATATATATATATATAATTTATTGAATATAATTTTAAAAAATATAATTAAATGTTTGAAGTGTCATGGTCAAATTTCAAATAACATACAATAAAATAATATAAAACTAGATACTATTATCATAATTTTTGCATTATCATTATTATAATGATGATAAAATTTAGTGTACAACTTATTAACTTGATAGTTGTTGTGGTAATCTTTGCAGTTGTTTTTATACCATTAATTTTGTTGCTCATTTCTCATAAACAATTGTGTAAACTTGATGTAGGTATGAAATCAATTCAAATTAATACACTAATTTTCCTTAGTTAATGAAAAATTATTAGCCAAGAGGCTCTTCAGTGACATAAAGGACCCCAAATCTGTGAAGGACCGAAAAATGGTGAAGAATTGAAAATCTGTTAAACTCATAGAACAGTTTTCTAACATATTTGAAATTTATTAAAACAATCATTTTCAATACATTTTAATTTTATTAAACTAATTTGAAAACAGTATACAATATGTTAACCGTTATAAAACTGAACTCATAGAACTAAATCGTAACCAATTTCTATAATTGAATGACTTCAAATCTTATGTTTCCTAATTCTTTTAACAATTTGCAAATTGTTATTCACAAACCAATAAATCTTAGTCTATATCAGATTTTACACGTTGTATCATTTCTCTGTTGAACAAAATTTAGAGAGTAGGGAAGTCCTCAAAGATTGGAGGAAAGAATTGAAAATATTCAGAGATTTGAAGGAAACTAGGTTCCCTTCTGACGTTGTTTGTACATATCCCAGTCTTTTGTTATTATATTTAGAGTTTTAATGTTATGGTAAAGAAAATATTAGAGGCATTTGTTTTTGGCCTCAATGTTGTTTGTAACAATCATATTGTATATCATATTGTATATTGAGACGAGAATATTGTATATTGAGGATGGTTGAATGGAATTAACTCTACTTCCATTATCATATTCTCTAGACTTAAAAGTCGTAGCAATTCCTTTGAAAACTTATTTTCTTTTTATGGATATCAGACTTTGTTTCCATTTCAAAGTTCTTGTTTTCATCTATTGAAAATGTGGCTTACTGTTGAGTAATCTAGAGCCCAGGTTTGTAAATTTCATTCTTTGTTGCGTTAATGAAGGAACCATGTCTAGGGTTGCATAGCCTATGATCAGTTTGAACATGAACTTTTGTTATTGCAAAAGAAAATAAGCATGTAGTAGTTTGATGTGAACGTGTTAGTGTCTATTAAGACATTTTTACTTCCTTAAAATGTATTGTTGAGAAATGGGCATTGGTTGATCATCCATAATAATGGATGCACATTGTCATAATCAAATGTGGTGGACATTCATGGTGGTACATTAATAAATTAATCAATTATGAATCCATAATTTATCGTGCCTGTGGTATTCATACATTCAAAGATAGGGCGACATCCATTTCAAAATAGGGGATAAGGAGTTCGCTATAATGTTTTCAGGTCATATTTTCTTATGAGACTCCTGAATCTCTTTCTCATCCAATTGTCACTTTATATTTAGTTTTTCATTTACCATCTCTGGAACCATGGCCCGATCATGCATGATTTGTAGACTTATATCCTAAGGCTACGTGAGATGCCAATCTCTAAAATTTAAGACTCATCATTTACAAACTCAACAATAGAATATTTGAATTTAAAATAAAAATAAAAATTTATGAGTCTATAGAAACCAGGAGAACCAACATATGAAATCTTCAAGTGGAAAATAGTTGGATGAAAATCACAGATACGGAAAATTCAATATACTCTATTTCTACCAAAAATAGAAAGGGAGCCGTGGAGACCGAGAAGGAGAACTCTTCTGTTATCCATGGAGCTCAACATTTTTTTAAGGTTTTTGAAGTATATGCTTTGCTAGAGTTGTTCATCCAAAATTGTAATTTCCAATAATGAAGATGCATCATCTCAAAAACAAAACAAAAGAACATCTTTCCATTGATATTTATGTTAAGAATGGTTCTATACCCAATTGGCACTAGAATTTAAATTTGCATTGTATTAGTTCTATGAGTTTGAATGGTAGATAATTACTTATGACTATGATTAGGTAATCTGTTCTTTTATTAGAAATAATAGAATTCATATACTTTGTGTTGTTCTTCTTTTTGTTTATTTTATTTCATGTTACATTTTCAATCTGGCATATTGGCTATTGTATTTGCAATTATTTTAATTTGAATCTTGATGGTTGATGGTTTAAATTTGTTATTGATCACTAGATCTAAAAATGAACAGCTAAAGA
Source organism: Cupressus sempervirens (assembly GCA_028749045.1). Classification (NCBI taxonomy): domain Eukaryota; kingdom Viridiplantae; phylum Streptophyta; class Pinopsida; order Cupressales; family Cupressaceae; genus Cupressus; species Cupressus sempervirens. Next base: position 115,850,613 of record CM053789.1, on the reverse strand, counting down.
TAGAAGTTGAGGACTTGGTATGATTTAAATTTGTTATTGATCAAATCAAAAAATAATAGAAAATATTACTCACTAGAATTTTGGGGCATTTGTTTTTGGATAAAGATTGTTTATCATTTGAAAGATTTGCAATTTAATTCAATTTAAAATCTTAAAAAACTATCACAATCAAGATTTCTTATGGCTTATTTTTATGTCAAGGAAAGAAATTTGTCTTATCATTATTAAAACTCAAGCCATTTCATTCCACCCTTCATACTGAAATATTTAGTAATTCTTAATGGATTTATGACCTGACCTTACTTATTGAACATTGATTTGGAAATGAAGAGTATGATTTCATTGTTTTCTCAACTAAGTATGGAATGTGACATTATATCTTGTATCTTGATTTACTATTTTGATTTCTTACTTATTTGATAAACTTCATTACTAAAAAGTTTATTTCAGCTTATCTCTCTTTTTTTTTTTTTTTCTTTTTTAAAAATGCGCCTGGTAAACTTTTTAATGTGACCGGTAGCGTTGGCGCGACACGCCCACCGGTACCACCAACGCTTTGACCTGGAGCTATGAACTAGTGAGGCCACAAATGGGGGACCTCATCCCCATGAGATTTGAACCTGGATGGCAAGGATAACAACGCAACAACTTAACCATCACAACATGCCACTACTAGCAAAGGGTTTGTGGTAAACCTAGTGTGACTCGAACCGGAGTTGATGCGTAGCACCGGGATCATTAGCCTAACACTACGCCTCACGACTTGCCTTCACACCAACTCGGCTACTCACTCACCCTTTTCAGCTTATCTCTTATAACTAAGGAAAATTATGAATATTTGTAAGAGAAATTTATGTTATCTATATATTTCTTATGTTAATTTTTGTTTATTATTTTTATCTAGATTTTACAGTTTTTATTTATAGAAATGAAATGATTAGTTAGTAATTTATTTAAATTAGATATTTATTTTTCTCGATCATTATTGATAAAAATCTTATTTAAACTTGTCTATTAAAAAGATTAAATATAAAAATTATTTTAGATTTAAAAATTCTAAAATTAAAATAAAAATATATAAAAATAAAAAAATGAAAAATAAATTATAACTAAATTAAATTTATAATGAAAATAGATTATTTTAAGAAAAGAATTACAAAATTACAAAATTTAGATTTTAAGATTTTATAAAGTGTATTTTTATATATCGGATAAATAAATTTGAAGATTAGTAATTAAAAAATTATTTGAATTATAATCATGATATAAAGAGTCACCAAAATAATAATCCTAATAAAAATTATAAACCTAATCATAACTATATATATAACCATAACTATAACATAGTTTCCAACACTAAAATAACCCTAAACCATTAGCCTAAATCTTAAACCTTAAAATTCATGTGTGGGGAGAGGGAGAGGGAAGGAAGGAGGGAAAGATAGATAATAACTAGGGGGAAGAGATGTTGAGAGGGGAATAAATTGATAGAAAGAGAGGAGGCAATGAGCCACAAAGAGAAATAGAATAATTAAGAAGTAACAAGTGGTTATTTATTGAACAGTGATTTGGAAATGAAGAGTATAATTTTATTCTTTTTTGGAACATGAGATTATATTGTCTATTTTGATTTACTATTTAGATTTCTTACTTATTAGATAAACTCAATTACTAAAATGGTTATTTAAGCTTATCTCTTATAACTAAAGAAAATTATGAACATTTGTAATGAAAATTTATGTTATCTATATAATTCTTATGTTCATTATTTTTTTCTAGATTTTGAATTTTTTTATTAATAGGAATGAAACAATTAGCTATTAATTTATTGAAATTAGTTATTCAATTTTCTCAATCATTATCCATAAAAATATTATTTAAACTTATCCATTAAAAAGATTAAATATACAAAATTATTGTGGATTACAAATTTTTACAATAAAAGTAAAAATATATTAAAATATATAAATGAAAAATAAATTATAACTAAATTAACTTTATAACCAAAATAGCTTATTTTAAGAAAAAGAAAATTATATATATATATATATATATATATATATAAACAAAATTAACTTTATAACCAAAATAGCTTATTTTAAGAAAAAGAAAATTATATATATATATATAAACATTAGATTTTAAGATTTGATCACTTTTTATGCAATTAGAAAGTGTATTTTTATAATTGATAATTGAATTTGAATATTTGTAATAAAAATATTATTTGATTTATAATCATGATATAAATTGTCAACCTTATAATAATCTAAACACTAGAACAATAATTCTAATAATATATATAAATCTAATCATAACTATATATAAATAACCATAACTAATGTATTTTCCAACACTAAAAATCACTCTAAATCATTAGCTTAAATCTTAAACTAGGGGTAGAGCGGAAGGAGGAAGAGATATATAATAACTAAGGGAAGAAATTGATAGAAAGGGAGGCGGTAGATGAGGAGGGACGAGGTAGGGAGAGGGGGTGACAATGAGCTGCAAAGAGAAATAGAATAATTAGGATGTAACTTAGTTGGGGGGACATATGAGAGTGAGTGAGTAAGAGAACGGATCCATAGGGTGATAAATATGAGGTAGACATAGAGGGTAAATAGGAGTAAGTGATGGTGAGAGGATGGAGGAGAGATCATAATAGAAAGGAAATATATGATAGAGAGATGAGGTGGAAAGAGGAAGAGTATAAATATGTTGAGAGAGATAGATAGATCATTATTTGAACAACAACATAAATAAAAGGAAAATAATAGCTATTGAGTCTTTAATTTACTTTTAAAAAAGTCTCACATTTAAAATTAAAGTCTTGATATCTCTTGGCTTTCTCTCTATATATATTACATATTATATAATATATATAGCTAGTTATTTATATTTTTGAAATTGATTGTGTTAGTTTCATTGATTGAGAATCTCTAAAATTAAGTTAATTTTTTTTACATATATACTACACATAAGATGATACCAATATTACATATTTGTAATAATGACACATGTTTTTGTTCTAGATTTTAATCTCATAATGTGATAGATTATTAATTATTAATATAATCTAAGCACATGTAGATGTATTATGTAATTGGTGGACAATCTTAAACGTAGTAGATCAATGGTAATTAATTTTTTCATTATTGGACATTTAAAGCATAAACACAAAATTTCATGAGGAAAATAAAAATTTATAAGGCAAAATAATAAATTTCTCTCTAAATCTTTTCAAGAATATTAATTGCATAGTTCTTTTAAAAGTGATTCATAGGAACTATTTTAAGAATATGAATGATATATTTACTTATTATATTTAAAAAATAAATAAATTACTTACAAAATTTCTACTTATCAATTTAAAATATATTTTTTTGAATTTTAAATTAAAATTATATTATAATTATGTATTTTTATATACAATAATGATATCATCTCAAATATTATCATTTGAAAAGTAACATTTTTCTCTTGGAAAATAAAAAAGCATTAACTTATTTGTTACTTATGTAGGGAACCCTTCAAGATAGATCAATTGCGGCAATCAAGAAACTAAGAGAGGAAATCAAGGGGATACAAAATTTGATAGGGAAGTTAAGTTGACAATAGGAATTCATCACAAGAATTCAACACAAGAAACTCATTCACCTCTGCTAAGAGAGGCAATCAAGGGGATACAAAATTTGATAGGGAAGTTAAGTTGATAATAGGAATTCATTACAAGAATTCAACACAAGAACCTCATTCACCTCATTGGTTGGTGTGGGCCTCAAATATTGTTGCTTTATGAATATATATTTAAAAGAATCTTTATAAATGGGATGTAAATTCAAAATTATCTATATTTTGTAGATCTTATAGTTACATATCATTTTAAATTTAATTAATGTTTTAATATTTACTTGTGTTTATATCATTAGTTGGAGAGGTATATTTGTAAAAAATAATTTATGAGTTTTTTCAATTTTAGTATAATTGCTAATTTAAAACAAAGTTTTAGATTTTAGCTTTTGAATTTATAGAGCTAAAAGTAATTCTATTAAATTATTAAGTCAATAGGATTTTTACTATGGAACACAATGGTTGGGAAATTGTCATCTATAAGAAAACTATTGGATGTTGGATGCCAAAAAGTTGACATTTGCGATGACTAAATTATAAAATTTAACTATTCTCCAAAAAAATTTATCGGATAGGGAACCAAAATATATACACGACCACTGTATTTGGTTAACGTGCTCTTAGTTTCATTATGGACACAAATATTTTTTGTACCTTGGGTGACATGCATAATGTTTTTTGGGATAAGGCCTTCCATTTTCCTTATCACTTAGCTTTCCTTATTTGGTTTTCAATAAATAGTCCAACTGTCTTCAAGATGACAAGAAAAACATTCAATAACTTGCCCTTCTTCTAGTGTATATGCATTATTCACATGTATTCAAAATTTCTATGAGCTAGAAACATAAATGGAATAGTAAGAAAGGTAAGTGGAAAAACAATCTCTATCCCACTCTTATAGTAAGAAATATTTGATTTTTTTGTTTCCTTTGTTATTTGTTTCAACACAACCACTGTTGTATTTTCAAAGAAAAACTTACATTTTTTGTGTGCATATTTATTTTCATAGATTTCTCTATGAAATTTGATTAGGACTATTTAGGACTATTTATCAAAGAGTCCCTATTTTGTTTCTTGATTAGATGACAATTATTCTAGTGTACAAAAAAAACATCGTATTCATCTTTGCATTGGAAATCTCACTTTTGTTGTATAAGAGAACCTTTGATTGTTGATAAATAGACAATTTATTGTCTTCATTAAACTATTGAGAATATCTCTATCATGATAAGACTTAGCTTCAATATTTTTCACAAATTTTACAACCCCTAAATAGTGTTGTTATACTCCTTTTTAATGCTTTGATGAATTGATGATGTTTTAGACTTACAGACTAATATTTTTGGCCTAATTAGTTATCACAGAAATAATCATAAACTTTTTTATGTAGTAATGTTTGTTGGGTTTTTATTTTTGTAGTTTTCTTAGCTATGGATACATGTGAGTTTTACTATAGATTATTTTCTTACTTTCAATATAGATTCTTTGCATAACATATCAGAAAAATAACACACATATTACTGGTATTTTTTCTATCAGCGTTACCTTGGATGAGTTTAGCATTAACAATTTTTTTCATCCATAGACCACATACTAGTTGTGCTCCACAAAAATATCATGCATCTCAAGCTCTTTGGAAAGAAACTATGTGTTACATATGGCCTTATATCTTTTCAAAGAGTAATTCAAATTAGTGGAGACAACTCATTCAAAAAAGCTTTGAAACCACCACATTTGAATCATTTACTCAGGGTCCATATGTACCAATTGAATTAAAAAAACACTTAAACACTTTATTATCTAATTACCTTGCTTCTCAGTCTATATTGTATTCTCACTAACAACATTAACTAGTAGTTGACTATCCTAATATAACAGACTTGCAAAATGTAAGCATTAGACTCTAAAACACCACAATAACATTCAACACAAGTTTGACACTAGGATTTAATGTGGAAACCAAATTTTGGAAAAACCACCAGCAATATGTCACTATTTTTCACTTTTCTGAAGTGAGCTCTATTAGGAGAAAACCTCGTTAAAGGTTATAATACATACTATTAAATATGACCTGGTTAGAGGATTTAATCACCCTATTAGGAGTGGCCTTGTAAGAGGACTTTAGAACACTTCATTGAAATGTCATCCAGTTATAGGATTTGCATAGACTATTAGGTCCTTATGACTATTAGGTTAGCCTTGATTAAAGAATTCAAATATACTACTTACAATGATTAGAAAGAAACAACAAGATTGATTTGTATGAATAAAACTAACATTGAAAATTTAGATCTCTGTTTTGTTCATGTGTTGATTCCCTAATAGGTCATCATTTTCATCTTGGTCCTTGATTCACTTGGCATCCTTTTAAGATCTCACCCTTCTCTTCTTCAAAACACAATTAAGCCTTCTACTCAGATTCTCTTATCAACAACATTAGTAGCTTTGTTCCATTACTCTAGAATTTTTTCACATATGCATGTAGTCTCCACACTTGGATACTCTTGATCACTTCTTGATCATCTTCTAGACATAAGTTGATTGTTGTGACTATATCTCTCTCACACACATCCACCCAACAATACATACATTTTGAGAGTTGACAAATTTACCTCCTTAAATAGGTAATTATGTTCATTTTCTAATTTCATAATTACTATAGATCTTAGGGTTTTTGATTTGGTCCATTAGATTCATTGTATCTATTCATCTTTTTCTTTTATAGAAACTTCTCGTGGAATTCGTCCATTACACCATTTACCTAATTGTTTCCTAAAATTAAATGATCCAATGCATCAAGGATTAACTTCAAAATGATATCCATATCCCAAGAAATCAAATGAGTCTATTAGAAATCATGATTTCTCATAAATAGTTTAAATGTTGTCATTCAGCCAACATTGTGTTCTAAGACATGTTCATCACTAGATCACTTAGTCAATACCAATTTTCTTGGTCGACACTTACACTGTTACTTATTCGGTACTAATGCTTGATTAACACTAAGTTTCACTCCTATTTTTGTGCTCAACTTGCTCGATTCTGGCCCTCAATCAACACTAGCATTACTTAGCATGAACTTTAAGTTCCTTAATTTTTTTAATTCCTCAGTCAAGCCTATATATTCTATCAGTCTCTTCTCATATCTTCAAGCCCTGATTATTACTTTCTTTTCCTACCTATAACATAATGTAAACAATCAAATTAGTTTGTCAAAGTCCAACTAATCAAATGTCCTTTGTAGCTTCCTTTTCATAACTCAAAGTTTCCTCTAGTTTTTTGTTTTTATGAACAACTTCTCAAATCCTCTTCATCAATCAAATAGATATGACATTTAGATTAGATAGATAAAGGTCTAATTAGTAGGTACTTGACATCAATGACAATATAATAATTGTTTCAATTTTAGTTTCCAGCAATCTCCCTCTTTGGCATTGATGCCAACACTTTATAAATATAATCCCCCTTCTAGTTACCATGAAATCAAAAATATTTTACTCCAATGAGAAACCAATATTTTCAGTTACATTCCAATTTTCATCCATTCAATATTAGGTGATTTTAGAAACTCCCTCTAATTTATGACTCCCTCTGTCATAGATGTTTGTTCCATCTTTCATGTCTTTATCTTTCATGTATACATTCTCTCTCTTTAATATTTTAGGATATTCTCCCTCTTTACCACTATAGTTTATGTCTAATCTCCCTCTTTGACTACAATGAAAAAGATAGCATTAGGAAAATATCTCCCTTTTCACCTTGATTATGTAGATATATTCATAACAACCCTAAATTATTCACTCATCATCTATATATGATTCTTTCATCATTCTCATCTTCTTTTTCATTACTAGCTTAGGCATATCCTAATGTAGAGTATTCTGCATCAATGTGTAAGATATTCTTATCAGTGCATTTGATGCATAGCACAATCTTTCTTTAAGTTTCTTTGGTTAGGGGAATCACCCCCATTTTACCTCTAAGGTATTCATCAACATCTTTAGGTAGAGCTTTAGTGAATATGTCAGCAATTTTCTTCTTTGTGTTTATATATTCCAATTTTACTTCTTTGTCTTGAGCTAAGTCTTTGAAGTAATGATACTTGGTAGCAATGTTCTTTGTCTTGTGGTGCATTACATGATTTTCAATATATTGATAGCACTTGTGTTATCAAATAGATATCCACTGGATCTATAATCTCTTTCTTCATACATTTTAACAATTGCTTGATCCACATAATATTTGAGGATTTTTTTGCACTTGTTGCATACTTGACCTTAGGTGTTGATTGAGAAATACTGTTCTATTTCTTGCTTGTCCATGAAACCAATCTATTTCCTCTAGAGAATGTACCACCACCTATGTTTTTTCTCTCATCAATATTTCCCACCCAAACAAAATCATTGAATACCTTCAGTTCAAGCCTATCACTCTTCATGTAGTACAATCCATAGTCTTTTTTACCTTTCAGATATCTTATTATCCTTTTCACTACCATCATATGGTTCTCCTTGAGATTTTCTAAAAATCTAGCAACTATGCCAAAAAATAATGTAATACCAGGTTTGCTACAAGAAAAATATTGTAGTTTACCAATCATTGATATATATTGTGTTTGGTTCACATTAGTAGGTTCATCATTCTTAGATAAATTGTTTCTATTGGACATAGGTGCTCACTAGTCTTGATTCTTGCATTCCAAAAGTGTTCAATATCTCCTTGATATTTTTGGACCGAGTAATGAAAATATCAAACTTCATTTGATATACTTGTAAACCAACAAATAATTTGATCTCATCAAACATTGACATTTCAAATTCCTTCTTCATTTCATCATCAAATTATTTTTAGAATTTTTCTTTACCTCCGAATATGATATCAAGAAAAAAGTTTCATATAATAGTATGTTGTTATTCTTACTAGTCTTCATGTATAGATTACTATTGTCATTTGTCCGTGCAAAACCAATCTTCACCATGTAGTTAAGAAATCTTTCATACCACGCTCTAGGGGCTTGTTTCAATCCATATCTCACCTACCACACTACAATTGTAGTTCAATACTTTTATGAAAAACAAGATGAAGTAATCGATAGTGCATTCCCCAATCTAGTGGACATATAACTGAGTACAAACATATCATATAAATAACACAAGTGGTGCATCATAGTAATGACATGTTAGCTTTCAAAAGAAATATTTTCATGTATAGTGAGTTTCCATGTGTTTCAATTTACTTGACATCCTTCAGGCACCTTGGTTTTTTTTCCTTTTTTGAAAAGGAAAAATAATAAAATACTACTAGGAAAAATGACAACAACCAATGATAAATAAGAAATAAAAGGTAAGACATTTATTTTAATAGAAATATTTATATGTACCATAGGATAAGTGGGAGTTGCACAATTTCCAAATAGAAAATTAATTATGTTTTCTGCATCGAAAATATTAGTCTGTGCCTATAGATAGGTGGGGATAATAAGCCCATATTCTTATGATACTAAATGGATATACTAAATACCATCCATTGAGATCCCTTCCAGGTCTCAATTACCACAAACGCTTAGCTGCGTTGCATCCAATTAACTAAGTGATGGATCTTGTAAAGGAGAATCATTTTACTTACCATATTATCGGATATATATATATATATATATATATATATATATATATATATATATATATATATATATATATATATATATATATATATATATATATATATATATATGTTTATTGTAATTATGTTAGAAGGTGGTAATATATATTAAATACCATTATTATAGAAGATTCTTATAAATGTAGTGACATGTACCTATTCATTAAATTTATATTGATTTATCGACTACAAATATATTTTTGTGAATATCCTTTGTAAGGTTGTTTTTATTTCTATAACCTACATTAGGAAAAATGGTATATTCATTTCCTTTTACAAAACTTTCTCTCTTGCATTTAATTAACATGAAAAATAACTGAAACAACTCAATGAACGATCACATCGAAACATGACATCTCACTTGAATTGATCATGTTGAATGGTTATGATTCTTTAGAAAATATCACTTTGGTTGATTTTCAAAGAATTGAAAACTAGAAATGAGAATAAGATGGGCATTAGAGTTTGGAAAACCCTACTAGATGAAATTGCTCTCAATATCATAGCAAATATTCTCCCAAAAGGAATCCTTTTTAAATTGAGGAGTGTGTCAAAAGCATGGAATGAGATATTGTCCTCATATGATATCATGCACATAATGTATCAAAACACAAACCTTTCTTACTCCTTTGTATTTAATTTCAATTCAATATGTATAGGCAAGGGTATGTCAGTAGGACTATCACAAAATGTGTGCTAGAAGGAAATGATGATTTCTACAAAGTCGATGAGAATTCTTATATCATAGAGGTGGCTTGAAATACTATGTTTAGTCTTGACCATGATTATCACTTTTTTATTTGTGAAAAAAGGAGAAGGTTCTTGAAATTCCTTCAATATAATAGAATTTCATTTGAGGGGCATTATAAAGTGTTTGATCCTTCCCCCAACCAATTCATTATGTTATCAAGTCATTCTATATATTCTATTCATATTTATGATTCCTCAGGTTTTCTATGGTTTTAGACATCTTAGTTGTTAGAAATGTTCAGAATAACTGGGGGGGGATGTTGGGTTGGGGGAGGGTGAATCAATTACTTAAGGTCCATATGTACCATTTTAAAAATTAAATATAAATACTCATTGTTTTTCTTATCCTATTTTTGCTTGGTCTCTAATGTATAAATCAAAATTACTATTCTATATATCCCAAATATAACATACTTTTCTAAATATAAAATGTAAAGCATTCAACACAAGTTTGACACTATGGTTTTACATGGAAACCCAATTTGGGAAAAACCACCAGCAACATGCCACTATTTTTCACTCTGTCAAAGTGACCTCTATTAGGAGCCAACCCTATTAAAGACTTACAATACACACTATTAACTGTGACTTGGTTAGAGGATTTAATCACCCTATTAGGAGTGACCTTTGCAAAGGACTTGGATTATTTCATTTGGAATGTCACCTAGTTAAAGGATTTACATAGGCTGTTAAGTCCTTTAAAATGATTGTTAGGTTAACCTCTATTAAAAGGATTTTAATACAAAATATTTACAATGATTAGAAAGAAAATAATAGGTTTTGATCTATATGATTACAACTCACTTTGTAGGTTTAGATCACTATTTGATCCTTGTACTGATTCATTGATACTATTTCTATTATCATCTCTGATATGATTTTCTTGGCAACCCTTCAAGAAATCAACTTTCACCTCACAACAACACTTAATCCTCCTGCTTAGATTCACTCTCACACTTGTGTGTCTCTAATCAACCTTCTTCTATATGTGTCTCTTACATAAAATCACACTAAAACTCTTTTATTTGTTTGGCTTTGTACCTCTTTAAATAGACCATTCTTGTTTTATCGTTTTCCATGATCACCATAGATCTTAGGGTTTATGATCAGGTTCAACACAATTCATTGTATCTATCCACATCCTTGATCTTCCTCTAGAAACTTATCTAGAATCCATTTGTTAGGTCTTTACCTAATTCTCACCTTGAATTTAATGATCCAACTTATCAATCTTACATTCAATGTGGTTTACATCTCTCAAGAAATCAATTGAGCCAACTGGGAATAATGATTTCCTCAAATTATTTCGCAACATTGTTACTCGATAATCATTATGTTTAGACACTCAGTCATCACTCAACACTCTATCGCTGTAAAATGTCTAGCTCGACATCAACTGTCTCACTCAGTCAATACTTATAGTTGGTCTACACTAGATTTTCTCGACACGTACTATCTTAGTTGATACTAACATCACTCAAAATTATCTATTTCTTGGATTAGCTTAAATTTCTTTATATAAACAATCACTTTTGATTATCAAAGTCTAGCTAATAAAATATCCATTTGTTGCTTCCTTTCCATAACTCAACCTTTCCTCTAGGTGCTATTATTATGAGGAATTTCTCAAATCCTCTTCATCAATAAAAATAGATATGCCATTTATATTAGGTAGCAATATGGTCTTATTAATATATTTGATAGCAATGAAAAAGAAATAATTGTTCCAAGTGTAAGTTTCCAACAATATCCCTCTATGGCATTGATGGGAAAACCTCTACAATTCATCTCCACATCTTAAAAATAGTACCTCACTTTGTTACCATACAATACAAAAAGGTGTTCTCCCTCTAAAATGGTAGTTCTCTCTCTATCTTCATTCTCTCTTTCTCTTAATTATGTGTTTCCCTCTCTAGTATATGGTCTACTTTTCTATGGTTATCTCTCCTTCTTTTACTATATATCTCTCCCTTTTACTTCCCTTTTACTATATATATCTCTTTTTACTATATATCTCTCCCTCTTTCACAATAATGCCAAAGAAAACTAGCTTCTTTCTTTGATTCCACATACATTTGAATTACATAGATTCTACATGTTTGGCTGATTTTTGTCATTTATCTATGACTTATCTGATATGTAGTATTAGACTATCTACCTTAGGCATTTCCCAAAGTAGAGTTGTGTTGAATCAATATGTAAGATATTTTGATTAGCATATTGCATACAATGCACCCAACCTCTTCAAGTAGCTTTTCTTAGGGGAATCACCCATTATTTACCTCTAAGATATTCATGAGCATCTTTAGGTAAAGTTGTTGTGAATATGTTTGCAATTTTTTCTTTTGTATGCACATATTCTAGTTTCACTTCTTTGTATTGAACTAGTTCCCTCAAGTAGTTATAATTGATAGAAATGTGCTTTTTCTTAGTGTGCATAACTAGATTCTTTAAAATCTTGATAGTACTTTTGTTATCACAATAGATAACTATTGGGTCTATAAGTTCCTCTTTCATACCTTTCAATAATTGCTTTATCCACACAATGTTTGAATAGTTCACTATAACTGTTACATAGTTGATTTTATGTGTTGATTGGGAAATACAATTTTGTTTCCTTGATGTCCATAAACCAATCTCTTTTCTAGAAAGAATGCACCTCCACTAGTGCTTTTTTTGTCATCAATATTTCCTACCCAATATGAGATAGTGAACACCTTCAGTTCAAATTTATCATTTCTCTTGTAAGACAATCCATAGTCTTTGGTACCTTTCAAATAACTCATTATCCTTTTTAAGGCCATCATGTGAACCTCCTTAGGATTTTCTAAGATTCTAGCAACTATCCCAACTGCTAATGCAATATCTGGTGTACAATGAACAACATATTACAATTTTACAATCATTAATCAGTATATGGTTTGGTTCACATCAGCAAAATTCATCATTCTTAGATAGCTTATGTCCTGTTGACATAGGTGTACTCACTAGTCTTGAATCTTCCATACCAAAAGTATTTAGTATGTCCTTAATGTATTTTTGTTGGGTAATGAAAATACCAAACTTTATTTGACATACTTGTAATCCAACAAACAATTTGTTTTCACCAAACATAAGGATTTCAAGTTATTTATTTATTTCATTAGCAAATGATTTGCATAATGCTTCTTTTCCTCCAAATATAATATCATCAACAAATATTTCAGATAACAATACTTCATTTCTCTTACCATTCTTCAAATATAGAGTTCCTTTTATTATTTGTCCTTTCAAAACCAATCGTTACCAAATAGTTATGTAATCTCTCAGGCCATGCTCTTGGAGCTTGTTTCAATCCATTAAGGGCTTTTTTTAGTTTACATGTCATGTCCTTCTTGTTTGGATCCACAAATCCTTTAGGTTTTTCAACGTACACTTCTTCCTCAAGTATACCATTTTAAAATATAGATTTGACATCTATTTGATATACCTTGAAATTGTTGTAGGCTAAGTATTTGAGCAATGTTCTAACTCCTTCAAGTTTGGTCACAGGGGAATTATAACTCCTTCTTTAGCATATCCTTTACATACAAAGTTTTTCTTGTTACATGTTATTTCACCATTCTCATTGAGTTTGTTCCTAAATACCCACTTTGTTGCAATGGAATTTTTTTCTTTAGGTCTTGGCACTAAAGTCTTAGTATTTTTCTTCTTAATTTGGTAAATTTCCTCATTCATTGGATGAATCTAATCTTCATTGTAAAAAACAACTTTTACAATTTTGGGCTCAAATTCACAAAGTAAGCATGTATCATCTTTGAGTATTTTTCTTGTCATAACACTTGATTTAGAATCACCAATATTTTTCTAAGGTTTGTGATATCTTCTCACATATTTTCTAACAAAGTTAGTTTGCTTCTTTTTTCTTTGATAAGTTCATCTTGGAAAATCATCTCATGCTCATTTTTTCTTTCTTTTTCAGGTTATGGTTTATGTCCTACACGCTCGACATTTTCTATCTGATGGTCATCATTACTTGTCTGTAACTCAACATCTTCTATCTATTACTCAGAACACACTCTCTGTTGTTCAACATTCTTTTGAACATTATCATTTCTCATCTATTGGAAAATTAAAGCTTGATTTTTGCATTCATTGGGAGTGTTGGGAGTATCATCGTCCACATAGATTAATGTTTTCTAGTCTTTAGGTTCTTTGTGTGCAATGTCACTTCTTTCTACAAACTCATTAATTTTCATATTTTCACTTTACAAAACTTTGTTACAAAGTTAGTTTTCTTCTTCTTTCTTTGATAAGTTCATCTTGGAAAATCATCTCATGCTCATTTTTCTCTTTCTTGTTCAGGTTATGGTTCATGTCCTACATGCTCAACATTTTCTATGTAATGGCCAACATTACTTGTTTGTGACTCAAAATCTTCTATCTATTACTTGACACACACTCTCTATTACTCAACATTGTTTTGAACTTCATTATTTCTTATATGTTGGAAAATTAAAGCTTGATTTTCTTATTCATTGGGAGTGTTGGGAGTATCATCATCCACATAGATGAATGTTTTGTAGTCTTTAGGTTCTTCTTTGTGTGCAATGTTACTTCTTTCTACAAACTCATTAATTTTCACATTTTCATTACACAACTTTGTTAGTGTTGGAGTTTAAAAGCTTGTAAGCTTTTCTCTTGTTGGAATATCCTAGCAATATAGTTTCATCACTCTTTGCATCAAGTTTTTCGTTCCTATTATCTTTAAGTACATAGCATCCACTTCCAAAGATTTTGAAATATTTCACTTAGGAGCATATCCATACCATAGTTGAAAAGGTGTAGCATTTGTACCTTTCTTGACTTTTACTTGATTCATGGTATATACAATAATACTAATATGTTCACAATCCATTATTGATCATTTTCTCCTTTCAACTATTCCATTCTAAGGAGGGTCCTTGGTGCTAACATATGTCTTTTGATTCCTTTATCATTTCAAAATGCATTGAACTCATTGGAAATGAATTCACCACCTCTACTAGATCTCAAGCACTCTAGACTCTTTCCTATTTCTTTTTCAACTATGGCTAAATATCACTTGAATAACTGAAAAGCATTAGATCTATCTTTTAGATACATCACAGTCATCATCATAGAGTAATCATAAACAAATAGAGTGAAATACTTATCTCCATAATAGATTTGAACATCAATGGGTCAACATAGGTCAGTATGAACCAATTCCAAAATATAAGTAGTAGCATATGTTTTTCTCTTAAAACTAGACTTGGTCATTCTTCCCAATTACATTGTTTACACATAGCATTTTATGGCTTCTTTAAGTTAGGCAATCCTCTAAATTTATTCATTTTTGATATTTACCAAATTGTCAAAATTCAAATGACATAACCTCTTGTACCATAACAAAACATCTTCTTGTTGTGCAAACAAACATGTCTCATTAGATAAATCTAGATAGAATAAGTTACCTATTGTTTGATCACCACTTCCAACTAGCTTACCATCAACATCATGTATATTGGCCTTCCTATTATGGAATTCAACTCTATAACTTGATTTTTTTAGCTATGAAACACTCAAAAAATTATGGTTAAGTCTGTCAACATAACAAACATTGTCACATTTTATCTTATTAGTCAATTGAATAGAACCTTTACCTTTTACAACACATGGCATATCATTACCAAATTTAACACATCAACCTTTATATGGACCGATATCCTCAAATTTATCTTTATCACCAGTTATATGATTTGAACATCCACTCTCAATTATCCATCTATCACTTTTGTTAACATATAAAATTAGTGCAGTTTTGTCATCTTCATCAGAATCTTCTTTCATAGCAACATAGACAACTTCATCATTATTACTCTTAGATTCTTTGTCAGTTTCTACTTCAGCTATATAACAAGATTTCTTACCTTTTTCATCTTTGTTTCTCTTATAGTCTCTATGATCTCTTCTTCCTTTGTGCTTGCTTTCCTTCCTTTCATCCTTATTTTCTCTATTAGAACACCTTGCAAAAATATGGCCTACTTTTTTGCATGAGAAACATATAGTGGATAGTTTACCTTTGTATTTACCTTTTCCTCTTCCAAATATTTTTACAATAAGGGCTTAGAGTTCATATATCTCATCATCAAAACTATCACTATCACTCTTCACATATATTCTTTTCTTCTTTTTGCTAATGACCATTTGTGATTTAAAAGAAGATTCAATAGTAGCAGGAGTGTAGTTATCAAAGTTAGACATTTCAAAAGAAGTAACTATACCAATTACACCTTTCAAGGTCAAAGTGTTACCTGGTGTGCATCTCTATTCTTGAATTGTACATACACTCTAATATCATAAATAGGGAGTAGAGTCTGTAATACCTTTCTTATCATGGTTCCATCTTTGATTTCTCCACTTGCACAATTAATAGCATTAAAAACTTATTTAACTCTTGTATAATATTGTACTATAGAACCTTCCATCATTCTCATGTCATCAAATTTACATCTTAGGCTTCCTAGTTTGGCTCTCAAGACATTAACATCACCTCAAAATAGTGTTTTCAGTATGTCCTACATTTTATTTGCACTATCATAATCTTTTAGGTCATCAAACTCAACATAGCTTAGGGTTGAGGCAATATCCAACATTGCTTGATTGTATTCTCATTTCTGCTTCTATTTATTATTTGTGAGAGGAGTAGTGGTTGTACCTTCACATATTAATTGTCCACAAAAAATTGATAATAGCATCATTAATACTAGATATATGGGTGAGCCCATATAAATGGGTTCCACTTTTTGACCACTTTTCACATTCAAATCAATATTTTTGAAACAAACCTCACATTAGGGTGACTATATCTCTAAAAGTATTAAGAATTTGGAGATGACATAAACTAGTGATTTCTAGTACTTTATTCCTTCTTTGTAACCATATATTTTTTAATAAAATAAAAAATCATTTAGATAAAAAAAATATTCTCCCTCGAAAAGAGGTACATATGAAAAATCAATATTTTTAAAGAGTGATAGTCATTTTGGCAAGCATAAATTTTTTTCTACAAATGATAATGACATAATTCTTTTCATGTTGGATTTGTAGCATCAATATTTAGAGGATACATTTGGTTTGATTCAATTTGGTTGCATATTATATAGTTTATGAAGTTTTAAAGTGACATCAATCATAATTTAGATATACATTCATTTTGATAAGCATAACTTGAACTCAATATCTCATAGATCAAATTTTCTTTTTTCAATAGAAAGCTAACTCAATAAAAAATTTCCTAGAGACTTTTCAAAAAACCATTGACCTTTTTTACAATTTTTCCAAAAGTCTTGAAGTTAGTTGATGTTCAATCATTAATCAACCTATAATGAGTTAAACTCACATTTGAAAGTCTTAATGAATATAATACCTATGAAAATTATAGTCATTGGAAAGATTTCTTTGAGAAAAAAAATTTGACATTTTAGATTTACAATATGAGGTCATTTTTCCCCATTTTTTTCTAAAAAAGAAAAAAGATTTTTTTTTTAAAACATGTTCGTGTGAGCACTTTGTATGCGTGAACATATAGTATATTTTTGTATGAACAAATGTTCATATGAAAAAATGTTCACGTGAACATTTCTATCAAAAAATATCAATTTGAAGGGAAAACCAATGATTTTGTACAATTAAATTATGTTTGCATGAACATATAATGAAATAGGGTTTGTGTGAACATAATTTGTGAGTTTGCAAAAACCTTAGGGTTCACGTGAACCCCAAAAATTTGATTCTTTTTAGCGTTTCCAATTTTGTTCTTGCCAAAAAAGTGGCACCAACTATTGTGGGCTCACCCATATGCAACCTCATCAAGGTTTTCTATGCAGGAAAGTTCTAGTTGCTCAACTTATGTACATCTCTCTTATGAGTCATGATATTTGGCTTTAAGTACCTTCAAAATTTTCTCTATAAGCACTTTCCTCTAATACAAATTGTTATAAATGTTTAGAATAACTAAGAGGGAGGGAGGGGGTTGAATATGTTACTCCATATGTACCATTTGAACAATTAAGCATAAATACTCACTATTCTGCTTACGCTATTATTACTTAGTCTCTACTTTATAAACCAAAATTAATGTTCTACTTATCCCAAATTAAACATACTTTTCTGGATATAAAATGTAAAGCATGTAAATCATTCAACACAATTTTGAAACTAGGGATTTTTTGTGGAAACCCAATTTGGAAAACAACCACTAGTAATATGTCACTACTTTTCACTCTTTCGATGTGAGCTTTGTTAGGAGCCAACTCTATTAAAGGTTTACATTACACACCATTAAATGTGACCTAGTTAGAGGATTTAATCACCCTATTAGGAGTGGCCTTGTCAAAAGAAATTTGATCATTCCATTGACTGTTGAGTCATTCAAAATGACTATTAGGTCAACCTCTATTAAAAGGATTTTGATAAAAAAATGTTTACAGTAATAAGAAATAAATTAGTAGGCTTTTATTTTTATGATTACAACTAACTTTGTAGGTTCATATTACTATTTGATTCTTCTATTGATTCACTGATAAGATTTCCGTTTTCATCTTTGATATGATTCACTAGGAAAACCTTCAAGAAATCAACCTTCACCTCACAACAACACTTAAGAGTTCTACTTAGATTAACTTATCAACATCAACATCATATGCACAAGAAATCTCCTTTAATTTCACATTCATTCTCACACTTGTGCATCTCTGATCATCCTTTCTTTGTATGTTTATTTTACATACACTCACACCCACACTCTTTTATTTGTTCAGCTATGTACCTCTTTAAATAGGAAATTCTTCCTTTTCCTTTTTCCACGATCATCGTAGATCTTAGAGTTTATGATTAGATTCAACACAATCCATTGTATCTATCCATCTTCTTGATCTTCCTCTATAAAAGCCTCTAGAATGTTATAAATGTTTAGAATAACTGAGAGGGGCTGGGGGTGGGGGGTGGGGTGGCACATTAGTTACTCAAGATCTATATGTGCCACTTGAACTATTTAACATCAAAAACATCAATGTTCTGTCGATCCTACTTAACATGGTGTTGCTCGGACTATACTATAATTCTATCATAAACTTAACTTATATTGCACAATGAAAAACATTATCATATGTAAAAAATTCATAAGATATTCACCATAGTTTGACACAAGGATTTTATGTGGAAACTTAGTTTGTGAAAAGCCATGAGTAACATGTCACTCTTTTCCACTCTTTCAAAGTGAGATATGTTAGGATTCAACCATGTTAAAGGTTTACAATACACACTGTTAAATGTGACTTGGTTAGATGATAATCACCTTGTTAGGATTAACCTTGTAAGAGGATATTGAGCATTCCATTTAGAATGTCACCTTGTTAAAGAATTTACATAGACTGTTAAATTTTCCAATGATTTTTAGGTCAACTTCTATTAAAAGAATTACAATCCAAACATTTTACTGTGATAAGAAAGAAAATAGTAGGTTTAGATCTATGTGATTACAACTCACTTTTTGTGGTTCAAATCTCTATTTAGTCCTTATATTGGTTCACTGGTAAGCCTTTCATGGTCATCTCTGATCTTGATTTGCTTGGACACCCTTCAAGGAATCAGTCTACACTTCTCATCAACACTTAAGAATTTTTCTCAAAATCACTTATCAAAAACGTCACCACATTTGCAAGATTTCTCCTTTAGCATCACATTCACACTCTTGTGTGGTTCTGATCAACTTTTCTTTGTATATGAATTTTCTTAAATATACTGGCTTGGCTCAGCTAGCCTTGACTGGACACACCACTAAAAGTTTGGTTCAATATCCCTTTAAATAGGAGATGTGTTCTTTACCATTTTCTACATCCACCATAGACCTAAGGGTTTATGATCAACTTTAACTCAATTCAATGTATATGTACAACTTCTTGATCATCCTCTAGAAAAATCTCTAGAATCCTTCTGTTAGGTCTTTACCTAATTAATGCCTTGAATTTAATGATCCAAATCATCAATCTAATATTTAACACATTTTACATCTCCTAAGAAATGAACTGAGTCAACTTGATGTCATGATTCCTTTGAATTTGATTTTTTAGTATCACTCAATAATAGTTGAATTCTGACACTTAGTCATCACTAAAATACTCAGTCACTATTTAAATTTTTTGGCTCATCATTAACTAAACTCCTCAATCGATGCTAATGCTTGGTCAACGCTAGCTTTACTTAGCACTAACTATGGCTCTGTTGACACCAATGTTACTAAGTGCTCCTTAGTAATTTACTCATTTTTCTTAGCTTAGGTTAGCTTCCTAGACATAATACTTTGCTTTATCAAAGTCTATCTAATGAAATATCTATTGTAACTTCATTTTCATAACCTAAACCTTTCCTCTAGGAGCTATAGTTATGAGTAACTCTCAAATCCTTTAAATCAATCAAATAGATATGACACATAGATTAGGTAGAAATATGTATCATCCATAGATTTGACATCGATGATAGAAAAACAATTATTCCAGTTGTAAGTTTCCAACAATCTCGCTCTTTGGAATTGATGGCATCATCTCAAATATCCAAAGTACTAATAAATATCATATTTACCTTACAATCCAACAGATTTCACTTCCATGAGTGACCACTATCCTTAGTTTGATTATGATTCTCATCCATTCAAACTATCAAACTCCCTCTATCAGTTTTCTCTCTTTCATGATTCAATCTCTCCCTTTGTCATCTTAGATTCTTAGTAATTTATCCCTCTTTGACAAAAATTCCAAATATGTGTAGCTATCTCAGCGTGAAATTCTTCATACATCTGAATTATGTATATTTCCAATGTTTGGCTAAAACTTTTCATTTGACTATGATTGATCTTTGTATGTTGTACTGAAGTTTTCTACCTTAGGCATGTCCCAAAGTAGAGGCTTATTGCACCATTGTGTAAAATATTCTATGTAGAACATGTGATGTAATGCACCTTGGCTTCTTAAGTAGCCTTAGTTAGGGGAATGGCATCTACTTCCAAAGATTTTAAAATCTTTAACATTGGGAGCATAACGATACCATAGATCATAAGGTGTAGCATTTATACCTTTTTTGACTTGAACTCTATTTAGGATATAGACAGTAGTGCTAACTGGTGCTCTCCAATATTTCTTTGATATGCCTTTCTCCATCATTAGTGTTCTATCATCGTCCATAATTGACGTATTCCTTATTTCAGCTATCCCATTTTGAGGAGGTGTCCTTAGTGCTGAAATCTATCTTTTGATTCCTTTGACATTGTAGAATGTGTTGAACTCATGTGAAATGAATTCACCACCTCTGTTTCCTATTTCTTTTTCAACTCTAGCTAAATTCCACTTGAATAACTAAAAGGAATCAAGGATAACTTTTAAAAACAATACACTCATCATTCTAGAGTAGGCATCCATATATAGAATGAAATATTAATCCCTATAGAAACTTTTAATACCAATGGGTCCACATAGGTCACTATGAACCAATTCATAAAAATCATTAGTAGTATATTTTTTACTCTTAAAACTAGAGTTGGTCATCTTTCCAAATTGACACTATTTACACATAGCATTTTTAGGCTTATTTAGTTTAGGCAATCCTCTTACTTTCTTCATCTTATTGATATTCACCAAATTGTCAAAATTCACATGTAATAATCTTTTGTACCATAACAAAACATCTTGTTGTTGTGCAAACACACACGTCTCTTTTAATAGGTTTTGAGATAAGATTGTTATGAAGAAAAAGGAGATTGATTGTTGAGAAAAGAGATTGATAGAACCTATCATGAAAAAATTATTATTTTGTCATTGATGTCAAACCTACTAGTTATTGGTGAGACAACTCCTAATTTGGTCTATATGCTATCATTTGAGTTGATGGATGAAGAAGATTTGAAAATAAATGATAACAAGAGAACCTAAGGAAATTTTGAGTTATTTGATGTATAGAATGAGCACTAAGACCAAGTAAGACATTGATGATATAGTGTATTGTTTATATACTTAATTCTATAATGAAAGGTTACTCAAGCATAGACTAGAAGAAGATTCAGTAAGTAAAAGTGTTTGCCAAGCTTAACCGAGTGTATAGTGCAAGTCAAGAAAATTTAGTTTAAGCCAAGTATATAAATAATAGAAGCCGAGTGAAAGTCAATAGGTGTCAAAAAAAGTGAAGAAATAGTAGAAGCTGAGTGAAATTCAATAGGTTACGAGGAAACTAAAGAAATAGTGTATGTCGAGTGAAAGATAGTTTGTGTTGAGTAAAATTTAGTAGATGTTGAGCATCAATAAACTTTAGTATGTGTCAAGTGATCTAGTCTTGGCTGACTAAAGACTGTGAGTGCCAAGTAATAACATGTAAGTGCCGAGTGATAGTAAAAAGAGTTTGATTGAAGATTCAATGAATCTGAGTCAACACGGTTGATTTCCATAATAATGTGAAGCATGTGGAAGAGAAGCTTGATAAGGTGGTGGCACAAAATTCAAGGTAAACCATTTTTAGGTAAATATGATAAGGACTGTAAAGGAATTTTCTAGAGGAAGAAAAAAAGAGAAAGATAGTCAGATTCAACAAATCCTACCCAACCCTAAGATGGACGATTGTGATGAAGTAGAAAATGATCTAAATTATCTATTTAAGGAGATAATAGGTGAGGAGCAAGAGTGTGGAACTAAGGAGAAGAGATCAAATCTCAGAAGGCTAGAAAGATTGGGGTATTGCTTTATATGGTGGCTAAGTGAATGGATCAACAATTGGAAAACTAAGCAAGGAGGCTTAAGGATTTGAGAGTTGGAAGAGAGAACAAGCTAAGGAGATGAAGAGGATGAATGCCAAGTAGAATGGAGGACTGAATGTGAGATCTGTAATTTGCAAGTGAGTTGTTTTATTATCATATGAAGGTCCTACTATTACTTTCTATCAATTGTACCAATTGAGATAAACCCTTTGGATTAAGGTTGACCTAATATTAGTTTTTAAATCCTTTAACTGGGTGAAATTCTAATGGAATGTTCTAAAGTCCTCTAATAAGGATCACTCCTAATATGGTGATTGAAATCCTCTAACTAGGTCACATTTAACAATGTTCATTGTAAATTTTAATGGGGTTGGACTTTAACATGGCTCGCTTCAAAAGTGTGAAAATTGGTAACATGTTACTAGTGGTTTTTCCCAAATTGGGTTTCCATACTAAATCCTTGTGCGAAATGTGTAATTGAATCTCTTATGTTTCATGTTTACATTTTGGCAAATATTATTTTGACCTAAAATAATAACCTGAATTTTTTTAAGGTATTGAATGATCTAATGGATGCATGCATGTGCTTAAACATTTTATTTGTACATTTGGACCTTGGATAACTGATTCACCTCCCTTAGTTATTCTTATTTGACATCTTACTGTGATATGATAAGTGATTAGAATAATTTTACATTTGGACCTTGGATAACTTTATCCTTGAGTTTATCACCCATTTTTCATTCCACAATCAAATGGACAAACATGTTGCATCGTTGGTAGAAGGGTACAACATTCTTGTAAATGATCAATTATGACCAAGTACCCCATTTGGATTCTAGATTGACCATGGTCAAAAATAGTTTATTCATATCCACATTCATACAAAACCTTGCAAAGACCAATTTATTCTTTGAGCTGGTTGTTATATCCATTTTAATCAAATGTCCAAAAGAGTTTCCAATCCATCTAAA